>VWZZ01005496.1:558822-693915 GCA_013399095.1 Psophia crepitans
TGGAACTAGATGATCCTTGTGGTCCCTTCCAATCCAAACCATTCTATGATTCTCCCGCAGAACGGGGACCTCCCACCAGCCACAAGAACATCTCTGTTTCTCCTCACCAGGCCATCCACAGAGGTGTGCTGCCTCCCTCCATGGCAGACACTCCTTTATAGGAGTGTGGGGGCCTTGCTTTGAGATAGACTTGTCTCATCTGACACATGGTTGTGGCAGAAATAGATGTGTCTAGAGATGAAGAGCTGAGGGCTCTCCTGGGCCATGGCTCCAGGGTGGGGCACCATGGACAAGTGGACATCAGGCTGGAGGTTCATTGCTCCTGGCTGCACCCTCTGCTCTGAGACTACCAGATGCCCAAACACTTCTGCCTCCTATCATCTCCTCTTGGTCGTGTTTTGGAACTTGTTCATAGCAGCAACTTTTTGGTCTCCTCCACCACTGCTTCCCACATCTCCTGCCTTAGGGCAAGCCCTGGACCATGCAACACGAGTCAGTATTTTCTCAAGCAAAAACTGGCCTGCAAAGGACAGATCTTCAGCCACTATGGAAGGAGTTCAAATCTACCCTGAAGTGAGGGACAGCCCTGCAACCTGAACTGGCTAGACAGACACAGTAACATTTCCAAGAAACCAGGCATTTAGGCCACCTGTATCCAGAAGCAGAGTCCTTCAGGGACAAAGCATATAGCAAAGCTTTATTCAGTCAGAGAGCAGATCACCAGGATAGGAGTCTATCTGAAACCCCAAACACATCATTTGAGGAAAGGACTTTGTCCTTGTGTCCTCTGAAGAAGTCATAGATATATTGCCTTAGTCAACATGACCTGTGCAATGCTAGGCAAGGCAACCAGGCACAAGTGCCAGTTCCCAAACTTCTCTTTCACTCCAGGGCCAGGCTTTAACCTGTACATTCCCCTAGGAAAAATACTTAAAAAGCAGAGAAACCAAGTCATAGCACTGAACACACACATATAGTTAAATATTCCCCAGGAGGAGAACATCCACCTGGTCAGTTTAAGGACAGTAACAACTGCTCCTTGGGGAGCCACGCTGGGATCCATGCTGGGGCAGAAGAAGGGGAAACAAACACCCACCTGCCCCACAGGAGCTGGGAGGCCAGGGGAAGCACAGCTCCAGCCAGCAGCTCTCTGGGTAACACAGTTAACACCCACTGACCATCTTACTGTGCCTCTCCCTCCCTTGGTTCACAGCTGCACATCAAACATGTCCAACTCAGGGCACAACGGACCAAACAAATCAGCGGCCAGCTTCAAAGCACACGCCTGGCCACGGCATGTTAGGGGCAGGAGGGGAGACTAAATCTAGTCCCAAGTAAAACCTCCAGACTGCACACACAGACGGTGTGGAAGCCTCGGCATCAACTGCTGCAAGCCACTGATCCACGCCTGTCGCGCTTACCGGTGCGGGCAGAGCCCCGGGCACGCCGATGCCAAGCCCACCTCTCCAGCTGGCGTCCCCAGACACTTCGAATAAAGAGCTCCTGGTAGTCATCTTAACTCCCCCCAAATCCTACCATAATTTCATCTTGCCCTTAGCCCTGCCGTGTATCTCAGTGCTGTACAGCCACGTCTGGCTTTGGTTGCCTGACATCATCTGCAGATCTCCTAAGCTTTTCCCTTCTTGTTTCTCATGTTGTAACAAATGCCTTCAGAATGAACAGGTTTTCCCCACAGCAGGCTCAGAGAAAAATTGATTATTGTTTGTCCTCATCTATAATCTCATTTACAAGAAACCAGTATCCCAGTTTTTCAAAATCGTAGACATTTAAGACTAAAGGATAGAAGACAACTGAGTGCTGTCCTTCGTGTAATAACTGTTCCTCTGTTTTAAGATTGTCACATTCCCTCCTCTGGTTGTCCCTCTTCAGACTGACAAGACTCAATTCTTTCAGCCTTTCCTTGTTTTGGATCTCTCAGATTTCTCTTGAAATTCTCCAGTGCTTCACCCATTTCTCTATGTTTTTCTTAGAAGAAATGTATACTTCTTACTTTTGCAAATACAATTGTTTTATTCCCTGACATCGCACACAGGGGAAACAATTATACCCGGGACCATACAGGCAACAATCACGTTAACGCATCCTAAAATGATAATGCTTTGGGTTTTGGCAATGGCAGGGCATTGTCACACCCACATCCTTCCCTGCAAAAATGTTGCCTTGCCAGATATTTCCTATATATGTGTGTGTATATATGTGTTTATGCTTTTGATTTCTCCTTTTTGTACAGAATTTGTACTTTTCTATATTGACTTTCTTTCTGCTGGTGTCAGTCCCCCTTCCCAATTCTAACTGTGCCCTGGGGACTGCTTAGACTCTCACCTACATGACATGGGCCAGAGTTATAAAATTTATAAGCACACAGGCTCTGTCCTCATCCATGCCAGTGTTTGGTAGACCTCCCCCAGCTTCCAGTACTAAACAAACC
Organism: Psophia crepitans; assembly: GCA_013399095.1. Classification (NCBI taxonomy): domain Eukaryota; kingdom Metazoa; phylum Chordata; class Aves; order Gruiformes; family Psophiidae; genus Psophia; species Psophia crepitans. The sequence goes on from VWZZ01005496.1 coordinate 561,272, forward strand.
AATTTTCCAATAATTTGCTTTTCTTATCTTTGTCTCATCTCCTACTTGTGTAAAGTATTCCACCGAGCAGAAGTAGCATTACCCTTGCGGGAACACGGCTTTATTTCCTTGCTATGTGACCGAGTGCCATGGGAAACCCCACGACTGGAGTGAGATGCGGAGGACAGCACCACGCAGCAACACTCTGACAACAGCATCCACCAGCCTCCCCAGGCAATTCCACACCCAGCTACTGCTGGGGTTCAGCACCTCAGAAACACGGCCACGGTCATGGCCCCAGCTGCGGCTTGACCAAACCGTGCTGGGAGGGACTCGGCTGGGGCGATGAGGCAGGGCACGCTCCAACCCCACAGCCCCAGGGATGCTCCACACCCCGGGCAGTCATACTATGGATTTTGTCGCGGCAGGAATCAGACTGATGAGCAGTTCCGCAGAACCGAAGCACCAAGATAAACCCAAAATTGTCACTGTGTCCCTTGTTTCTGCCACCATTAAGTCATACTTCCCCTTGTGAAGGTGGCAGTGGATGTACATTACATGCATCATCACTGCAGCTATTTTTACTGCACAGAAATTAGCCCAGCAGGAATTCAATTCCATTAAATTCCATTATTCTGAGGAGGGAAACTCAGTGCTGACTTCAGAGAACAGCAGCCACAAAATCTGCAGAAAGGCTCAGAAAGGACAGAGAAGGAAACGGCTGCTGGGGAGGGTGGGAGGACACCAGGTCCCTGTGACCAAGCTGCCCCCGGTCACACTGACACCTCTGCCCAGGAAAGCAGCTCCCTGCAGGGGGGCTGGGGGCGGGCTGCATCCTTCCTGCCTGCCAGTGCCTCGCACAGGCTTCACCCACTCCACCAATCTCCAAATGATTTGGACGTGACCTGTGAGTCTGAGCTGCCAACACTGATGGGTCTGTAACAGCGTTGGAGAGGCCAGCACCCGTGAGGGCTGGCAGCCTGGGGAGCAGCACCAGCACTCGGGGTACCCCGAGCCCCTGGGCCAGGGACAGCCCGCTCCCTGTCCCTCTCGCACAGTCCCCAACTGTCAAAATCCTCGACACCTTGAAGATCAATCCTTCCAAGGCAGCTGATGACATCCCCTCCCTGGTCACCAGCAGCAGCATGCTGGACCCAGGCGAGGAGGGCACGCAGCCCCAGCAGCAGGGCCACCTCCAGGCAGGGGGCAGCTCCAGCACCATGAAGGAGCAGGCACCCAGGAGCACTTCTTGCCTCTTCCCTCCCACAAGGGAGGCAGCACGCAGGGCAGAGGGGCAACAGGTCCTCAGCCCCCACTGAGGCATCTGTAACACTGCCATACCCTGAACCTCTGGAGTTGGGGAGACATGGGGGTCCGTGCCTTCACCCGCCATAGTCACCACACTGCACACAGGCAGAACTGGTGGCAGCTCCCCTGTGTCAGTATGCCCATGTATCAGCAGCAGTGAGACTAATGTACCGAGACATGCAGATCTGAGACAATCTGCACGCAGAATCACACAGGGAAGAAAGGCTCTTGCTCAGTTTTTTCAGAGGGCTGCAGCTCCCGTAGGGCTTTGGAGCTACCTGCGTAAGCCAGCAGCTCAGGGACCCTGGCAAGAGCCATCCTTTCCCAGCCTGACCTCACTGTGGGTCAAGGCTGCAGCCCTGTGATCCACAGAAGTTTGCTTAGTACTTCTGACACTACCAGAAATTGCACTCTGGCACTTTGCTCACTAACGGTAACGATCGCAACCCGAGGCACTGGCAGGACAAAGTCAGAAGAAGGAGGCGCAGCTACAGCATTTTTTGGGCACACTTGTCTCTGCTGGACTCATGCTGTACTCGTGACTTCCTCCCCTAACAAACCCCCCCAAGAAGTGGAAGTCCTTGCTCTGGTGTTTACGTTTCCTCATTCAGCACTGCCATGAATTTCCCGATTTAAACACGTCACCCTTGAATGAGGGTCACTGGGTTTCCACTCTCCCCTGCCTGACAGACTTTACTGCTGCCCTTGAACACAGAGTGCCCGATAACAAGTGCTAACTAAAAGTGGTCACCTAGGAGACAAGGGGGATTCCCAAAAAGCAGTGCCAGAAAATGTGGTAATCCAAAACTAATTAAGAAAAAAAGGAAGAGAATTAGTCGAGCCCTCTGCGTTTGCAGCCGTGCTACGAACAGTGCCCGTGAGCTTCCGTGGGGGCAGAGCGCACAGGGTGATGGCACAGGATTCCCCCAGCCCACAGGGACAGTCCTGCCCTCACCCTGGGCCCACCGCAGCAAAGGAAACATCTTATCTACAGCCAGGCTTTAGGTTTAGATCCTAATATGCAAGAGACTATTCTTGTTGATTAATTTGAAATTAATTCACTTGCATGGAGCTACAGTTTTGGTTTCTGTGCACGACAAAATATCATTCATGGGGAGGAACTGCTGGAGCTGATGGAGTCACTAGAGAAAGATTGCATCCGTCCTAGCTGAGACACTGCCTGACACATTTCTGCTGATTAGAATCAAAAGGTTCAGAGGCAAAAGGCCACAGAGCCGAGCTGGTCCACACATCCAGCACCCAGCGCCAACGGCATCGCTACGCCTGCACCGCTCCAACCGGCACGGAGATGTTAGCATGGCTCCTTCTGCAAGGTGTAATGGCAAATGTCTGCAAGTCTTGAGGAAGATCTATCGCTTGGAGGCCCTGAGCAGCTCAGAGCACACATGTTAAAGAGATAAAATAATATTTTCCTGGTTAGCTCCAACACTTTATTGAATAAAGTTTAAGATCTTCACCCCGGCTCAATCCATCTGTGCAGGTGTCATAGTACTTTCTCATCCTTATTTTGGAGAGGAAGAAAATGCAGGGTGAGCAGATAAAACAGTCACCTGATTTGAATTTCACTTCTATCCCATAACTCTTTGCAGAGGTCAAGGAAAAAGTGACAGGTGGAAAAATCTATCTTGGAATCACCAGCTGAGGTTTAAGGAGATTCATCTCCAAAGCGTGTTACTGCAGACAGCAAGAGGAGAAGAGCGGGACTCACCGGCTGGATCGATAGCGCAGGATGCGAACAGCAAGCACCCGTGGGAGCGGGTGGCACAGCACTCCTCGTGCCAGGCTGAAAATACTCTGCTTTAAACCTCCTTTTTAACATTATGGAGAAAGTCCAGTCTCATTATCCAAACAGACCCTCCCAGCGAGCGGTGTCCAAGGCACAACTCAGTCCTGCGACAGCCCAGGGCTCGCCCGCTGCCCCCACGGATGCTCTGTGCAAACTCACACTGGGACGCGCTCTCTGCTCCCAAGCACCCGGGCTGAAGGACACCGAGGTAGAGGTGCCACAAGGCTGCTCCTGGAGCACTCCCTGTGCTGCCTGGCACCCAGGTGACATTTGTTCTGTGTGAACAGAGCAGGGTTTTGCCGTTCAAGTTTCTGGAAGCTGTAAATAAACTTTAATTCATTTGCCATCCTTCTCAGAGACTTACCAAGCTCAAAAGTTTTAACTTCAGTAACTGGATAAAACTTCCTCCCTGCACAGGACTATGGGCTGTGTGTATTAATAGAACTTCCTCAAAACAAATGAGAAGTCACTGAAAGCACCTGACAGAAGGGTACCAACAAGCAATCATTCCCTCCACCAACAAGATTTAGGATTTAACTATGAAAACATATTGTTGTTGCCCTGTAATCACAATATCTCTAAATCAGTGGTACGTAAGGGGAGGAAGCACAGGGAGCCAGCCCACACTGCCATCTCGGGAGCACGCTGCCAGCCCTTTGATAACAAGGAGGACATGGCACACTGACCTCCCATGCAGATCTGCGGGAAGGAATCCTGAGGGACTGTGCCTCACCAAAGCCAGGCAGCACTCAGCATCGCCTGAGCACACAGCAGGCTCCTCTGATACAGCAAAGAGATGAAAGGACCTGGCTTGCCACATCTGCAGACCACCCAGGGTAAGTTCATACGGCCCCAGGTCTGTCACAGCACCCTGGAGGTGATACACTACCGCTTTCCATCTCGATGAGACCCACACCTTTTCCTGCGGCAGAAAGCAGGAGGCTCTCGAGCCAGTGTCATGTATCTGCTGAACAGGTAGGTGCACCCTTCGGCCGCGTGGAGACAGATACAGGGAGGGAGCACGTCACTGAGCCCGTGGGGTCAGTGTGTCCTGAAGCATTAACAAAGGTATCCCAATACTGAGAAGAGTGGTGCCACCATGGGGGTTGTCCAGGAGAGATGCTGGGGAGGACCATGCTAACGGTGCTTGCATGCATCAGGTGCTGCATCCTCACAGCCGCGGGTGCCCGCTGGCCCCATCCTGCCCTGTGTGGGTACGGCTCGGGGCCATGCAGGCTCTCGGAAAGCGAGCGCGTCTCTCTGCGCAGTCGCCTGCTGAAAGCGGTTACCAGCAGCAGGTCCCTTCTGGAGACGGCCAATTTCCCCATCAGCTGTGACAGGTTTTGGAGCTGCAGCTCAGCACAGACATCTCGTATGCAGCACAAGGACAGAACTCCTTTCACACATCTCAGTGCTACCAACCTGCTTATGCAGCCCTGTCACCAGCACGTCCCGGAGCCTCCCCAGGATTTAGAAATAGCAATCAGGAAGCCTTTTAAATTCCTCTTGTACAGGAGCTCCCCGAGACTGTGCATACCTATGCATATATATCTTGCTGGGGAGACATTGTGCTGAGGATGTTTTGCATCCACTTCTGAGCGCAGACCTGCCTCCAGGCCAGTGACCGCTCCGACCCCTGCACGCAGCAGCGTCCCGCTGGCTGCGTTAGTGCTGCTGTTCCAGGGCGCCACTGCCGGCTGGGAGCACCAGAAGGGAGCCCCGGAGGAGGAGCTGTGCAGATGAGTGGCTCTACCAGACGGGATGGGCACTTCACCCCCTGCCACCCCAAGTGCCATCGCACCCTTTGAGGTTTTCAGTCTGCTCTTGGACACCCCACAGCACTGTTTGGTCCATTTCTGGCAGCAGATAGCTACACCACTCACCTTGCCTGCTTTAGTTAAAAGCAGGGACTCTGATGACACATTTGTCTGCAGGGACAGGTCAGGCCTTCCCCGGCTCTTGTAGAGCTATAACACAGCACACGCTCACAGATGCGCACACCGGCCATTGCTCCATCAGCAGAGATCAGCCTCTCCAGGACAGCTCAGGAGTGCCCCATCCCACCTCGCCTAAGGCTCTTCCTCCATCCTTGTGCGAGCACGTGCACTGCCCAGCGGCGTGCATCCACGCACAGACACACCTTGCTGTCCGACTGTCCCCCCGTGCCCTTGGTCCTGGTCACCTCACCAGCACCACCAGCTCCTCCCTCATTTCCACAGAATGCTTTTGCCTTTAGTTTATTTGTGTCTGAGCCCTTATGGGGGGGCGGGGGGGGTTAACAAATCCCAACTGCTCCATTTCCAAAAGGTACAGTAATTACCTGGGGGACAGGTTTGGTCCCTGCAGAAAGCCTCACACCAGCACAGCTCAACCCGTGAGGGTTTTTGCCCCGTCCTTCCCTGAGCACTGACTGTAGAGACCAGTGGTTTAATGTTGTCATTTCTCCCTGATTGTAATGCTCTCATTTCAGCACAGCAACTTATTTTTAATAGAGTTTGGAAAGATTTTTTGTATGTCTTCACTTCTACTCCAAGGATGTTTGCTCTCAATTTATTTCTCCTCTTCTTATCTTCTCAACAACTGCATCTCTTGTTCCAAGTCCTGCTCATTTTCTGCTCCTTATTGTGATTTTTCTTTAATTTCATCTTGTTCCCACACTTCCCAATCACACATTTCATCACTTCTGCTTCCCTATTGCCAACAATATGTGATTTCTTTATCTTAATTGTATCACCCAGTCATCTGGTTCCAGGATGGCATCTCTTTACCTCACAGTGCAGTCCCTTTAATCATTACTGCTTCTGGCATGTATAATAATAGCCGAGACAAGCTGTTAGCTTTCAGCTCCCAGTTACAGTCACAAGTTTTTTTCATGTAAGTCCTAATGACAACACAAACTGAACACCCTCCAGACATCACTTCATACAGACTGCAGAAGAAACCCACCACTCCACAAGCTCCTCTCAGCTCCCAGCCGAGCAGCGGGGTGATGCGCAGGACCAGCCCTCGGGTTAGAGAAGCCTTTCTGAAGGATCAAACCCAACTCCTTGCAAGGACCCCGTGAGCAGAAGTCCTTGCGCACCATCCTGGCCAGTCACACAGCCGATCTCTGCTGCCTGCTCCCCTACTCACTCTTGGGGGTGTCTCCTTCCCACAGAGCCTGGGCTCTACCCAGTCCCCTCCCAGGAGGTCTGGCAATGGGCAGAGCTCTCCATGGGTTGGGAAATACAGCCTCTCTCACAGCAGCTGGGACTCCCTTTTCCTCCAACCTGCCAGGCTACACCTTTCTGACGCCCACCTACCCACAAATAGACAAAATCGCATGTGCTTGGCAGCTAGCCCCTCACCCAGCAGAGAGGCCTCCTCACCACCACTTCCCTTGTCTGGAAGGTCCTTCTCCCACCAGGCTGTGGGACTTGCACCGAGTGTCTTTACTCTGTGCACAGCAGAAGTAAGTTACTGACTACCTGCACCACCTGGGGTGAGATGTCTTCACCTGGCTGTCTCTGAACACACCAAGGTCCTGGCACCACCAGGTGCTCTGGATAACTGGCTACGCAGGGTGCTACATACCAAGCCCTCCATGTCTCAAGTCTCCATCCAGGTCCTCAGTTTATAGCACCCAAAGCCTCCCCACAAAGTTTTCAAATGTCTTCTGTTTAGAGCATCTTCAGCATTTGAGGGTGGAGGGGGGCAGTTTCCTGCTCAGTGCAGGCAGCAACAGTTCCTCTCCAGGGAGGCAGGAGGGGAACCAGCCTCACCAGACCAGGTTCAGAGGAGAGACCTTTGCAGGGCTCCCCAACAGCCTGAGAGGAGGCATGGGCACAGGGGTCTGATAGCTGGGTGCCCACTGGAACCCCCATACTAGCAGGTTTCTTGCATGAAAACTTTGCTGTCTGGACCCACTTCTCCAGCCTGAGTAGCTCCAAGAAAAGGCAAAAAGCTGTGAATGCATTGCGATTTATCAGCTATAAGAAGTTGTACATGTGGGTAGGAATAATATTGATACCAAGAACAGCTTAAATGCCATTGCAGAAGGTAACACAGCAGAATAGGAATAGATGCGTGTGTCAGACTCAGCACCTCAGTTTGTATTCCGATCCGCAAGCACTGCGTGGAAGGTTAGCGAGATCCTGGCTCACACAGAGGGAGGCATTTTACATATGTCAGAGGGTGTTGTGGTGCCAGCTATGAATCAGCCGAGGAGAATATCTGGTCACCTGATTTGCACAATGGTAGAATTGAATTGGAGTTTGAATAATGTAGGTCAAACAAAAAGAGAATGGAGTGTGGGGGATTATACAGCAGGAAAATCTCACAAAAGGAGTTATTTAGTCTGGAGAAAAGCCATTTACACAAGTGTGGTGGTTTAACCCCAGCCAGCAGCTAAGCACGACGCAGCCGTTCACTCACTTCCCCCAGGCAGGACAGGGGAGAGAATCAGAAGAGTAAAAGTGAGAAAACTTGTGGGCTGAGATAAAGACAGTTTAATAGGTAAAGCAGAAGCCAGGCACAAGCAAAGCAAACCAAGGAATTCATCCCCCACTCCCCACGGCAGGCAGGGGTTCAGGCATCCCCAGGACAGCAGGGCTCCGTCACACATAACGGCTACTTGGGAAGACAAACACCATCACTCCGAACGTGTTTCCCTTCCTCCCCGAGCTTTACGTGCTTTATACACTGAGCATGTTGCCATATGGTACGGCATATCCCTTTGGTCAGTGGGGTTGGCTGTCCCGGCTGAGTCCCCTCCCAATTCCTTGTGCACCCCCAGCTACTCACTGGTGTGGTGAGAAGCAAAAAGGCCTTGGCTCTGTGTAAGCACTGCTCAGCAGGAACGAAAACATCTCTTATCAACACTGTTTTCAGCACAAATCCAGAACACAGCCCATGTCAGCTACTATGAAGAAAACTAACTCTATCCCAGCCAAAACCAGCACAACAAGGTACTGTATCTATCATCGTAGACCAACCCTTGCTGATCTATCAGAGGCCTCTAGACAGGCCCATGCTAAGGGTCAGCAGCTCAAGTGGAGGAGGAATGTGCCCCTGCCAGCTCTCCAGGGCGAGGGCTGTGCTCACGCTCTGTGCTCCTGTCATACCCTGTGCAGTGAGGCTGCGACCACAGCATCCAGGCACGATGGTGCTGCAGGTCTGCAAAATTAACTGCTGTACTACAGAAAGAGAAGTAGTCTGGAAAGAACCACTCTGTCCCTTGGCATCGCTGTAGGGCTGACTTATCCTCTTAAAAGTACCTTTAAGGTTCAAAAATTTAAGATATGATTGGTGTAACCACTCAGAAACCTGGGCAGAGACAGAGCATGGAGCAAGTGCCAAGCATTCCAGGACGAACAAGTGCATCGGCTGCTTCAGGATGAAGAACTGTATGTAGGAAACTAAAGGAGAGGAAGCTTTTATTAATGGTAAGCAAGCAAGGAGATGTTGTGCAGTAGCTGGAACAGGAGGACAGCACTGGCTGACCCAGATGCCTGGGCATTTATGTACAGGGGAGGAAACTGCACAGAGAACTAAAGGCTCCAGAGTAGCAGCAAATTTGTTTAATGGCCCTGTAAGTCTCACTGCCTCTGCTCCTGCCGAAGCACTCACAGGGTGCGCAGGTTGGGAGGACAGTGCCGCAGCCTGGTAGCGAGCCTCTGTTTGAAAGGTTTTTGCAAACAAAGGTGAGGACGGTGTAACGCCAGTGAAAAGGCAGAATGTGCAAATACCGAAGGTGTACAAGAGGGCTGCCAGAAGGGACTGTCAGCAGCTGGTATGGCAGAGACAAGGGGAGGTTCTGGACTGGTCCCTGGGAAGCACTGCCTATGCAGACACCCACCAAGTGGGAAGCTCTGCTCTCCACAGGTTGCTCTAGAGAGCTCAGCTTCATGGTGCCAGGACAGGGGAATCCTGGGTCAAAGCATGTCCTGACCCAGAGGACAAGGCCAGGATGCAACTTCAGTATGCTTGACCACAGCGAGCAGAAGGGTCACGGGAGCAGGAAGGTACTGCTTTCCAAAGGGTAAGATCAACACTGAAATATTTGTTGTCCTTCACGGTCTTTCTGATGCATCAAGGAACTGCCAGGACAGAGAGTAAGAGCCTGCAGGGCTTTCAGGGAGCACGGCACAACGCGGGGCCATGACAAGCCCCCGGAGAAGCACAGCTGTTGGCAGGACAGCCCCTGCTCCAGAACCTCCCCCTTGCAAACCAGGACTGCTTCCTACTGCATGAGAGAAAACCCCGTGTTGCCTTTGCTGGGACCTGCCAAGGCAAGAGCAGCAACAGGACACTTGGAGCTTCAACAGTCCTGGGGAGGAGGCAAGAGGCAGCGGGCACACATGGGAACCTTCCGCTAGAAGTCCCTGAGGCTCAACCGCTGAACGCGACTGAAAGAGCTGCGAAGAAATAATGCTTTCATTCCTCCTTATTCCCATACATTGAGCCTGCGTACTCATGTGGTTTAAATCTTAAGCATTCAAGACATGTTGATGTATTCAAATATTTCTTCCATGCAAATAAGACTCTATATAACCCATTCTGGGCAGCCATAACTTAAACTGACAGCTACTAAAAACTGGGGGAGACTGTCACGGGCATGACAAACACAGATAACAATACTTAAATGCAAAGTGAAATGCACCAATAGTCAGTCCTGGAAACAGATGGGGAAAGTCCTCCTGGGCACTCAAAGGTAAATGAAATGGTGATTCACCTGCACAGGTCTAGGGCTCACTGAACATGTCAGTGTTGGCACTTCAGCTTCTTCCCTGAAAAAGTAGTTGCCAGAGGAAAAATATAATCAACAAGGGATGCCATGTGAATCAAAGTTAGAGTCCACTCAGAGAGGAGCTCTTTAAGGGCACACACGTCTCGGAAGGAAGAGCTGCCTTCCCAGCAGACACCCAGCAGCAAGACAAAGTGCCCCCACCATCACGCCGAACAGGGTGCGCGGGCAGAGCCCGCTGCTCTCCCCCTCTCTGCACCGCTTGAAGACCCTCACACCCAGCTTTGACCTTGTGCCACCTTCTGCCCTCCCCACTTCCCCAGAGACCCCCCCGTCCCCGCTAAGCACAGGGGTCTAAGCACACCCCCAGAGCTGGAACAGCTCTGCTGCAGTCCCAGAGCCATTTCCTTCTGACACAGCCCTACTCCAGCCGCCTACCCAGAGCCCTCCCTGTGCTCGGGCCTGGCCCAGCTGGTTTTTTACAGAACCATCTGTATCCTGTCTGCATATCCATTTGTGGGTAATAAGGCCAGCCGGGACCCGACGATCACCCAGCCTGACCTTGTGCCAAGCACAGGCCGCTAGACTGCCACGGCTTAATTCCAGTTTGAACAACCACAAGGCTTTTGAGAAAGAAAACATTTGATCTTCACTACAGTATTTCTAGTGAGGAAGAGACCCTCAGTGCACTGCTCCAGTGCTTAATTACACTCACAGTTCCCATTGTGTAGCTTCTTTCTAATCTGAACTTGTCTGTCTTCAGCTGCATCTAGTCAGACAGACCTTTGTCTGGCAGACAGAGCTGTCTGCTACCGGAGCTCCATTCCCTGCGTAAGCGCTTACGGGCAGAAGTAAGTTGCTTCCGCTGCCTCTGAGAAAAAATAAGAAATCTCTCTCCTCCAGGCACTCACGGCATGATTTCATTCTCTGGAACCATCTCGCAGTTCTTCCTAACTCTTCTCTTGCACACCAGCTTCCAGCTCAGCACAGCTAGCCGAACCGGGCACCTTGCTGCAGCCACACCAGCAGCAGATAACCGCCGGCATGTACCTGTTCTCCACTGCACCCATGAAAGGGTCAGCCCTGCCAGCCCAGCTGGCAGCACCCCTCCCTCCCTCCCTCCCCTGCAGGGTCACCAGGTCCCAGCAAAGCTTTCTTCTCCCCTTACCAACATTCCGTAAGATGCGCCTTCCCATTTACATTCTCTTTACATTTTCATTTTCTTTCACTCCTTTAAGTATTTTTCTGAAAATCCTTCCTCCAAAACGATATGCTTCATAATTATTTTCAACTTTGTGAAACTAGCCCTTTTAAAACACCACATATGGATTTGCATTTTATTGTGCTCGTATGAAATAAGAAGCATAGCAGAGCCACAACCCCCTGCGTCAAAGCTACCATGAAGGTTTAGTTCAGTGACCAGTCCCTCTCCGGCCAAACAAGGGCTAATGCAGAACTCCTGAGTCAGGGAACCATCACACACAGTTTTGGAAATGTTAAGGTCATTTTAGTTCTGGTAGCATGGGACCTCCAGCACATATGACTGAGCAAAATATCCCATGTAAACATGGCCTTTTCTTCCTCTTTCTGTATATTTGCATGGAGCTGATCCTCCTGCTCTATCATACGTTCCATTTTTCACAGCAAACACGTGCTACCATCCCACCCCATGCTCTGCATACCAGGACATCCATCACCACGTACCTGAGATCACTGGCTGCTGAGCTGTCAGCAGCAGAAGTGCCACTTGTGACAGAGACTGACCTTCCACCACCTTGCCCCCCAGTATTTCCCAGAGAGATATAACCCAACACATTTCTGGTTATAGGTTTTTCCAACGTTAACTTTCCAGTTAACTTTCCCAGCAGGTCTCAGTAACAACAAACAGTTCAAACTGGCTCTCAGAAATGAGCAATTCTGAATCTTCTTGTTTATTACCCAAGCTCCTGGCACTGATGCATAGCAATTAAATAACTTTGTTAATGTATCTTTCCTAATTCCTTACTGCACAGACAGGAATCCCTCAAGATCTTATCACCCCTGCTTGCAGTCAGCAATTTATAAGCACAGGCAGTAGCTCAGATGAAGATATTCCAACTGGTGCATGAAATCATACCAAAGCTTTCCCCAGTCCCCCCACAACAGGCTACTGCAGCCTTTGGGATAAAAAGGCCTGCTGCTTCTGAGAGATGTTGCCCCTAGCTAGATCTCTTTGAGAACCAAAGTTCCCTTCTAATCAAATTGTCATGCCAATGACTGTCTGTACCATCACTGTAATTAACCTCCTCACACATAAAATGCAAATGATCAAAATGTTTCACTTCTTCAGGGCTCTGTGTGACTCACGCATCTGAGAGGAGCAGTGTCTGGTCCATCCCTGCTGCTGGATGTTTCTGTATCTTCTCCTGGCTCTAGCAGGACAGTCTTCTTGCACTCACCTCCTCTCCACATGCACTGGCTGATCACCAGCTAAGCCTAATTTGGCCTGCTCACCCTTTTATCTCTTCTTAAGGAAGACAGAAAAAAAACCCTAAACCCCACCTCACAAACAATTGGTCACTGGTTTTGGGGGGGGTGGGGAGAGCACAGTGGTGAGGCCAGTGATGAGGCCAACAGCAGCATCAGCTGTCCCCAATGAAGCCTGCAGAACAGGCACGAGCCAGGCGAAGCCCAAGAGCTGCTCCGGGGGAGACCCATGTGCGGGGGTATGGGTGTGCATGCTGCTGATGGGTGCTACCCACACCTCACTGCGGGCAGGGTTTGCCGTGGGGCAAAGCAGACATCCCCTTTTGTCTCTGTGCTTTTGATAAAGCTCCCCTTTGGTATGATACCTTCTGAGGGTACTCTGAACCTTGCTTATGCAGATATCCCAAAGATTCTTTTTCTGGTTGACCCTGCCTTGCCTTCCTCTAGGAACACTGTCCTTTGCATGGGATGTTGGATAGCCCCAGAGAGAACCACTGAGGAAGAAGGAGAGACAGAAACATGATTTCTTGTTTTCATCCCAGACCAAGGCACCAACACTGCCACACGATGTGGAGAAAATTAACTCTGAATCCGCCCAGTGAGAGCTCTTTGTTTGCAGGTGACACGTACCCAGAGGTCAGCCTACATGGTCAACCTTCGGTTTTGGTGTCTGGAAAAAGAAAACACACAAAATACTCATGCTTTTCTCTGGCACCTAGCAACAGCACTCAGTGCTGTGAATAAAACCAGCCCGGAGCTCGGCAGGAAGTACAGGAGGAGGACAAGCCCTTGGGCTAATTTACAAGGAATGAAAACACTTTCTACACAATGTCCTGACACTGTGGCAGCCATTTTCTCTACACAAAACAAATCCAGTATTTGTTGTTCTTTCAGCCAGGCTTTTCCTGCCCTAGAAACAGTTCTGAAGTGCTCTTAAGCATCCTCTGTGCTGCTAAATTACTGGTGGCTGCTGGAGCGTCCCCTCCACAGGGACATTTAAGTGGAGGTCCCTGATGGGCCCTGATCGGGTGGGCAGGGGGCCAGCCAGGCCACCAAGGAGGTGCCATCATCATGGGGCTATGGGGCACTTGTTTGCCTCCTGAGCCTTATCAGCCACTCCTGGCGACTTCAAGCCCCAGCCAGCAGACCCCTGAGAGATGCTGCTTCAGCACCCCAGGCAGAGCCACAACCAGGCAGGCACGGGGTGCTGCTGGCTGCGCGACGGAGCGGACACGGGGCACCCGCTGGCTGCGTGGTGGGGCTGACACGGCACGCTGCTGGCTTCATGGGGTGCAGGGAGGAGGCACAACGCCTGCCCGCTGGGGAGAGGAGCCGGCGGGAGCCTCCTGCCAGCGGCGTGTCCCTCCCAGCTGGGGTCTCACAGGATGGGTCCTGGCTGGGGAGGCAGCTCCAGGGAGCTCCAGCCTCTCCACCGCAGCCTGGCTTGCTGGCCCCTGCTCTCCTCTTCTTGCCAGGGCCCCGCAGGGACTGAGGAGAGCGGGAGGCCACATCTGCAGGAGGCAGCTGCCTTGCAAAGCCATGAGAGCCACCGGAATATGCATTCAGACTCAGTACCGGTGACCCATTAAGGGAGGACCAAACAGCCCGTTCCTCACGCACCAGCTGGCAGCAGTTACCGTGTTTGCACCAGGCTCAGCGCTGCAGCACGGCACCGCACTCCGGCCAGTCCAGCCCCCACAGCACCCTCCTGCACCGCCCTGCTCACGGCAGCTCCTGCGCACACCCCTCAGCAGCCAGGCGCTCCCTGTACGCCAGGGCTTCTTCGGCAGGGGAGCGTGAGAGGCTGCGGGCCCCGGCTCAGCAAGCTGACATCGTGCGCCTGATGTTGCCAAACATGGATGAGCTGTTGCTAGAACAATCAATTTTTAAATATCTCTCTGCCTGTTATCCTCAGCCCTGCAGTAACTATAGTAACGGTGCTCCGAGCTACCCCCTCTTCAAAGCCGCCGCAGCTGCGCCCGGGGCTGGGGGGGCTCCAGGGGCTTCCTGGGCTCTGCCCTGGGGTGCACTGCGGGTCACCCCGGAGCAGCCCACCTTCCCTGCCCTGGCAGCACCATCCCGGGCTGCCGGCTGCCTCTCGGGCCCTGGCACAGGACTCTGCAGGCACCAGGCAGCTCTGGCTGCAGAGGACGCGTTCACACGTGTGGGCGATCCGCCCCAGCACCCTGGGAACAGGGAATCCCCCAGGGAGCCCTCCCCTGAACAAGGGGATCCAGCATGGTCTCACAAAGCAGATTTCCTCTGTCTTTTTGGCTTTTTGCCATACCTCGAACAGCCCTGGCACCTTGGCCGTGTGCCTCAGTCCCCGAGCCCCGGAGCAGTGTTGGCAGGCGGGTGCTGTGCGAGTGCCCTCTCCGCCCCGAGCAGCGCCGCCCCCGGCGCAGGTGCTCACAGGCACCGTGCACATCACAAGGCAAGAGTGCAGCGTAAACCACGCTCACCCTGTTTGCTGAGCTGAATTAAAGGATCAAGCAATGGATACCAGGATCAGAAGCATGAAAAGACGGAACAGCGATGTGCGTTGCTGGTGTTGGACACCCTGGTCGCGGCCAGCTGACCGCTGGGCTCTCTCCGGCAGGCACAGCACTGCAGCAGCTGCCGCTGGCGCAGCAGACCTCCTTCCAGAGCGGGTGCAGAGATACAGCTCTCAGGGTGACTCCTGCATGTTAAAAACCTGTTTCAGACAGTGATCCCATCCTCAACGTGCTGCCTGCACCCAGCCTCGTCTGGAGCGCAGGTTCCCACCACCCCCCTGGCAGTGTGCGAGGGGGCCCCTCTCCAGGAACCCCGCGCCCCGGTGTAGGGAAACGTGTCACGCTATGGTCTACGTTACCTGGCACACGTGTGAAAGTACAGAAGATGTCTTTAGCCTTCTGAGGGGATGTTTACCTTGTTTTTCTCTTTACCTCCAATCTGCTCAGTAAAAATGCAAATGAAGTGTTGTCATTAAGTTCACTCTTTCTGCAATGCAAATGATGTGTGTGTTCCCTCCGTACCTGCCTGCCTCCCAGATTCAGGAGGTGGAGAACAAGGAGGGAGGTGGGCTGGCTGAATTGCAACCCTAATTGGACTCCTCCCCAGGCAACATACACTGTGAATTTTTCAAAATCATATAAATCATGTAATATCAATTATTTAATCATCCTGCTAATCTCAAGGCTTCCAGAAGACCTCTAGCTTCGTATGAAAGCTATACACGAAGTATCAATTATTGACAGCCTTGTCATCAGAGGATAAACACCCAAGAACATATCCCCGCGCCACGCAAGTGGAGCATGCAGTGCTCCCCGGGGAGGGGTTACCTCTGCTAGTCAGAGTGCTCTTGGAGAGGCTTCGTCACCCCAGGTTCCATCACTGCCTTTTATAAATCCTGCCCCGTTAGATACATTTATCCTGCAAACAATTTTGCATTGTAATTCCTAGGGGCTTTTTCCTGACATTACTGATATCCGTAAGTACACAAACGTAAGAGATGGACACAGAGAGCACATTTGTCAGTCATATATGCAGGTAATTTCCGGGGTGCCCCACGGGATTAACCTCCCTGCATACACACGCTGTGTCAAGAAGGGTCGCATCGTCTGCACACAGCGGAAGCTGAGAGGGGACAGCCCGTACCCATCAGGGTAACCATGTGCTCTGCCAGCCTTGTTTCCCTTCCCCCAGCCGAAAAATGGGCAGTCGCATCCTCCACCTGAGCAGAGCGGGGGTCAAACTTTAGTCTTCTCCCACAAACCGGGTTTTCCCTGCATCGGCTTTCCCACACGCTCCTGGGCTCACAAAGGGCACTTGGTCCGGCAGCTGTTTCCCCGGGTGGGGATGCTCTCCTGGCCCTCTGCTGCTGTCGGGCCGGCTGCTGCGCAGGCAGCCGTGCAGCCGCGCTGGCACCTTCCCGGCGCGGGGCAGAGAGGGGCGAAGGCCGATGTTTTTCACTCGCATTTCTGAAAGCATTTGATGCAGTTGCTGCGGGCTGTGAAAAGCCAGGAGCATGCCAGCACCACGCAGAGGGTTCGGATGCCTCCCACAGGCAGGAGGGGCAGAGAGCGTTAATTAAAATGCACTGAGCGAGCGTAAAGTTTTATTACAAGGCACAAAGGTAGGCTGGTTTCCTTCTCTGACAGACACATCTGCATAATCCAGCCCGGGCTCCAGCAGCTGCACTGCGCTGTGCATGCTGCTGCCGCTGATATTGTTTTCATCTATTTTATTGAAAAAACACTATCTGAGGTTTAAGCTGCATAACAAGCCCCGCTGCGCAGTAATGTCTTTGCTTTCTTTCTGCAGACAAATCTAACTGGAAACTCCCAGGCAGTAAGTGACCATCCTGCAGACAGGCATGCCCACCTCCCTGCCACTGCCTTTCCTGCAAAACTGGGAAACCTCAGGAACAGGCAACATACCAGCAGGAGGGGGATCCCAGCTCCGTGGCAGGCTGCGGTTACACCCCGTGCTCCCAAGCCATGCCAGCACTCTGCTGAGCACAGGGGAGCTGCCAGAAGTGAGGCAGGTACAACGCTCCCGCACAGGCGACGGGATACGCGCACCTTGGTGACAAGCACCAGTTCCCCCAAGGACACCAGCCGCACGTGAGTCCCAGATGAGATGGAGCCCAGAAAGTACGTCAGCACCAGCAGTCTGAGACCCGCTCCAGCCCAGCCAGGGTCGGGAGCTGGCGTGCACGCTAGCCCCATCAGCACTGCCCCATCGGTGCCTGTCCCTCTGCCCGGCGGGCAGGCTGCGGGGGGATTTTCCAGCAGGAAGCAAATGCCAGGGGGGAGGATCAAAGGGCCACGGCACGAGCATGGAGCAACTCAAGCTCTGGAAGTGTAAGTAGCGTGGAGTCTGGGGCAACGCTCAGCCCCGAGCTCTGCTGGTGCCGTTACTGCCGAGCAGGGAGGAGAGGGGCAGCGGGAGGTAGGGCTGCGGATCCCGCTCTGGCAGGACAGAAAACTGCATAAAGGGGGAAGGAGATGGTGCTGCCTCATTAATCATGATAAAGAACAGGCTTAAAGAGAGCCTGGCTTTCAGCATAGTAATTAATGAGCTCTTTAATTTTAGGCTGTAACATCCAAACTACCCCATTAGGCAAAGAGCAGCTCAAAGTGTCCTTCCATGTGATGTCAGGGAGATGCATGGGGAGCTCTGGAGTGCAGAGCACAAGGGACTTCTCCTGCAGCACCAGAGGTGCGCTGGGCCACGGTCTCAGCACATCGGAGATTTAATGCCCTCCTTACCAGGTCAGCCATTCTGCTGGCCTGGAAGAAGCCAGGGACGCCCCATGCTGAGCTGCCAGCCTGCCCAGTCCTTCTGCAGGGGCTCTGAGAGTCCGTGCCTCGGGGGAGTGCCCGGCTGCAGGGATCGAGACGGGAGTGCTGGAGCAAGGAGGCAGCTGTCCTCTCCTCCTCTGGTCCCAAACAGAGCTCGGTGGCATCTGCATTGCTCTGAAGGGAGGAGGCTAGCTCCACGTCTTAGGGCCACCCAGAAGACGTATGTACAGCACAGGGGACTGAACACCTACACATACAACCTGCACTTTGGCTGGTGGCATGGCTGAGACCAGGAAACCTCAAAAACCTCAGGTGGCAGCAGGGATTGCAGCAGCCTGGAGATCATCCAGGATCAGTGCTCCCACTGTGGCTTGTTTCCCCAGGAAAGCATTCACAAAAGTATTTCTGGTTCCCTGGTTGAAACCTAGGCCGGCCCTTTCTGAAGCATGACTACACTGTGTATGGGAACTGGAGATTCGTCCCACTTATTTTCCTCAAAGACCGTATGTCTTTTCCTCCTTTTTTTTTTTTTAAATAATGCCAGTCATAAATGTCACGTGTTGGAGCCCAGATCTCATTATTGTGAGCAGAGAAAAGTATGCCATGCAATAAATTCTTTTGTGGGAAATAACCCCGGTGACTGGAAGAATTTATGAATTTATTACTCTTTGTAGGAGCCTTTCCTCCTATGACTTAAGGAGAGATCTATCATTCTACAGGAGACCTTGCTGGTTCTCCGTTTGGAAGCCTTCATAAGACTTGATGTCGTATTCCCTGCCTTCATGTCCTAAGGATTCATTCCACAGGAATCACTCATTATAAACAAGGCATTCTGAAACTAAGTATCAGCACACCAGCACTGCCGGGGCCAGCTGTGCCGACACCGCTCCTGCACAGACCTCCTGCCATGGCCATGGTGGTGTGACTTGGTTCTCCACCACGGCTCTTCCCAGCGGTCACAACCACTGCACTTGGAACATCTGAGAGGTGACAAGAGCCCTCGGCGGGGCAGAGACCGCACAGTCTCACCGCTCCAGAGGGAGCAATCCAGGCAGCACAGCACGAGTGAGGACATCCCTGCGTGTCCAGGCCCTGGCACGCAGGATTCATGCATGATGCTCCTGGAGACTCGCTTAAGACAAAGCCCAAAAGCAGAGAAAATCTCACTTCTTGCTCCAATGAATCTTTGGCGGTGGCAATGGCTGTGGGAAACGGTCACACGACATGTCTTGTCACACCATGAGCTGAGGGCAGGTAGACCTGCCACGCTTCACCGTCCATCACCCTCGAGCAGCCTGAGGAGAGGAGCTCAGCTGCAGCCCCAGCCATTCTTCAGGGCCTTATCAGCTCCAGAGAGGAAGCCCCTGGAGTCATGCAAACACGCATCACCTCTGCCCCTTCTCCTAAAACCTCCCTGGCCTGCACCCTGCCTCTGCCCATGCCCGGCTCCAGGGCGCCTCTCAGACCCGCTCACTGGAGGAAAGCCAGCGTGCTCAGCTCTTCCAGCGCCGCACGGCAGCACGGGCCGTGCAGATCCGCTGGGCAGAGACCCCCAGCCTGACAAGCACCATCCAGCTGCTGGAGCCTGGAACCGGCCCCCTGTGTGCTGCAAGGCACCCTGCCCATGCCCGGGGCTGCCTTTGCCCGGCGTGGGGGGACGTGGAGTCGCCGGTGCCACAGTGCGGAGCTGGGTCCCCGCAGCTCCTCTGGATGCCCAGGCACTGGGCTGTGCAGCTGGGACGGGGCTCAGGCTGCCCCCCTGCACACACTGAGGGGGCACCATCCCAGAAAGACGGGACTCCTGGCAGAGATCACATCACTTTGATCTTCTGGGAAATCTCACACTTTCTGGGCACTCACAGCTCACCTCCTGGTGGGGACCAGTGCTGGCCCCATGCCCCAACCAGGGCAGGCGTTGGGCAGTCACGGCAGGCGCTAACAAAGCTTTGCCCCGCTCCAGCGCCAGCCCTCGGTGGTGCCGCAGCCTCCTCTCCCTCCCAAAGCCAGCAGCTGCAGCGTCGCAGGGCACGGCGGGGCTCGCTTCCCACCCGGGCTTGAGCGAGCGCGCTGAAACCTGCGGCGCCAGGGCTGCACGGCTCGTGTGCCTCCTCCAGGGAGCTGCCCCACGGGGGGGCTGCGGGCCCCCTTCTCCCGCCCGAGCATGAGCTATCCTGCTAGCTTCGTGGCGAACGGGTGAGCGTGCTGCGGCGGTGGCGAGATGGGGCTGGCAAACGTGGAACATCAGAGGAGTAAATCGCGTCGGTTGAGCTCCAGATTGCGCGTTAGAGGGATAACACTCCCAGCAGGACACCACCTCAGCGCGCAGGTATGGGTGCGTGATCGCCTAATGACAGAGCCGCTGTGAAATTATGCCTTGTTATCTCATTGTCAATTTTATTTTAATATACGTTTGAAATACTCGGAGTACAAACCTTTTCCGTAAGATTACAAAACGCTCGAGCACTTCTGCAATTCGGATGGCAGGGGATCAATTATTTGGGCATGGTTTTGCATATAATGGCCTGCAACAGATTGTAAAGTTTCTCAGTTAGCGAAGCAATTATGAATACTGAATACAAACGAATGGCTAGAGAGTGGTGGAACGGGGCCATCTGGACTCGGAGACACGCTTCTGGCTACGAGGAGCAGGAGTGCAGGGAGGGGACTCCGTCAGCTGGATGCCGTAAGTACTTGGATAAGTGCGTGATCTTCCTGGAGCCTGCCATAGCAGAAAAGATGTGGTGTAAGAAACGGTGTCCAAGAACAAAAATAAACATGAACATAGACACAAATATAAACAGAAATACAAACACAAATCTACAAATACAAATACAAAAATAAGAGAGAGAGAGAGAAGTGTTGGAAATTGTTTTGCCAAGAAAGAAGTTCAGGCTTCACTTCCACGTGATCACTGTTTATTCCAGAAGGCCAGATAACTTGGTTCGTTTAATGATTCAAAACAGATTATTTTCAAAAGTCCTTGAAAGCATTCACAAACAGACTCCCATCCAGCCAAAACCCAGCTGGCAAAGCTCCTGGGTGTGAGGACAGATTCATTTATCACTTCTCAGCAATGAATATTCAGGTTTATTTTGTTGAAAAGGGAAATAAGTCAGGGTTTTGACCGTCCAAAGCAGCGATCACTGCCCTAAAACAACAGAGCGGGCGTGGTTGCCATGAAGGGCTCCAGAAACCACCTCCTTTACAGCACGTTCCCAACACAAGACTTGGATGCACCGTTCCTGGGCTGCTTCCAGCTGTTAGGTGATCCATCCCGGGCTCCCCAGCACGTCCAGGCTCCCATCGTGCTCCCACCACTGCGCTGGGGGCATCGTGCCACCCGCACCCTCCGGCAGCGTGCAGACCCACCGGTCTCGTGCTTCTCAGCAGCGTTTGATCGCCGTCACGCCTGCGCGCGAGCCCAGCCCCGCTGGAAGCGTCCCTGCGTGAGAGCCCCTCGCAGACCCGGGGCCGGCCGTGCTGGCTGCGCGGCCCTGCTCTGCACACAGCGACGCAGCCGGGAGCTACAGGCTTTGTGCCTTGCGCTTCCCAATCCATTCATAAAAAATGCATGTGGGATGAAAGGTTTTACACAGCAAACAGAACCGAGATTTAGGGCTACAAATGTCAGGTTTCACAGCGCTCCATCCGTAAAACTGCTCGGAGGAAATCGCGGCGCCAGTAGCATGAACCGGGGGATGGGACCACAGATTTCCTAAAAGTAAATGAAAATGACATCAGGAGTTATTTTTCTCCTGCTTTTAAAAATCAGCCTAGCAGGAACATCAAAGTAATCCACGAGCCTGGTCATTCCTGTAACACATCGGTATAAATCAAAAGCAAAACCATGGTCGAGTCAGGTAGAAAATCATCTTCCAGAGACATCCAACTGAGCTCAGCAAAGGCAAAAAGGCTGACACAACATCTTTAAACATTTTTAATTACCCTGTCAAACTGACAATTATAGAGCTAATTATTAGGAAGACAATACCAGATATACTGAATAGCACATCAACAGTGTTTTTATGTAATTATGCAATTTAATGAATTGAAGGCTACAGTAATGGACTATATCTGGTTAATTAGGGACTCCCTTTCTGCTAATAATGCCATTTATTTTCAATTCACTGTATTTGTTTTTCCTGTAAAACCAAGCGTATTTCCACAGATGATGATGGATCCTTCGCAGCAGCTCGTGTGCCCCTTCCGTTTTTTATGGCATGCAGAATTTTTCATGGGGTGGACAATGAAGTCCAGCTGAGTTCTCTTTCATTTCCAACTTTGCTGTATTTCCTAGGAGTTAATTACATCTCGGGGCTGGGCTCCTGCCGTTTCACTGCTGTTGGCATCCAGCCTGCCCAAAACCACTCAGTGCCCTGGGAATGGCACCGTCCTCCCCTGAGAGCCCCGGTTCAAGCCCCGGCCACAAACCCAGCGGTGGAGGGACAGACCCCTTCCCAGGCCAGGAGGTCCCCAGCGGCATGGAGGTAGGTTGAGGCTGCCCGTCTCTGGAGCTCTTGCAGGATGTGGGGGGGGCTGGCGAGCCGATTCCCAGGAGAACCCTGGCAACAGCATCCTCCAGCCCTGCACCCACACCTGCAGCAGCACCCACACCTCTGCCAGCGCCCAGCCCCGCTCCCGGACCCCTGGGAAACGTGCAGAGGCGAGCGGGGCTGATTGGTGGGGATGTTCCCCTGGCACCAGCCACAGGAAGGAAAATAAATAATTGAAACATTTTCCCTTGCAGATAAAATTTTGGAGGGTTTGAAGCCTCCTAATTCTTCATTGTTGAATGAAAATTGTCTGATAAATTATTGATTGTATTTTAAATGTACCCACAGAAACCATTTTAATTTTTCTTTTTTCCTTTTGGAAATAATTAACCTGTTTAAATTTTTTAATCACTTGAAGATATTTCCCGTTAATCGTTACCCGGAGGGGAGGGGCCCTGCCTGCCACACAAGCCCACCAGCTTCAGGAGATTCTGAAGGGAGGAATCGGCTGTGGGCGCCCTCGTGGCCGCACTCCACCGCTGGGCCAGCTCCTCACATCCCAGCTTCCCGCAGCATTCCCGGGTGGGATCTGCCCCGCCAGCCTGTCCCCGAGGAGAAGAGGCTCTAAGAACAGGACTGGTCCCTTTATTTCTACGTGTCAGCCAGGACTCGCATCGCCTCCCTCCCTTCACCAGCCCTTACCACTGGGGCCGTGTCCCGTTTTCCTCCCCCGAAAGCGTGGCTGCCCGGCACCAGAGCAGACCCCCAGGCAGACAGGTCGGGCTGTCCGTGCTGCGAGCATGGCAGAAGCAACGGGGAGCAGCTGGCAGATACCAACCTTCCGCCCCTCCGGAGCCCCCGAGCACGGGCAGGCGGGGGGCGACGGGCTGAGGAGCCCTCTGGGACCAAAGCAGGGTGGAAATGGGTCTCTCCTGCGCCGAGGCAACCCTTGGCCGCGTTGCTGCTGGCTTGGCTCTGCTCCAGCCATCCCCAGGGCACAGTTGTTCGTTCACACCCAGCGCAGGGACCGGGTTGCTGCTCTGTCACCCGCTCCTCCACAGCTGGCTGGGAAACACGGAGCAGACCCAGCCTGGCTGTTCAGGAGTGCAAATGAGAAGCACTGGGAACATTATTCTTGCCATAAACATGAGCTGGGATGTGAAGCCTGTAGCCTGTGATAACCCCTGGTAGCACGCTCCAGTGGGGAGCACAGTACAGCAGTAAAGTAAAAGCAGAAAGAGGAAAATGTTGCTAAAAAGCCCTGTAACATTTAAGAAGGAAAAAGGAAAACCACGCTATCTTAGTAACCCGGTCCCTAATCAGAACAGCAACAGCAACGGCAGTGCAGGAACCCTCCCAAGTCCCAGCTCAGCTCCAGTCAATGTCTGTTGCCTGGCTGTGCCGTGGAAAGGCGGATTTGTGCAGAGAGATGTCCCCAGGCTGGGCGGGGGGCAGGCCATGGCACGTCCCGTCAGTCACTCCTCAGTACCTGGCCACTAATGTTCAGACACTCAGCGCCGAGCGCTGGCCCTGACCAGTTGCACCAGCACATCGCAGCATCAACCACTTGCAGAAAAGAATGCTTAGGATTAACAAGCAGCTCCATGGAGAGCCACCTCAGGGGACAGGACATGTACTCCTGAACACACATCACCGCAGGACGGACCACTGCCCTTGGCTGCAGCATGGAGAGCACGCTGTGCACGCAGAGGCAGCCCGCGAAGGCACTCACCGTCCTTGCAGGCTTGTTGCAGAATCACAGAATGGTTTGGGTTAGAAAGAACCTCAAAGACCATCTGGTTCCAACCCCTGCCATGGGAGGGGACAACCCTCCACTAGCCCAGGGTGCCCAAAGCCCCATCCAACCTGGCCTTGAACACTGCCAGGGATGGGGCCTCCACAGCTTCTCTGTTCCAGTGCCACCCTCACAATGAAGGATTTCTTACTAATATCTAATCTAAATCTATCCTCCTTCAGTTTAAACCCATTCCCCCTTGTCCTATCACTCCATGCCCCTGTAAACAGCCCCTCTCCAGCTTTCCTGTGTTCCCTTTAGGGTATGGGCAGACCCCAGAGCCTTCTCTTCTCCAGGCTGAACAAGTCCAACTCTGTCAGTCTGGGATCTGAGTGAGAGCACCACTGAGGATGGATGCACCCTGAAAAATGTGGGCCAGGAAAAGACAGCAGTGGTGGAGGGAGACCAGGAACAAGTGAGATCTAGAGAATGTATTCTTTAAGGACAGGAGAAGGTAAATTAGACGCTAAGAACAATGAAGATGTATCTGGGACAGAAGCTCTTGATGGATAAAAAACAGCTTAAAAATTGCACTTGCCCCATCACTTCTGCAGGAAATTTGTTGAGCCGCATCTGTTGCATCCTGCAGATGCGCAGTGGCGGGAGCTGCAGCCAACACAACGCCCAAGACCAAGGAGCAGCTGGGGCTGAACAGTCTCCTTCTGGCTGTGCACACAGGAGACACCTAACACAGCTGAGAAGCCCCAAATGGGAACACAGATACAAGCTATATTTGGGCAATATTGTTGCCCACCTTGTCTAAGTGGGCAATAGAAACTCAAATGAGTTGGCTAAAGCCGCCAGCAAAGAGCGTGCGTAGGTCACGGGTGCAAAACTGCGGAAGAGACGCAGCAACCCACCAAAGATGGGTTTGAAAACATGAGTGGTGAAGCATCTGCTGTCTCTCAGAGTCAGCCGGAGCCACTGACACCACAGGTTACTGCGGGTACTGCTTTATGTGCTGCCCACCTCCGAGGGGAAAGCTCAGCTCCTGGCTTTTCACCCCTCCTTACGGCAGAGGTGCAGCTGCCCAGGCAGAGGCTGTAACCCTGACAGCCCCCACACACCATCTGCCAGTTTAAAACACCCCTTTTGCTTTGGCCTCGGTAGCTCATTTAGCTCTTGTTATGGAACGGGTTGGCAGGTCCCAAAATACAGATAAAAATAGTAGTGTTTCACCCCAGAAGCAGTGGGAATTGTCGAAGTAATGTATCAGCTTGCTCAGGTTCTGGGGACACTTAGATCCTTTCAGGGGAGGTACCAGTATGTATTTAAAGCAGGCCATACTATCGAGCTGGAAGAGGCAAAGATGGCAAATTAACTTCTCTAGTGGGCAGAAACACAAAGAACTTAATGAGAACGGGATGGAGGAATAACTTCGTTTTGCACTAAGTGCTGGTGGAACTTACCGATTGGACTTGATGATCTCAGAGGTCCTTTCCAACCTTAGTGATTCTATGATTCTATGATTCTATTGCGAGTGCCTCGTGCCCCACAAGCTGGTGGCGTGGGCCAGCTCCCCTCCCAGGGCCAGGTCCTCCCACACTGCGGGGCAGGCAGGCTGTCCCCCTGCTACAGAACTCTGGAAGACCTGACAAACGACAGCACCAAATCCATCTTATCCCATTGGCAGTTTACTGGCGTTAATGGCACAAATATTTGGCGAGTTACTTCCTGGCAGAGTTTTACTAGCTTTGCCCACCATGCACACCCAAACACACTAAAGGACTCCCCATCTAAGTGAAAGCTGTTGTTAGGAAGGAAGAAATTCAATAACATACTTGTAAATTAATGAAATCCTGGCAATTGTGAAAACATCCTGGGTTTTTGTTGGCTTGGAGATTTATTCAGTCCTGCTGGCTTCCCAGCTGAGGCAGAAAAGATCATAAACCTGCCAAGAGAAATGCCTCTGCAAAATGTTCCAGGCTCAGCTATAACATCCCTCTACCTGCTGGCACAGCAGCCAAGGTGCCCCAAAAAGGCCAAGAGCTGAACTTGCAAACCCCATCCCCTTTGTCCTTGCCGGCAGCCGCTCAGTGGCATTAACGCTGACTAGAGCCGACTGTTCTGCAGTTTGATTTGGTTCGGGGGGATCTTTCGAGGCTTCGTTCTTTCTAGGAATATAATAAGCCTCAAACTGTGTTATGTGCCCATCAAAATCAGCACGGTACATGAGGGAGGGCTGGGAAAGCTGTTACAGGGATCTGGGCTATGCACCAGCTCCTGTTCGCAGCCAGTCCAGGTTCCTCGCTGTGCTGGTTCGCTGCTCACTCAGGCAGCAGGAGCTTTCGTCAAGCACTTCCAGGATGCAACTACCTCACCCCCGAGCTGCCATTTGGCTCCTGTTTTCACTTCAGGTTGCATCTTCAGACAGCCAGACTGTGAGCTGGGACTGCTGGCAGTATCCCACTTCCCTATCGTCAGCCCTGCATCAGAAACGAGGCGAGGATGGCGACTTGGCCAAACAACGCTTCTTTTCTGAGCTGCTCCATCTCAGCTGTGTATGAGAACCCTTCATAACTTTAGGTAGAATCAAAGCATTTTATCTCTGAAGGCACATCAGCACGAAGTCAGACCGTGAGGGCAGTAACGGTATCGGACACCCGCGCCACTGTGGTGCACCGTAGCCTCCACGGCAATGGGGCCCAGGAGCAAAAGCTGCACCCAGCCGCCTCTCAGAGAACAGCTGACGGCAACCGCAGCATCGAGCTTCCCCGAGAACATGGGGATAAGCAACGGCACGCGCCCCGTTAGGAGCAGGGGCACACAGGGCAGGGAGAGCAGGCTCACCCCCAGAGCGCTGGGAGCTCACGGTGAGGGCGGGGAAGGGAACCGTCCGGCTCAACGCCAGCACAGCAGCAGCGGGAGCAGCTGTCTGAAGTGACATCCACGTTCCTGCTCCTGCCTGTTAAACAGGCCGGGGACAGCTCTCTCGCCCTCGCTCCCCCAGCGCTGCTTTGAGACAGGAGAACATTTTGCTCCTGCAGTACGAGTCAAACACATTAACTCCAACCCTCCGGGGAGTCTCTGAGCGCTGTGCCTACCTCTGCCACTTCCCCAGGGGTCAGCAGCTGATCCAACATCTTTCTGCCTACCTGTTATGGCAGCAGAATCCACAGCATTTTCCTTGGGCTTACAAAGGCTCCGGAGCCCCCGCGCCCAGGCACAGGAGATCCGTGCTCTCTGAGTAGCATCATTGCAGGCTGGACCACAGTCGAGATGGCAGGGCTGCTGCTGGGATCCCTGCCCTGCAGACCTGCCGCCCAGATCCCGACGGATATCGAGAACCGGGCTGTCCCATCCCACGCTAGGCTGGCTCTGCAGACTCCCTGCTTTGACAAAACAACACACAGCTCTGCCCCCGCAAAGCCAAACACATCCACCAGCACAAATTCCAACTGCCCAGCTCTAGCAGCACTCGGTAAGTGGCAGCACAGACCTCTAGCACAGGGCGCTTTGCCGTTACAAGGTGCAGGAGGAGGCTGCGTTCGGGGACTGGCAAGGGCTGAGCAGCGAGGGGGTGACACTAGGTCTGCAGTCAGAGTTTGCCAAATATTTAATAGACAAATGACCCAGAACCAGCACTTCTTCTGAGGAGCAGCATCATTTCATTTTCATTGGGGAATGCTCAGCTAGCTGATTTTATGACAGTATGTCTTTTATATATATATAAAATTTAGTGCTTGTGAAACCAAAGGAGTAATAGCAGTTGCAAGAGCCAGGGATAAGGTGGAAAGACAGGCCAGCGTCCTGCGGCCATGGGGCAGCACAGCACCATGTTGGTGCCACCTGTACCACACGCAGGGAAGCAGCTGCCCTGCTCTTCCAGCTCCCCAGACCAGACACCAGTCCTTTCCTGGGACTCAAGCGCTCAGTTCCTCAGGAGGAAAATCTCCACCAGTCTCAGTGTGACACTCATGAAAGTAGAAGTTGCTTGTGCCAGCCCTTGTGTGGTGCAAATGATACCAACAAAGCTTCACGCAGTGCTGCCTGCCAGAGATTCACACTGGTCATCTCCAGAGGGGTTACCCAAAATGTGCCAAGACGCAACAAAAGAGAAAGGAGTAACCCATTTAATTTACCTCAACGCTAGGTATGAGCAGAGCTGAGCTTCTCCTGCACCACAGAGCACCTTCCCTGCTGTGGTGTCTGCCCTCCCACTGTGCCTCATTTCCAGTACTGGGGAGCCCTGGGAAGCATCTCAGACACACCACCCCTTCCCACAGCATCGTTCCCCGCTGCCAACTCCGTCCTCAGCCTCCACTGTCTTTGTATACATTGATGCCAAACTGCCTGCAAACTGCCCGGGCCTTCTGTAACGTCTCACGAACCGCACACCCAGTAACAACCGTGTCGATGCAACACGGACTTTCCTCTGCAGTATGAAAATGCGCCGCCTCAGCCCTGCGTCCCCACGCCTCTTGCTTTACTCAGCTTCTCTCCTGCATTCTTCCACTGCCTTATCAGCTGTGCTGACGCTCAGTCTCCATCTCTCTTCATCCCCCTTTCATGCAATGACACAGGCAGATTTTTTTTTCCAGTCATTTACACATTTTTGCTACTTACAGTCTAAGATTTTCTGGCTGATAACGAAAGAATGATCAGGAGGGACATCCCCATCACTTTGCTCAATTGACTGCCTCTTGCATCTGCTGGGCTTTCAAATATTTAGGGTGCACTCCAAGAACCAGCTACGCTTTCCTTTCTAGCTCTTTCTGCTGCAGACCCTCCTGGGCAGCTGCTTCCCCTTGCCCCTCCTGCTCTGGCGGGTTTTTGGCAGGAGGTCAGACTGGATAAGCAGAGCTGTCCCCTCTGGTCTGGCACCCGTGAAATGCCAGGTTTTGCATCCGAGCTCGGTAACCATCTAGTGATCAACCGTCCATTAGCTAGTGGTACAGGCTGAGCGGGACTGCACAGACCCACGGGGAGCGGCAAGGGGCCAGCAGGGCTCTGAGCTCTCCTGAGGGCAGCAGAGATGGTCATGGGACAGCAAGGCAGATGCTGCTCAGGCACAAAGGCAGCACCAGTCTACAGCAAACATCCATTTTTCTCCTGGTGCCGCCCTGGAGCACAACCCGCTGATGGCAGAAAGGGACTGGTGTGTTGGAGAGCCCTCAGAAAGGAAGAGGAGGGATCCTGGTGTCAGGAGCTGATAAAGCAAACGCCAATGCCCCTGCTCATTCTCAAGCTGAGGGGAGGCAGAGGGGAGGCAGAAAGCAGGGCGCCACTGTAGGCTCCAGGGAAACAGTTGTGGTACCGATGAACTGCACCGAGTCCCCAGGGCCAGGGCAAGAGCTGTGAGGCATGGCCAGAGCAGAGAGCGCGGTGCTGGCCCGCAGGGCTGGTCCACGGGCAGGGCACAGCCCAGTCCTGGCCGCTTCCAGCGCTGGCTCCTCTCTGCCGAGGCCGCTCGGCAGCCGTTAGCCATGGAGGCAGCTGCCCCGCAGCACCCACCCGGCTCTCACCCCACCCAGGGGACCTGGGTGCTCCCCCCCACTCTCTCCTGCAGATGTGGGATCAGCTCCTTTCCACCCCAGCACAGAGGTCAAACCCAAGATTTTCCTGATGACCAGTGGCGGTGGGGGCTGCAGGGCAACAGGAGACCTCTGCTTTCTTGCTTTCAAATGTTTTTGCAGAGCTCCATCTAGGGGGGGATGTTGCTGGACAAGCCTGCAAGGCAAGAGAGGTACCAGTAAACAAGTAAATGGCTGCTTCCCCTGGCCTGAGGCCTCTTGTCACACGCTTACGGTGCTAATTAAAAAGGGAGGGCACAGCCCATAAATTTTACAGTTTATTCTAACTTCAGTTCCAGCTGGTTTTAAAAGAGCTGATGAAGGTAAGTGCATCTGTGCAGATCACTGGTGCATCACAGACAGAGAGCCGGAGTGCTTAATTAAATGTTATTCTAGGAATAAAATTTAGCACTCATTGGACAAGACTGAATATTAAAGCATCAATTTTCTGAAGGAGACCGACTGTAATCAGAGTCTCCTGCTATGGGAAAGCAAAAATAATCCCAGCTACAGACACCAACATCCATCAGACACTGGCACAAAAAGGTACCACAGCCGCGGAAACCCGCACAGCTCTGCGAAGGACAGAGCTGCCCCACGGAGGCAGCGGCTCCTCACGAGGTCCCACGGGCACGCTCCGCTCACGGGTGGCACCAGCGGCAGGGAGCCCAAGTCCTGCAGGAAACCATGGCTCCGAAAGCGTTCCTCCTCCACACGGCACGGGCCAGTCCCCTGGCACAGCACGGGGGGCTCCCAGCTCCCGGGAGCTGGTTTCCAGGCGACTGTAGGGTTTGGGGCAGTCCTGGGGCTCCTCGCAGGCACAGGAAATCTCTGCCTGCCTGATGCTGAAGAAAGGAAGGATCAGTCTCTGCTGCAGCCAGCCCAGCCCCTGTCTGACAGAAACGCTGCTGCTGGGCTGTGTCCACAGGCTGGTGCCCGTACGCAGACGTGAAGTGACATGTACCCTTACCCCAATCACCCACCCAGCCACCCCCAGCCTCTCCCATGGCCTTGCCAGCAATGGCTGACAGTTGCTGCTCCTTTCCGCTGGCACTCAAGGCATTGCTCCCTGCTCCCCCCACTGCTCTCCCCCCTTTGCTGAGGTCCCCGGCCACCCTGAGAGCCGACAAGTGAGAGCAGCACTGGCTGCTAGAAGCAAACCAGGCACCTCCTCGGCCCTGCCGCACCCTGAGCTACTGGGGTAGCTGCGCTGGGGAAAGATCCCAGCGCCAGAGCTGCAGCAGCAAACAGCACTTCAGGTAGCTGAGGATCCCCCTGGGGTGGGGGTACAACAGATCTACCCACATCCCCCATGTATTTTTATTTCCAAGTGAATTGTGGTGTCTCATTTTATGACGTCGGCCCCAGGATGAAAGAATAGCATTAAACTTCACAAATCCTCTAATATTGCTGTGCCTGCGGTTGGGGGCCTTCACATATGCAGATATTACTTCTCCTTTGCTCAGAGGTCTCTTCCTAATTTAATACTTCCCCAATATTGCAAAAGTCATAACATGGGCTCCTCCAGAGGAACACAGCTTATCTCCTAGGAAAGGGCAGTCTGTCATTGCAGACGATGCTCCGCAGTTCCGCCACGTTCCCACATCAGGACAGCAGGACGACGACACCTTCTCACCCGGGCCAGGCAGTCAGTGCCTGCTCCGGCCCCAAAAGAAGCCGCAGAGAGCACGAGGCAAAGGCTCTGCCTGCGGGTCCTTCCCCTACTCCGATGGTCCCCACCACCTCCCCACCCAGAGCCTTGACAAATCTCTAATCCTAACGATATTAGCCAGGGGGGCGGGCAGCTGGGCCTGCCCTTTGCTGGTACTGTCAGATCAAATAGTTGCTAATTGACCAATGTGTCTCCTTTTGCTGAGCTATTAGCAATGGCACCATGGCAGCTTTCTGACATTAATTATCTGTGAGTTAGCAGTATCTGAAAGCATAAATAATAGTTTTGCCATGATGGCAGGGCGAGCTCAGAGCTCCAGGCACACTGGGGCAGGCTGACATGGCCACCATGCCCCAGCGCAGCCCAGCTTGGGAGCTGTGGGTGCCATCGCTGGGCCCTGCAGCCAGGAAGGTGCTGGGCAGCATGCAGGAACATTCAGTTCTCCCCCAAAAGCACTTGGAGTTTGGTCAGACTGTCGCAGTGCAGGGACACCCTGCTTCTCGGGCCACTTTCATCAGTGACAAGAGTATGGGAGACAACCGCGCTCTGGCACGAGCTGGACTGGCTGGGCTCAGCCCTGGTTTTGAAGCGTTGTCTTACAGCCAACACAAACATGAAATGCAGCAAGAAAACAGCGTGTGCAAAGCCCACAAGGGAGATTCCTCCCGCAGACCATCACCAAAGAGAGAAAAGGATCAAACAGAGCAAACCTCAGCACCCGTTCCCTTTCCTGGCAGCTCTAAGAGGTTCCCATTAACCCAGTCGCCCCTGGTCAGGGGGGCTGACTGCCCCCACAGCTGCTGCCTCTGAGATTAGCAGAGCGCAACAGTTCACCAGTAAAGGAGCCGCAGCAAAGCAAACAGGCTCCAGGCACTGCACACCGCTGAGAGGGCTGGGATAGGTTTAATACACACTTACTGCATTTCACACATGCATTTGCATTTAGCAAACACTCATCTAAAAGACTCTGAACCCTTGTTGCCTCTTTGTAACACAGCTCCTGCACAAGCCCCTCAGCCTGGCCCTTCTGGCTCCTCTCAAGGGCTGGGATACCTGCACTGCTGCCTCCCCCACAGTCCCGGCATCCCTGGAAGAGGTTTCCTCCTGCCTGGCCACCGGAGGATGGAAGTGGCCCCGATCAATGCTTCCCAACGCAGAGTCCTGGGGTCTGAGGGAGGCAGAACAAGCCCCCTCATCTGGAGCAGCACCTACCGACCCTCCCTCCAGCGAGGGGACCGGCTGGAGCATGACGTGCACTCGTGGTGATGAGGGACAGGGGCTGTCTCTGAGGGCATGTCCCTTGGCCGGGAGGAGCCAGATTACCTCCTTCCTTCCAGAAGAGACTGATCTGAGACTATGTCGTGATCTCCTTTTTGCATAATGTAATCGATACATGATAAAAGGGCTGAGATTAAGTGAGGGATAATTAATTGATTTTCACTGGTTAATCTAAAGAATGGGCCCCAAATTGTCTGCCTGCAATGATCATTGTGGACTTTGCGCAAAGGCCAGCCAGAGGACTCCAGAAATGTGCTTAATGAAGAGACGCTGTCACTCAGAAGCTTGTCTGCACGCTGTCAGAATCAGCTGACATTTATGCCAAAGTCGATTTTTTTTATGTAATAAGACAGAGCCGCACAGGAGACACTCATCTAAGTGGGGAGCGCACCACCTGCACTGGTGTCACCAGTGTGTCCCCACTGACCCCAACATCCCTATCAAAATGTCCCATCTGGGACCATCTTGCTGTGTCCTCTTTCCCCTGCCTTGAGCTGGCCCAGCCTGCGCTCACCAGTGCTGCCAGCCCCTCGCTTCTCCCGTCTCATCCCAGCTCTCTGTGCCAAGCCACATGGCAGGCACTTTGGGAAGTCACATCCAGGAGGCAACGCAAGCGGTCTCAAACCCACACTTCACTGCTGCCAGAGCCAAGCGCCTACATGGCTGTCATCCAGCCCTCTGCTCTTTGCCTGCATCTGCTCTGTCCCAGGGTGTCTGGAGACTCCTCAGCCTGACAGGGACAGACACGGCTGTCTGCAGCATCCACAACTTTTCTCCTGCTTTCCTGTGGGTGCTGGCACCTTTGCTGTCCCCAAGCTTTGCCACTGTAGCTGTCCCAGGCAGCTTTTCTCTAGCAGCTTTGCCTGAGTGGTGAACCAGGGTGTCACAGCCCACGGGGCCACGAGTCACACACAGGCAGGGAAGAACGGCCCCTTGCCATGTGCCCCCGTCACCCTGCCCACAGCCCCCCTCCCAGCCTGATGCTGTGGGCTCCTCTCTCTTCCTGGCTTTTCTGTCAGAGGGGAAGGGTGTCCCCAGTCCGCGGTTTCAGGCCTGCCATCAGCCTGCTCCTCCGGCTGTGGCTGGCTGTCCCCAGCCGTGGCTGTTCCCCAGTGTTGCAAGCCGGATTGCAGCAGCGTCCCCCCATGTCTCACCCCTGCATCAGCAGGGGTAAGGTGTGAGCAGCAGCACCCAGTCCCCGGCAGAGCTGGGCTTTCCAGTCCCTCCGTCTCTGTGACACTTGTCAGCTCCTCTCCTGACACGTGGGACACGTCGCTGTGCCCGGCGGGTGCCGCAGCTCGGGAAGGGTGGGTGGGCAGCCGAGCGGCGCGGTGCTTTCTGACTGCAGCACCAGGAGGGCTCTGCAGAGATCACCTCCACGGGGAAAATGCGTGAGAGGCTCCAGCACCTGGGCTGGTGCTCTTCTGCCACGGGCATGGTGTGCTACATCATCACAAGGAGCGAGCAGTTCCCATGGCTTTTTAACTGGGACTAACCTCAGCTGTCTAACTGGGAACATACTGCCAAAAATACAACCACTCACACCAGCATTTTCTCAGGGAAGAGATGGGTGTGCTCGCTTTCTGTCTTGCTCAAGCCATGACAGAAGCAACCAGACCTCTTAGGAAACCACCACCATGAACTGCTCGTATACCCGGTTTTCCCTCGTGCCAACACCCAGCTGCGTGCTGTGAGCGCCGGCAAGGCAAGGAGATTGCTAAGGAAGCAGAGGTGGAGAAAAATCACCTCCCAACTCCACACGAAAGTCTCCGGAAGCCCAGTGGGGCTGTGAAATCGCAGCCTGAGCCGCCGCTCTGGGGCAGGGCGCAGCAGCAATGGGGCGCAGAGCCGGGCACTGGTCCCCGGGGAGCTGCATGGGGGAGGTAGGGGCACAGTCTGCAGGAGACTTCCAGAAGTTTCCACTAACATGGAGTGAATGGTTCTGGCTGTGGAGACACAGAGCTTCCCCTGTCCCTACTCCTCTTGTGTATTTAACCCTGTCCTTGGGAGCCTCATGTTCCTGCTCTGTTCACATAACCAGTGGGTTCAGACGTGAGAACATGGAGCGTGGTTGGTTTCGGTCCCCTCCGGCCAAGCTGATACCCACCAGCCAACGGCCAGGGCCGTGAAACATCCTACCACCCCAGTACCTCACCAAGTATCTGTCTGGGCAAGGGGTGCAGCAAGTTAAACGAGCTGGGTCCATCTTCTGCTGGATGGTGATGGCTTTGAGGGAATTCAGACCTTAGGTAGGTGGGTATGACCCTCTGCAGTGTAACTGTAACAGTCTTGCCATTTTTATTCCCTAGTTGCTGAAATATTTCAAAAACTAAATGACCCAAGGTCATTAAACTTTGTAAAGAGATTGCTGCAGGTACATTCAGACATCTATCAAAAACTAAGTCACCATGACTGCCTATGACTAGAGGAGAGCACAGATCAGCCAACAGTAAATTGTCCTGGTTTATATCCCTTCGGAATTTTTGCTGAGGTTTCCCAATTTTTCATATCCAATTTGATGACCATATTAATTAAAATTACAGTTGAATAAAAAGTACCTTTATCCTCTTATCAACCCATCTGATATGACGAATGAGGCTGTTGAAAAATAGCATGAAGATAGATACCTATACAATGCAGGTTTTTTAAACCTTGGAATTCAAGGCAGGTTACTCTTGGGGACTACTTCTGCTAGCCTGTGATATTTGAAAGAGATATGCAAAAAGTTTCCATGTTTTTGCTTTCTCTGTTTGTAGCTGCAGAAGCTGTGGCTATATAAATTTGCGGAGGTCTGGGATACCTTCATCTCATTCCTGGTATTCTTAATTTCTATCACAGTATTTATTGCAAAAATAAAAGCAAAGCAAACAATGAGACGCTTTCAAGCAGAAGTACTGAGCAACCTCCCTTGAGCTCAGGGAGCCCGGGCAGGCCCATCAGTGGTGAAGTGCAGTGCCCAGCATCTGCCCCAGCACCATGCCACCTCAAGGAGCTGGGTCTGTCCTGCCCTGCCTCTAGCAGGTGAGACCAGGCCACCGCCTGGGACTCAGTGACACCCCCGCCTCGCCGCAGGCACCAGTTATTGGCAGATGAAAGTCAAAGTTGTTTAAAAAGTTGTACGTTGCACCAGTACATCATACATTGCTTCATGCAAGGGCCACCACAGAGCATCCCCGTTACCCACTTTGGACAGCAGCAGCATTGCTGATGTGCCCTAAGCAAAGGACATGACGCAGGAAATGAAATCCTCATTGACCAGTGTCCCCAGGGGGGTTTCCCAAGCCAGCAGCTCATGGGGTGCGCAGGATGAGGCCAGCACACTCAATGCAGGAGTCAGCATCTGCTCCCTGGAGGACCCTGTCTGCAAAGGCGATACAGCTGCACCAGCTACTCTGCTGCTCATTTTAAATGTGTGACACAAACTTATATCACAAGATTAGATTGTTTTTTCTTGCCATTCTTTTTGCTTTGTTTCAGTGGGGGAGAGAAAAAAAAAACCAAGCCACAGCTAACACGATCAGGGTGTGCACGGTGAGTAGCCCAGAATGCTGTGAAATCACATAAAAGATTTGATCAGAGTCAATACCAGCTGCTGAGCTATAATAGCTTTTGTGGTTCTTCTAACAGGATTTTAATTTTATGTTTATTATTTGGGGACTAGAAAAGCACAGGAAATGCCTGTGTGGTGGCATGGGCCCCCTTTTCCTCTGTTCTCTGTAAGGCTGGGAAGACTCCAGTGCAAAGCAAGCTGACTTTCAGTATTTTTAATTTTTGCTTGCGTTCCCCAGGCTTGGCAGGAGAGAGTGAACTTAATTAAAATCAATGGAGAAAAAGAATGGGATAAATCACAATATGAATATTCTCAGCGTCTGTACGCAAGCGCAGCACGCAGCTCCTGCTGGCATTCAGTGACTCCTTGAGGGTACAGAGGAGCCTCCCTGCCCTCCATTGTCTCCAACAACAGCAGCTCTTCAGAGCATTGCAGCTCCACTTTGCAGGCTGCTTCCTCCCTCCCTTGCTCGCTCTTTGCCAGGATGGGAGATGGTTGGAAGCAGCCAGGAAGACGCTACCACAGAGTCTGCCGGCGTGCGCCGTCCCGAGCATGTTCCCCCAGCAGCCCCCCAAGCAGAGCCAGTCCACCCTGGGTGGCCAGCGCTGTCCCTATGCCGAGGGGGTCCCATCCCCGCCAAACAGACCCCAGTTCTGCCGTGGAGGCAGTCTCAGAAGTCATTTTTCCTTTCGTTCCAGTTTTGGTATTTTCCAGGGGTGAAGGGGGGCTGTCTCTCTTTCTCCACCAGGAAACTTGGTTTGGAAGCGTGTGCTTCCCACAGCAACGTACAGCATCCACCTTCACTCTCCTGCCTGGCGTCTCCCTGCTGCAGAAGCAATGGCCTAGGACACAAATGGCAGGGGCAGGAAAGGGGCTGTTCCCCAAGGCGGTTCAGCTTTTCGCAGGCTATGAACCGCCACAGGTCAGAAAACTGAGCAAAAGAATGGGAGAGAGGAGCAGCACGAGGAGGGGATGCCAGGAGGGAAACTGCCAGACCCAGCACCCTGCTCATCCAAAAATGGGCTGTTTAAGAGTAATCTCTGCTTGCTTTCCAGAAGCAAGTAACAGGTTTTTAGAGTCACCTGCCAGCAAACATTGATGGACTTTAAAGCTTTTACCATGTCTGGCAGAATTTAATTGTCACTTGCAGTAGGCTAAACTCTCCGGCAGGTCAGTGCAGTGCCAGGAGTGCCTTACCCCAGACTCACGGAGCTCTGCAGCCCCACGCCGGTGGCTGCAGCACCCACCAGCCCTTGTGCCCTCCGGGGCCAGGGAGGCACCAGGCTGCAGAGCAGACACTGCACCACTGCTCTGCAGCCGCCTGAAGTGCCCCTTTCTGCAAGCCTCTTTGGGTGTTACAGCATTATATGGGGCCACAAAGCAGAGAGACCTGTCGGCGACCCGAGCCCTGCAGGGCTGGTGGCCTCTCTGCAGCGGCTGGAGATCGCGGAGGGCAGAGGGTGCCTGCAGCCGGCAGAGAGCCCTCGGCAGCACAGACGTGCCACGGGGAGCCCCGCAACACCGCAGTGGGCCAGGGCAGCCCACGCTCCTCGCCAGCCTCTGCAAAACCTCTGCTGTCCTGACCTGCCTCCTCCTCACCCCGCGAACCAGCGGCTGGCACTGTACCAGGGCTTGGTCCTCCCACCACATTCAGTTGCTGCTGTAGCCATCATGTAAGAGCTACGGGGCTTCCTCTCTCCACACAGCCAGGGGTTCAGCCTTAATAAAAAAAAATCATTACTCCATTGTTTAGCACCGCATGTCAATCCCTTCCAGATGAATTAATTTCTTAATCACACTTTTAATGGGGGAGACTGTTAGAGCCCATGCGGGAGTGGTTAATATTAGTACTATTTAACTGTCGAAAGCTTTTCATATCGTAAACCAGGCTCACGGTCGAACAATAAAACTCACAGTTTAATTGGTGGGTAACAGGCCTCCAGGCACTCGTAGCTTATGACGGCTGACAGCAGCAACGCCGCGTGCCGGACCAGGACAGCCGGCTGCTTCGCGCAGCCCTAGAGCGGCTCTGCCACAGCTCCCGGCCCCGCAGCACCCCGGCCCCGCTCCCACGGGCAGAGCGGGGCACCCCCAGGATGGCTGCGAGGGGCGCTCACCCCCTCCCAGGCCGGGTCGCTGCCTGCAGCGGGTACACGCGAATGGTGCTCAGTGTCTATGTGGGCTGCTCATGACTGCATTTTTCTTCCAGTCAATCTTTCACAGATTTATGCTGGAGAAATGGGAGCATTAAATATCCCCTTGCTGTAATTCAGCATGCAGCAAGAGATACAGATTTAAATATTTAGTAGCACATAACTGGCTAAAAGCCTCAGCAACATTTTTAAAAATCACTTCTTAATAAAACTGGACTGAAATATTCCCCACAGTTAGAATTTATGGTTGGTAATTGGTGTTCTTGTGATAAATAGGAGTGAATATATATTTATGAACAACAAATATTAATGCAGAAATAATACGGGAGCCCAACTTCAGGCTGTGCAGCTCGCTATTACTCTGCAGTATTCCTCAAGGAACGCTGACATTAAGCAAACACAAAGGCCAGATCAACAGCGCTGTGTGACTGAAAAATCCAGGAGAAAGGGGGCAAGGTGCTGGGGCAGCCAGGCCAGCTCCAGAGGTGCTGGGATTCAGTGAGAGCCTCTGCGTGCAGCCATAGAGGCACACTTCCATCCGACGTGAACTCTGCTCCCTGTCCCATGTATCAGGTACATCGCGTGTCTGAGTCGCAGCCTGCAAACGCTCCAGCACTATTGATTCTTATCATGGGCGAGCCATTAATTTGCATGTGTTCCCCCATGATTAAAAACCTGGAGGCAAAGCTCATAGTAACTGCTCCTCTTCCGAGTGATGGCAGGAAGAGATTTATCTCCAGGTGATGATCTTGATTACTGCTTAGGCACCGCACAAGCGGGAGCAGCATGTTGATTTCTCTTCATTTTTCACCCAGCAGGAGCAGTTTTTAATGTGTGCTGCCTTCTGCACCAGAATCTCGAATTAACGCTTGGGCCAGACAGAGGAATCCCAGAGAACACCATCCTCCAGCCGATGGGTCCTCACCCGAGCGCCACGGTGCTCCGAGCCGGAGGGAGGCGCGGGCTCGGGCAGAGGAGGCAGAGGGAAGCCTGGCTGGCATTTGCAGCGTGCTGGGCACCGCTGGTACACCTGCTGGAGCCGAGCGGTGCGAGCCATCAGGCTTCCCAAGGTCCGTGGAGGGTACCAGAGCCCACAGGCAAAGCAGGCAGCAACCAGGCACTGCCACAATCCAGGGGACCGGCTTCAGGGAGTTACCTGCAGCACGACCAGCCGGAGCAGCCGTCAAGCCCCAAGCCTGGCCGTGCCCCCGCCCGCTGCCGTAACTGCCCTGCCCTGAGGGCTGGCACTCTCCACCATGTTCCGACAGCGCAGAAGAGCCGCGCTGTCTGTGAAAGCCACAGCAGCCAAAGGAAACATTTCTAGCTTTAAATAACAGAGACATTTTTATTCTGCAATAGAAGCTCTGTGATCTTGGAACACAATTTGCATAAACAGACAATTTGGCTATAAACAATTTCAACATTAACTGGTATTTACATATAGAACAACTCACTCAAAATACAATTAAAGGCCTTGATGGATCGGAAAATGTCAAAACATTTAAAAGGCTTCAACGCACGTGTTTGATTTACATCTCCTTGGTCAGACATAAAACTGGAGTTTGTTTACATTTTCTCTGCCAGAGCCTAGAGCACATGGAGATTCTGGCTCCCTGCATCAGCACGTGCAGCGATCGATTTACCAGTTACTCCTCCACATAGGGAATCATCTGTGTTTTCCCTAAGAACAAATCTAAAGTAAGGCGGCTACGGTTCGGATCCCTAGGCTCACCTCACAGCTGCCTCCGCTCGCTCAGCACCCTTAAAGGAACCTGCAGGGCCACTGTTTTTCATATTGTCCAGAAAACAGAGGCCAGGAGGATGCCATTCACCCTTTAGAAAGACCGACCTATTCCAGCAGAAGACAAGACCTGGATCTCACCCCAGGCTGTCTGGAACAGAAGCACCCCAAATCAGCAGCTGCTTTTGCCAGTTTGGGCCATAACTTCTGCCCGTTCAGAGAAGGCAGTGGACCCCTCAGCATTCACCAAAACAAAACCCGAAACCCACCTCTCCCCAGTCCCAACTGAGTCCCCTTCTCACAAGATCTTTCCTTCTCTCTCCCCATGAAAAAGCTGACTACCCTACACAACGTGGAACAGCTCCAGTAACAACACAGGAGGTGGGAGATACATGTTCAACTGCCCTTGGAGGGGAGGTACAGCACAGCCCAGACCCCCACATCCCAGATGATGCTCTGCTAGAAACAGGGTGAAGGAAGGAGCTTTGTGGAGCTTGCCAGGCAAGAGCTTTGCAGCACATGAGGGCCGAGTGAGGTGGTGGGAACCAGGTTTCGTGCTGCTATCTGGTTCAGTTTCTTACCATCACAGGAAGCAACCCAGTCAAGACTGTCCTGACTGCCCGGAGTTAAGGATCCCTGGAAATCTCACCAGATACGTGGTATTTTTACCCCCAAGTTCTCTGCCTCTGACTGCACGCTGTGGTTACCTGATAGCAAGGGGAGTGCTGGAGCTTGAGGTGCTTCCCCAAACCACACCAGCCTGACAAGGCTCACCTACTGCTGAAACAGTAAGCAAGAGTACTTGTCCTGTCTGTCCATTCCCAGAACAGTTTGAAAGCTGCTCACAGCTGTATTTCTTCTCTTCAAGGTCAGATTCCTTAAGGGCTACAGGCTCAACAATTCCACATACATCTTAAAAATACAAAGCTTTATTTATAAACTGCCTAATATATTTTAAAGGGCAGGCACTCCACATTTTACTTTTTATTGCCACTTATCTTCCATCTCTGCCGCTGTGTTTATCCTCTGCTATGCAAAGGTGCATATCCGCAGCCCTCTGTTGCTGTAAGGCTGACGTGGCAGAACACCGGGAGCTCAGTCAAGTGCAGCCCTTGTAATCTGTCAGAGAGCTCATGGAGGAGATCCGCACACTTTCCGAAATACCACTGAGCATATAAAGCCAAGCAAAAACCCATAAGCGATCACTGACCATGCAGCTCAAAGGAGGTAAAGACTGAGCGCTACGCTCGTAAACCCCACAAAATTAGCCTGGGAATGCGATGCACGAGCGGCTCCAGAAGGGAACACGCTCTGCTGCTGGCAGAGCAACGCCCTTGGCATTGGGAGCTTGTTCAGCTTACAGGGAGCCATTTGCCTTGTGAGGCTCTTTTAAAGCTTTTTTTTTTGCTTTTCTTTTTTTTTAGCCTTCCAGGCTACAGGAACAAGCCGACCTCTGTGCCTGCCTGCAGGGACAGACGCTTACTGCCTGCTCCAGGTTGACCCAAGCTCACGCAGCGCACTCCGTAAGCCTGGTGCGGCTTTGCTCAGGAGGCAGAAGCCGCAAGCAGCGCTTGCATGCAGCGCGGAAGCTCTGGGATGCGGCTGCCGGCTGGAGAGGGGAAAGGTGCTGCAGACAGAGCCTGTGCGGAGGCCACCCGCTTCGCTCCCCACTGCTCCTGCCTGGGTGGGCGATGCTGCTGGAAACACTCCTCTGCCCGCAGCCCCCGGCCAGCTCCTGGCAGCACCAGCCTGTCCTGGGGCTGCGCTTGCCTCACTGCACCAGCACGCAGCCCCACGGCTTGCGTGGGGCAGGCGGCAGGATGAAGCACTCATTTACTCCACCAAGGTCACCAGGACTACATTAACTGGGCTTGCAGAGGGTTCTCATCTCTCATTAGTCTGCCACTCAACATGCATTAGCTCCTGGTAGAGCTTTCCCACAGTAAATCCTCAGCCTGCACCCTCCTTCCCAAGCCATGGTGGAGCCCTTCGTTAGAGCTGCTGCTGCTATTGCCCGGCAAGTTGCAAGCTGTAATTTATTACAACGCAGCATATGGATGCTCTCTTTTTCCATTTGTCTGCATTAAATAATTATTTAAGCTATATTAGGTATTTATCAAGTAAACTGTCAGCATCTGAAGTTTCTTTATTGTAGCTGGAGATTTAGAGCAGCAATTTGTATGCATCCTGGCCCTTGCATGGAAAAGGCTTTCTGCAAGCTGAAATTATGATATGAACATGATGTTTTATGAGATACTAGAACTTAACCTCAAAATTTTGGGAGGAGGGAGAAAGGAGGTGAGGGCAAGTGGCTTGCCGGGTTCCCTGGCATAGCGAGAGGCTCCCGGCTGTGCCCCTCCTAGAAACTCAGGGGCAGCAGCTGATGGTGGGGCAGTGACAGACAAACCAGTGTGACTGCCACCCTGGGTTAAGGGCACTGAATGTTACTCCACAGGGCTCCTCCGCTCCTTCCCCCAGTGCAGGAGGGAGCTGGTCCTTGGCTCAGGGCCTGGGGAGTCATCCCCACACCCATCCCAGCCCTCCCGTCCCGCCATCAATCCTGAGATCTCAGGGGCCTCCGCGAAAACGCCGTGGCAGTGAACACGAAGCTCACTGCAAGCTGAGCACTTCCTCCGGGGGTCCTGCCCACAGCCCCCACCTGCAGGGCAGGAAGGGGGTCCTGGGTCACCAACCCTTCTCCACCTCAGCTCTGACAGTTCCCACAGCAGGAACCCTGTGTGCTGGAAGCTGCATCCTTTAATTTCCCAGACGCTTCAGGCTGCTCCTTTCCTTTCCCTCCCTCCCCACCTCTCCTCTCTGCTGAGCTGTAGGTGCCTTCCTCCATGTCTTGTCCAAGCTGGACATCCACATGGGGAAACTGAGGAGATGATGCTCTTTAGAAAAGATGTCAGCTCTTGGCAAACTGCATATCTGAGGGATTTAGCAGCTCTCTGCACGAGCAGCAACCCCAGCCACACTCCAGCCATCACCATAACTACAGCCTGTGTCAGCCTCTCACAGCAGGTCTTTCAACAGATTAATTTAAAAGGTTTCAGTTTGGCTGATTGCATCTAATTTGCCTGGAACCACTGTCAGGAGGCTGTGGCAGAGCTGTAGCTCTTGTCCTGGCAGCCTTCTCTCACTTCACCAGATGGCTGCCTTGGCAATTGCACATCAGCTGAAGAGGCTCCACACATAGGGTGCACACCAGGAGAGCCCCAGGAGATGGCACAGTGCTCCTTCCCATCCTCAGCTGAAGCTTTGATCTGTATGGAAGGAGTTGGGGAGCTCTGGGCAGTGCCGCAGCCCCCTGAGGAGGCCTGGCAGGGCCATGAAGTCAGCTCTTCTGAAGGAATCATCAGCAGGTGGCTGTTCTGGGATCACAGAGGTATGGAGAGCCCAGAAGCCGGGGCTCACATGGTGACATCCAGATCCCAGCAGCATCGCTGCTCCCTGGTGGGAAGGGAAGGGTGCAGGAGCACAACAGAGCCCGAACAGAAGTACTGGTGCTTTGCATGCACCCCCAAGCCTGGCATCATCTTGGGGACAGGGTCCATGTTTGGGCCTCTTGGAGTTCCCCTTTGCTGTAGGAGAGCCTGCACAGGCAAGGGCCGTTGGCCTACATCTTGTCGGTGTGTTTCATTGGTTTGGTGTGTAAGCATAGCATCTACAAGAGTCACATATCATTCCACCAACAGCTGCAACTCATGAAAAAACAAACTGCAAAGACTGAGGGACAGGTTACCTCCGACACGCACAGCCCGCAGCACAGATGCCAGCTCTTGGTCCATTTGGACTGGGACCGCATCGTGAGATGGTGAGTACAGAGATGGAAACCCATCCAGTTTTCGATTCCTGCAAGGAAGCACATAAGCCATCTTTTTCTTTATAGATTCTTGACACTTAACCTACTCAATGCTTTTTATTTGCATTGATCACATTTTATAGTATGATTAAATTTGTATGGAAGAGAACCAATTAGTTTTGTTTTACACTTATTGAATCCACTTTATGGCCAGACAAATTAACTCTCGGCAGTTAGTTTGATTTATCCAACAGCATAAAGCTTGACAATCTGTACTCTCAGATAATCAGTTTTAAAAGAATTATCTTTATTGTTATTTTTCCTGCTTGGGAGAAAGCATTAAACCTGGAGGCAGGTATGAAGAGGAAGCAAACTGTCAGCAGACTGACCCTGTCTGGAGATTTCAAAACCAAGCACGCCTGTTTGCCTCCTGACAAAGCCTGTGCTGAGATGTTCTCACAGTGACTGTCTCTCGGCAGAGAGCGAGCGCCAGCGCAGTGACTTCCTCTGAAGGAGCCAGTGCCAGTCTGTTGTGGAAAGGTTGCGTTACCCACCAGCAGGGAATTGTACGCAGGCACAGGACGTAACCGAGGAGTGGCTGTCCAAGCTGCTGCCCCAGCTGGAAATGCTGAGCTAAGAGGGTGCTACCCAGGGAAAATTACCAACAGGATTGCTGGCAGGAGGGTGTCAGGAAAGCGAGCAGACCGGGAACCCTGCGTAGACCTGCCAAGGATGAAGACCTGCCGATAGACACCCCTTCTCCCTCGGCCTCCACCTGGGGTCTGCCCGTCCTGGCTGACCTGTGCTCTGTCCTGAGGACAGGACCTGTCCTCGCTGCTGCAGTCAGAGCCGTGCCACAGCCTGGTGGTGCCTCAGGCAGAGCTAAGCAGAGCTGCGGGACCCACCACTCTGCTCCAGGTAGGC
This sequence comes from Psophia crepitans, assembly GCA_013399095.1. Classification (NCBI taxonomy): domain Eukaryota; kingdom Metazoa; phylum Chordata; class Aves; order Gruiformes; family Psophiidae; genus Psophia; species Psophia crepitans. The sequence continues at coordinate 605,768 of VWZZ01005496.1, forward strand.
AGCCAGTGTCGGGGGGGGCACTGGCAACTCTGTCTCAGCCGCTACACGCTGCGCTTAGTGGGCTGCCCTGGTTACTAATGACCCGAGCAGCCCTCCTCTGGCCACGTGGGCAGCTGGCTTCACTAGCCTGGATGCCAGGATGGACACCTAGCACCACCCCAGCACTGCAGAAAGAATCCTGCATCCTCCTGATACCGCTGTGCCAGGGCAGGGCTCCCAAAGGGGTGGGGGAACGCAGCGAAAGACATCACTGTGAGTGCTGCAGGAGGAGGAATAAGTGGCCACAAACTGTGAAAACCTCTCCTGAGAAAGCGATGGAAGGGCTGTTGCTTGGATCAGGAGCAGTAGAGCGGATGACCCTCATCAGAAACGTGTGTAATTGGGGCAATCCTTGCTGCACCGAGCGCACAGCTCAGAGAGCATTGCTCTTTCCATTGCTTTGTGATTACACATCTGCCTGTCCGGATCGGGCACAAGGCATGGCTGATGGCTGCTCTTAGGAAGCTGCCCGCTCCAAGGCTGTCCCTTCTCTCTCTGCTACTTCGGCGGGGCACATAGTTTGGAAGAAACGATTGCCAGTGGTAATGTGCTCCTCTGAGCTGGAACGGACCGCTTCCAAATCAGCACACAGAGATGGGTCTGCCAGTGAGTCTGGTCTTCTTCTTGTATAAGCATTCATTAGGTTGGGCTCAGCAACCCACTCACGTCTAGCAGGGTCCATCAGAAGAGAGGTTTATTACTGGCAGAGTGACACCGCCATTGACACAAGGACAAATGGGCCAAGGAAGCTGCCTGACACCTGGGCAGCTCTGAAGCCCAACCTCATTTGTATTCAGCAGCTACAAGTAAAAAGAATTTGTTCCCAGTTAGTAAATGAGATTTAGTTAATAAATTGGCTCATGTGTGCAGGCTGCCAGTTGTTCTCATGCAATGCAATAAATGAAGAGATGAAAGCTTATTATTTCATAAGAAGGAGCTGTTTTCTTACAGGACTAGGTGCAGGAGAGATGCTATTTTTTGGCAGACAGTGGCCTTGTTCGATGATAATTCATTTCAAGGATCTTTGCAAGGCAGTCAGGATGCTTCCCAAGTCCACTGAACTGTTGAGGGGGAGCCCCTTCCTGGCAGCTCTGTCACCACCAGACCCTCCCCATCTCCTTGGCATCCTCAGCCAGCACGCACGGAGGGCTCCTGTTGCTGATCCAAGCCCCACATACGGCAGGGACAGAAGGAATCCAGTCAAGTTACGCTATGCTGTAGCTAGAGATCCACTTACAGCTGCGGGTCCAACACAGATAGCTATGAAAACTTGACATGGTAGAACTGAAAACTGTCCTAGGAAAAAGGAGATGTGTAAATCCAGGGAGAAAATCCATTATCAGGCCTCTGCAGGCTCCTCATTCCTTTGCCCTTTTGCTCACAACCTCTAACCAACTCTAGTCCCTTGCTAAATCCATGCAGACAGACACCAACATAGTCCAGCATTTGTTGGCAAACACAGAATGATTCTTCTCTTCATGACAGAAAAAGATTTCCTTGCCTAGTTCTTACAAAGAGGTGGTCAACCTTTCTGCAAACATATAGTGTGTTGATCCTAGAACACAAAGTCCAGAAGTAGCATCTCTTATCAGACACAACACTATTCGTTTTTTGAAATCCAAAGCCTAAGTATGATCCTGACAGCGTATCAGCAACAGACTTACAAGCTGGGGAACAAAACCGTAGTTTGGAGGACTGCATCCAACAAGCAAAACAATCCCAGCGCTCCTCTAAAGTGGAGACTAACTTTGCAGGGTCCTTAGAGGACACAGTCGCTCTTCTCCCTTTGCAAGGATCCCCTTGAGAAGCTTCACATGTGCAGACTACACAACTGCCATTTGGCCAAGCCATGAAGCACTATGAAAGTCAAAGCTTGCACTGGGAGTAGCATGCCATCTGTTCAGGCTTGAAAGACAGGAAACAACTATCAAAACTACAGTCTAATCATAATCAGCTGGCTGGCGGCTAACAAGCGCATACGCTGTCTGGTGAAGAGCTCAGATGCTTATCGGCCGAGCATCTTGCAAGAGAGAAATGAAGTATCTGACGGGCTGAGGGAGAAATAAAACAAGAGCAGGCAGCTAAAACAGGGCTAATTGAAGAGGGAAGTGACGCGGTCCACTGAAAACTAGGGAGCATCTACACAAGGTTCTTCTACTTGCACCTACACACCTCTGGTTAAATTCATATCCACTATTAAACAGTAGGGAAAATGTGTAGGCCAGGAAGCAGTCAGATACATCTGCATGAACAAAACTAAAGCCTACAACAGAGACAGGAACTGAGTACGGCATGTGAACCACAAAGCACAGGAACTAAAATATGCACTGGATAGAAAAGCTTAATATATGGGAACACATGTAAGATGTTCTGTGAAAAAGTACACTGACAGCTCAGTGATGTTGGGTTGCTGGTCTGCTTGACCTCAAGAGGGATGCCACAGCAACTGGTAGTAATGCCTTGTAGCTTGAATTCACTTTTTAGCCCAATAAGGAAGTGACAAATTCATGATGAATTTAAATCTTTGCTCAGAGAACTGTTCTGGGGTCAGTTCCCCAGTATGTCTGGAACATCTACATAACTAATGGCTGGTGGGTGAACAGATGCTCCTGGAATAACAAGGCTCTGGAAGCAGACAAACACAGTAAATGCATTTGAACCCAAGGAGACGCCAAATTTTATATCAGTCAGCAACGAGAGAGAATCTCATTGACAGTCACCAGGGAGCACACACCCATTCACACTCTGTGCATCCAAACTCACAGTCCATAATTGCCTGTATGAAGAAACATCAAAGGATTTCGCATGGACAAACCACTCAGCAGCCTGAAAAAAAATGAAAGCAAAGCACACCAGAGTCATCTTTCAACAAAGCGTGCTCAGGAGCAGACAGCAAGTCTTCAGAAACCACAACACTCCACCTGCTTTCCCTGTGAGCTACAGCAAGCCATTGCTATCAGCCGTGAGACAAGGGGCCAGGAAGGACTTCTGCAACATGTCCAGCCCATCAACATGGGTGGAGAAGGAAGAGGAAGAAATATGTGATTATTACAAAAACTGTGGGGCCTCTTAACTAGAGTACCCATAGACAGGGATGTTGTGGAAAGGAGAATGATAAACTGACCTGCTGCAGAGCTGTCCTCTTCCAAGACCTTGGTGAAGCCCCCCTCCCCTGAATAACACCAATATTTAATTTTGGGCAAACTGGAAGATAAAGAAGGCGAAAAACTTAACAGAGACATGTTCACTGTAACAGCTGTGACAGCTATTCCTCAAGCACCACAAAGCACAGCCCTGTCTGTGCTCAGCTCTGCAGAGTAAATGGTAATTAGAGTTTGCCAATCATTGTTGCTGCCTTATTGATGACAATGGGGAGATGAAGGATCTGTGATAGACACAGATTCTCCTGAAGCTTCTCTCTCCCATTTGTCATTTCAAGCTTGCAGTTTGAATCAAAGGATTTGCTCAAAATGCTTTTCAAGGATTTTTCTACATTTCTGTTCTGTATGTAAAAAGCTTGAATTGTTTCTGAACCAGCCTTGTTTCAGTTGACTTCAGCACACGGCAAAGCGCAGCACTGCAGACACCATAAAATAATTGGTGCTGGATCACACCTGTAGCATCCTACCAGCAAAATTGTGAAGGTCCTGCGCTGGTCTTGACTGAGACTTACTTTCAGGCACAGTCTGGCTCAGCCTGTCCTTATAGAAACAAAAAGCACGTTGCATTTGATTAAGATGAAGGGCTACCTCCAGGACCACAGAACGTCCTGCATGAGCCCCACAGAAAATGGGAAGGAGTACTAGGGAGGACAGGCAGGAAAAATCCCTCTTCATCTGGCCCAGCCCCACAGCCTGTTAGAGCTGCCGCTCCTGCAGACTGCATGTGTGCTTAGGGTCTGAAATGCAAGACTATATTGATTGTCCTGTCACTTGCTAATCGAAACAACTCAGTAAGCAGAGGTAGCTGAGCGCAGTTGAGGCTGGGTACATAGAAGAGGACGTGCACAGCGTCTGTGCAGCGCAGTGCAAGGAGCAGGGGGTCCGGCCCCGGGGCCAGGGGCAGTTCCCACTCCCCATCTCCTGCGGGCAGATGGAAGCGGAGCCCAGGCTAGGACGGCACTCCACAGAGAAGGCGGTGGTGAGGTGACAGCACCGTTTTCATGTCAGATGGAGGGAACAGGCAGCCCCTCCCCAAAAACTGAGGCACTTCCTTCAAGGGCTGTAGCTCAAGAAAGACTTCTCTGTGGTTGAAACAACCCAGGATGTAGTGTAGCCAGCAGGAGCAGGGAGGTGATTGTCCCCCTGTACTCAGCCCTGGTGAGGCCGCACCTCGAGTACTGTGTCCAGTTTTGGGCCCCTCACCACAAGAAAGACATCGAGGCCCTGGAGCGTGTCCAGAGAAGGGCAACGAAACTGGTGAAGGGGCTGAAGCACAGGTCTTATGAGGAGCGGCTGAAGGAACTGGGCTTGTTTAGTCTGGAGAAGAGGAGGCTCAGGGCAGACCTTATTGCCCTCTACAACTACCTGAAAGGAAGTTGTGGCGAGCTGGGGGTCGGCCTCTTCTCGCAGATAACTAGTGACAGGACAAGGGGAAATGGCTGCAAGTTGTGCCAGGGAAGGTTCAGGTTGGAGACGAGGAGAAATTTCTTTTCGGAAAGGGTGGTCGGGCATTGGAAGGGGTTGCCCAGGGAGGTGGTGGAGTCACCATCCCTGAGGGTGTTTAAGGAAAGGTTAGACGTGGTACTTAGGGACGTGGTTTAGTGGGTAATAGGTGGTGGGGGGATGGTTGGACTAGATGATCCTTGAGGTCACTTCCAACCTTAATGATTCTATTCTATCTCTTTTGCCGTGAAGAACTGCAGGCAGGGAGGAGCTCAAAGCCCTGACCCGGGACAAGTGCTCCCATAGCTACAGCGCTCACAGCTGAGGAAACGCTCAGTCTGCAGGGCAGCACAACCTGCAGCTCCACCACCCCAGGGAAGACCTTCAGGTGCAAGGATGCCATTGCAGAGAAGGAATGAAACTCAGGAAGTTTTCAGGCTACTATGATACGTCCAAATTTGCTTTTTAATGTTTGCTTTTGTTTTCCTCCTGTCTTTGGTCTTTCACTTCTTTCTGGAACAATAACAGGAGCAGATAAGCATGCTTTAATCTGCTCCCAGTGGAAAAGGTGGAATGCTGATTGCTTGCTCTGCCTCTTTTGGCCAAGCATTTTTATCCTGCATTGCTATGGGGAAAGGTCTTGGCTCTTCAGGCTCCAGCTTTTGTCTTTTTGTGAGCTGAAGGGTTTTTCCCAAAGTGAGTACTGAAATGCTTCAATGATCTTTAGAAAAAAGTTGTGCAGATTTTGTGAGATTTTGGACTGCAGTAAAAGAAAAATCTAACAAGCTGAATGTCATTTTTTTTAAGGAGATAAGAAAAAGGCTACTGGAGCTGTCAGAGTTTAAGCTTCAACCTTTATGTTTACAAAGCAAAAAGGGCAATTAAATGTGGAAAAATAAATCTTTCCAGGACCCTGCCAGTGGTTCTTCTGGTTTGTACTCGGACTGCTGAATGACAGGCTAGTTTAGTGCCTTAGGCAGGGACTCAAACAGAGCAGCTCTGACATTTCTTTGATGCTAAGTAGTGTACCCTAATAAAGATGTTTTTTAAAGCCATTCCCTCTTGCCTGGCAACCAGGCGTTACAGAGCATCCCCACTGCAACGGGACCGCCTGTCTGCTCCATGCCTCCCCGCGCCTGGCACTCTTCTTCCCTCCCTGCTGAACTGTGGCTGCTGCAGACCTCCTGTACCTCTTTGCCACTGAGTCTGAGGAAGAAATTGTTGGAATAAACCAAGGATATAGTTAATAGGCAAATTCTGTGCTTTCACCTGTCGGCTGTTTCACAAAGCCTATTTTCACAAAGGTGTTGATGGACAGAAAACATCATGGTCCTGCAAGCACAGAGCCACTAAACAAGCACAGACCACCATGTGGCAAGGATGTCTGCCCATACTTGCAACAAACCGCAGCCCTCCAAGCATGTAAAAGAGCAACTGAAGAAAGAGCAATTCTCTCAGCACACGGAGGAAGCTCCCCTCAGGTCTCTGCCCCGCACCCTGGCAGTTACGGGCCCACGGGCACACCCGCACAGCTCCCTGCTGCAGACAGGAGCACCCTTGCTGCCAGCTGTGAGGTGCTGGGTGCCCTTCAGGGAAGGACTGCGCCCCCTCCCCATTCCCTTCCCATAAGCCTCCGGCTCTTCACACATTCCTCCTCTCTGCGAAGACCGAAATGCAAAAAGAGAGATGAACAGAAGTGGGGGAAAGGCACTGGGAAGCCCATCTCCAAGTGCCAAGTGACAGCAGATGGTAGAGGCGCTGCTCTATGACAGATGAAGAAATCAGTAATGTATGTGTCAAAGGCAGTGTCATTACCAGCAGCCTGCCTGGCTGCCTTAGCTCCCAGAGCTGCCAGCCCCCTTTGGACTTGGATCTCGCAGGGACACAGCACGTCCTCGCGCCTTCTCCCACAAAGCCACATGCACCGGCACGGCCTGCAGGGACAGCTCCTCGCCTCCTTGGGAAGGATGCACCAGAGCGGGGTCAGATAATGTCCCTGCAGCACAGATTTGCTCAGCATTGCCTAGGTGTTAAGTGTTCCTCACAGGCTCAGCAGAGTAGCGCTGTTCCCTCTGCCATTTACCACCCAGAACCCCAGTGACTAAAAGCCAAGAACGGCTTTTGGCATGCCTCCATGTACGGACTAATGTCTGGGCATGCAGGGCTGGGAGGGAGCCAGCCAGAGCAACGGCAGTGCACGGCTTCCAGATGAACAGAAGACCCAGGTCCTACCTCCAGAGCTGGAGCAGGACATCCCAGGGTCTCTGCATGCCCTGCCCTGCAGAGAGCCATCATCCTATGCATCAGGACCAGCACAATGCGTAGCAAGAAAGGAAGATGATGATCAGAGTAAACTGGGAATGGAGCAGGGCGGGCAGTGAACCTTGGAAGGTTTCCTTTTCATTTAGAGGCAGATTCTTCTTGCTTGGTTTTGTGCTCCCACAGTCACGCGGCAGTCAGTGGTGGTATCACACAGCCCTGGCATTCTTCCCCTAAAGGTGTTCCCTTACATGGCCGCTGGCTCGACCCTCCAAGCCTCACCTTCCCGGCACCTCCTGGCCTGCCTGCCTGCCACTTCAGCCCCGTACAGGTTGGGTGTGATTAACACACACTCTCCCAACTGCTTCTGCAGAAAAGCATCAGGTTTGCAGTGTTAGCAAGGAGGTCTCCTGCAGTGACAAATTCCATGTCATCACCTCCCCCCCAGGTTCATAAGCCTGGGAAGAAGAGTGCCTTCTGCTCACTGACCCGGAGCATTACAAACAGTGCACGAGTTTATGTCTGGGAGACAGAACTCAAACTGAAACAACCTGTTGAACAACCATTGGAAATCCTGCTTTCATTATCTACCCAAATAAATGTACAGACCAGAGAAATTTCTATCTGCTAATATATACAGTCCGTTTCATCTCTCCCTCCTCTTCTGCAGAGCAGGCATGCACTGTGGGGTTTTCTTCGCTGAAATAGATATGAATGAAGTTGATACGTATATGAGGATATTGAACGTTGAAGAATGAGTGGAAAAGTTTTAATGACCAGAAGTTAACCTTGCTTATATAACAGTGCTTGGAGAAATGACAATCGGATAAAGGACAACAGAACTACTTGGCTTCGGAAGGACTGTAGATAAAGATGACATTGCTTGGCTAACAGCTTGTTTGCTACTCATTAGTCCATTAGATAAATGGTATCCTGTGTCCTGTTTACTGTAATCATCCTGTGATACAAAGAGCACATCATGTATCCAGCAAGCTATGTTGAAGTTTTTCCAAGTGGAAAAATACAGAATCTGCTTTGACAATATAAAAGGATCACGCTGAAACAATAAAAGGGACATGCTTGAACATTCACACTGAATGTGTGTCTGTCTCCTGCGTCGCAGATGTTACAATGCACTGAGGGTGCAATGTCCTTCTTGGAAGTGGTTTCGTGGCAAGCTCAGAAGACTGCCAGGCTTTTGAAAAACCCCTTGAATTCTGCAGGAAATACCAGGCATATGTAGAAGACAGGGGAATAGTAAAATACCAGCTTTTAAATGAATGGATGGCTAGTAATTTGCCTCCTTTGCTGTTTAAAAAAAAAAAAAGAATTTGGAGAAGTTGTTCTAAGCATAATACAGGAACCGCTGAATTGGTTTTGAGCTCCACAGACAAAGGTAAAGAAAATTAGGAAGATAAAAGGCCGCTTTTAATTCTTTGCCATATTTATTAGTCACAGGGGGCGGTATGGATTTCTTGTTGTAGTAAATTGTATGCACAAAAAGAGATCTCACCGTTCCTAGGAGCTGCTTCAGCCTTTTCAAGCTATTTACATTGGTCCATAGGAAATACATCTATTAAAGGGTTTCACATACTGCAGATTTTCCCAGGAACTACTGCATCTAAATGAAACCCAAGTGCAGAATCCACATGTGCCCTTCTCAACAGCTGCCACAGACAGCTAAAAGAGACAAACGAGACAGCAATTGCTGTTCTCCTGTTGGGCCCTCTGACAGCGCAACGTGTGTTTACTTTTATATATAGTTGACTGCATCAATAATCATAAGTCTTCCATTCCCAAACAGCCCAAGTGCATACACAAACAACCCTAGGACACAAGCCAAAAGCAGGGTTTCCTGGAGCCCCGAGAAAGGAGCTGTGGTCTTCCAGGCAATAAGCATGAGAGCAATGGGACTACCATGCAGCAAGCCAGTGGAGTCTGCTGCAAGGCTGGTGCCGTTACATCCCCATCCTCCTGCTCCATGCCCCCCCAGCCCTAGCGTGTCCCCGCTCTCTAAACCGGAATGAATTAATCCCAGCACACAGCTATGCTGAGAACCAGCCTTCGCAGCATCCAGTTGAGTTTGGAGGAAACAAAGAAGCAGTAATAGGCACCAACACAACGCAAAGTCTTTTGCTCCACTGGAATTTCCAGCTAAGATTGTTCAGGGATCTTCCACTCGGGTCACCAGCTCCCTGGGTTTGCTCCAAGCTCTACATAGGCTGTTCACACTGAACGGCAAGATAAATACCCATAGATCACACAGCACTGCCACCGTGCTTGTTACCTTTGGTCTGCGACAGGCTACGGAGGGACCGGCTGCCACCCACCTGCCAACAGTGACACAAGGCAAGGCCAGGCAGCGTGCAGCTTCAAACCTCAGCTCTACCGTCATCCCTGCTGCTGACCTGCTCCGTGGTCGTGACCATATCGCCAAGGCTCTCTGCAGCCTGTCCCATCTGCAATAGCATCCTTGAAAGACAGGCATGGTCATACCACACCACTGTCCCCCGACATGGGACCTGCACGTCATTCGCTCCTGTGGAGCTTGCCAGCCAGCATTGAGCAAAACTGGAAAACTAAGTGCTTGGTGGTGGTGTTGCCCGTAATGAATCTCACAAATAGTGAAAACTTAATTAATAATAACACTTGGCACTGCCATGCTGCCTTTATATTTACAAAGCACTGCGTAAACATTAACTAATTAATCTACTGTACTTAGCAATTATATAGTGCTTTATATTTTCCAGGTCCTGTGCAAACATTAGCTAATTAATCTACTTAATTATTTCCATGTTTTATATTCCAGAGCACTGCATACCAGCAGCACAAGCAGGAGGCCTTAGCAGGGGTTCTCCTGAGTGGCTCTTCTGCACTCTGAGCGTTTTCGGCGGCTGCCACATTTTGGGGAGACACCTCCAGCAGGCACAAACACTGCCAGCTGGGCCAAGGACACGGCTGCCTCCAGGGAGCAGAGGCAGAGCCTCCTCCTGTTATTTAAAACTGAAAGAGGTTCAATGTACAGCAAGAATGATTCCACATCTACGAAACCTGCCGTGCAGTGAAAGACTAAAGTCACTCCGCAGACTCAGCACATCAAAGGGAAATTTAAGAGGTGACTTGACCGCAGCCCATAAGCCCCCATACAGGGACAACATCAGATATTCAAATAATGTCTAATTAGATTTGACACCTGGAAGAGAAAGGTAGGAAAACTGGAAATGAAACTCACTTTTCTAAAAATGGCTGTGAGCAGTGCCGGGCCAGGGCAGACCATGCTGCGGGGCAGCTGCAATGAAACGTGGCAATTGGGATTTGGTGCACTTCTCTAATTTCTGTGGGTTCTACTGTTGCCTCAAGGCTGATCGCTTAAAGAATGCACACCGATGGAGGTAAAGCACCCAGGTTTAAAAGAAGACGGAGGTATGAAGCATTAGCCTCCTGGGGAAGCGAGGGCCGATGCCCAGCCACGCAGCGCGGCTGGCAGCAGCTGCTGCCTGTCCCCTGCACTGTCCTGCTGCCTCGCGGCGCCCAGGGAATTAGACAAGCCACCCCAATAGCCAAACTACAGAAATATGAAGTATTTTCCGTCAGAAAGATCCTAAAAGAACTAGGTCTGCCAATCAAACACTCTCTAAACAAGTATTAATGTACACCCACTCATGCAGAGCTGCATCTCTCTGCTGTTTATTGCATTTTAACATTGTCAACAGAGCTTGCTGAAGCACTCACAGTGCTCTGCTGACCTCCATTATTTATGACGGCATGTGAAATTGATTGTGGTTGAAAGATCCTTACTGGAATAAAATGAGCTTCTCAATTATTGCCACACAAATAAATCTCTGTTTTCCAGTGATCCCCCCTAGGGAGCACTTGCATAACCCTGAGCTCGTGACAACAGATATCTCCAGCTGGCAAAATGCAGGTGACTGCATTGTAATCACTGTCGAGTTACAGGACAGCAGAGGTCAAGCGATTATCTGTATGACCACAGGGAAGGGAGACTGTGGGGGACAATGTAGGGCTTACTGGTGTTTCTAGATGGATAAATGATAAACTCTCCAGGAAAGCAAGTTGTGATCATTTTTGATACTTTCTGTCAAACACAGTGCAGGAAATATGCACTAAGTATTAATGGGATTATGAACAGATGAACAAGATGAACAAGCCTTGTTCAGAGATCCAACCTCCTACTTGCCTTTCCTCTCTCAGAAAATCCTCAGCTAGATGTAATGCAATAAAAGAACTTAACCCATTGCAGCAACTCCAAGTGAAATCTTACCACTGGATATCTGCCTCTCCTCCCCAAGAAACGCAGAGCTCTACACATGCAATGGCAAGACTGCACGGAGCATCCCCACCTGTCTGCCTCCTCAGTCTCCGGCTCCGGAGCGCCATGGGATTGCAGAGCAGACCCTCACCCCACACCTGCCTGGACTCCCAGCACTGTCCTGCCCAGAAACACCAGCTTCTCCACAAGCCTGAGCTCTGGTGGGGGTCAATGGGTCACCAGAACGGAAAGAGGTAGACCTGGAAGACAAAGATCCATAGAGAGTCCTGCCCACACCATCCCGCAAGAGGATGGTGAGCAGAGCTGAGAGAGGAAAGCCCACCGGGGAAACCTCACACCAGTAAGCCTTGGGGAGACATGGCCTCTGCCACCCAGGAGAACTTCATAGGAACAGATCCACTGGGGATGGGGCTTGAGCCCCCATTTCCACACTTCCAGCAACCCCACAGTGAATCAAGGATCTCTCTTGCAGCAATTAGCACTGTTTTTCTGTTCTTCCAGTTCTTTTACAATCCCTTGTTCCAAGTCTCGGGGNGCTGTTGAGCACTCAGTTGTACTTTCTTGGTGACCTTTAATATTAAGGAACATTATTAATTCTTGATTTATTTAAAACAGTCCATTTTGACAAGATTGCAGGAGAAGACACCTCTCTGTTGAAGGATTACAGACCATCTATTAATTAAATGCCAATGACAGAGCACGGAAAGCTTTCCAAAAGTTCGCTGAGGAATCTCTCTCCCTGCTCCCTTTTCCCTCTTCTTGCTAAAGACCTTTATAGGAGGTCTGGAAACCTGCCACACTCGAAGGAGACAGAAGCTCTCTCCTCTCTGCATTGACCTCCCTGAGCCTTTGCCCTCTGGTTAACTGGGCACTGAGCAGTCCATCATTACATGCTCACCTACATCCATTTATAAATGGACAAGGCCTGCTTTTCTTCTCAGAACTGTCCTCACAAGCATCAGCAGACCAGATCAGCTCAAGTCCTGTCTCTGAACATCGGTTTGGACACCGCGGGGTGCACACTCCTGGAAACTCATCTTTCCTGTGTCTCCACCTGCTCAACACGCGTCCCTAAGGTAGCGCAGCACAACCCTTGGCTGCAAGAGCACACGGCAACACAGAAATCCTGTTTAACCCTCACCCACACTGATAGGGCAACTCCGTATGCTGGGAGCAGGCATGTAATTCAAGAACTAGTTGTTTCCTAACGGTGCTTCTTTACGGCACTGTCACACAGGCACATATGCACAATTATTTAAAAAAATGTAATTTGGTCAGAAAAAAACACTGCTTCTCTACAAAAAAAAAAGGTATGTGGTACAAATGAACTCCAAATCTTCTGCAGAATTAATCTGAAGAGCCTCCACGCACGCATTTGCTTCTAGCGAGACGTATCTTGTACTGCAACAGAGGTAACTTCACGTCTTTCATTAGCTGCATATACAAACCAATAGAGCATTGCAGTGACAGTACCTACTCTCAAACAGCATCTGCGGGTGGAAATGAAAACAGTGAGGTTCCCCTCTTTAATCAAGATGTGCTTGGTATACTCACTGGGAAGCAGACTGAGATTAGAACTCTGCCAGCCTTCCTGAAAGGGATTTCCTGTGTTCATCATGCAAGACGATGAAAAACAAGTGCAATGTTTTGCTGGTGATGTCATAAAAATGATTGATAGTACTGAAAATGAGGCATCTTGCTGTGACAAAGTAAATGGTAACAACCTTCTACAAGTCTGGTCTTGAATAGGATATCACAATTTGCTCCAATTTTCTTGGAGGAGTCATGGACTCCATGTAGAGAAGGTGCTAGTGCTTTTTCCCCTGCTCTGAAAAGTTCCCAGTTTGATAGCAGAGGAGAAGAATGAAGAGCATCAGATAAACTGGCTACATGTCAGGATGGATGAGACGATGTTTGGACAGCAGCTTGCAAAAGCTTTATGTTCCCAGAGCAGATTTCATTGCTTAGAAATAACTAGTGCCTTTCAGAGGCCAATTTCTCTTTAGACAGTGTATCTAGGGAAAACCTGCTAAATACACTATCTATATCGTGTGGTATTGTGATGGTAGGACATTATATCCTCTGAACAAAGATGCTTGTCTCTTCTCTCATGTCCCCTTTTATACTTGTCCCTGCCCAAGTCAGCCAAAACACATTTATCTTGCATCAGTTTTGATGTCCATCTCTCCCTCCTCACTGTATCTGCAGTGCCTTTTGGAGAGGGAAACGATCAAGGACTCAGGCAGTATGCAAAGCAAGAGCGGCGGAGCCATTTACATAAAGGTGTGATGCACCAAATATTGTTTCTTATCACATTTCCTGTGAATTCTTACATAACGTTTTGTATTTTGACTACTGGTACACACTGAACAGTCTCCTTGGCTTGCCTGCAACGATGCTGCACTTAATTCAGAACCTGTAAGATACATGAATAATTCAGATTGTTCGTTCCAGTGTGCCTTGCTCTACATTTGTCAGTAGTGGATAACACTCCACGTTGCTCTCAGCTGCCACTTCCATGAGGAGAACTACACACATAAACTCCTGGCTGAAGTCTCTGCTGCACCTGTGTATCCATGGCCGGATGCACTGGCTCTGTTGGGGTGACCCTCACCACACATTGCCTCTCAGACCGACACTCCAGGAAATGGATACCCAGCCAAGGAAGCAGTGCACAGGTCTTACAATTCAAACGTCACCCCATTTCCAAGATGGCCTGCACCAGCCTGGATCACTGAATCACCTTCACGTGTGCTTCAGAGTGTTCTGCTGCCAACGAGGCTGTCCCCCACCAGCTGCTGCACCATTGCTCATGGTGCTCATTTCTCAGCAGGGTTTTCCATGATGAAGGGCTCTTCTCTCCTTGAGAAAAGTGCTGGGGTGGGGAGCAGGCCCTTGAGCACCACAAGCTTGCCCTTTATAAACCAACAGCAGCCCGTTTTCAGCATCACTGCAGCTGATTAGACAGTGGTTTATATCTCCATGCACAGGGAAAATGTTTTCAATAGTTCTGTTCTCATCTTTCTGCACACATACCCCTTCCTCCCAAAGAATGTCCAGGAGGACTGGCCCCTCCCTGGGGCGCCAGCCAGCTGCATCGTCATGCTGTGCCATCCTGTCCTGGCAGCTCGGCTCTTCCAAAAGCACTCCTCTGGGAACACTGGAAGTATCCTGTTGTAATGTTGAGGACCTCCACATGCAACACAGTCATGGTATACCAGCAGATCCTGAGACCTCAGGAGAAGCAGGCAGCCACTCAAACTCCAGTAGTCAGGGGAAGGGAGGCAAGGGGCTGCTGGAGGCACTGCCCACAAGCTGCCCGCCCCAGGGAACCCAGCCTGAGCACCCTGAGCACACGGTGTCAAGGGCAGGTCTGGGCACATTTCCGGGCAGTGTAGCAGCAGCATCTCTCTAAGCTGGCCTTAGTCTGAAAGGACCACGTATCATAACCATCATGAATGATCAAAAATCACTTTAGATGCACTTGAAACACTCCCAGCTTTGCAGGAATAGCTGTGTGTCTAGCATGGAGTGCCTGGCTCACTGGTGAAGCTGTCATGGGCCAAAGGAAGTCCTTCCCTTGTTGGAGTTGCTTTTTTAGTATTCCTTTCCTCTGCAGTCTTGATTAATTCAGCTTCATGTCTCCACCTCTTGCAAATTAATTGGTTAGAAAAATGGAAGCCATTAAAAACATTAGATTCTTCCATGTTTCCCTCAAGCAAAACACTGCAATGCTGTCTGGGCCTGCTGTGCTGCTCAGGAGCGGACAAAGCATGGCCCAAGGCCTGGACTGTATCAGGCGTTCACAGGCGTATGGGCAGCAGCCTTGTTCTTAAGCTGACTTGTGTTTTCTTATGTACTTCTGGCATTTCTTGGTGAAATGCATTTTGAAATTGCACAGGACATAAGAGCATGCAGCATTTAGGAACCGGGAGCCAAAGCATACATGCAGCTGAACTCCTCAAGGGGCTGCAGGAACTTTTGTACAGTGAGCCGAGAGCTGCTAGAAGCACATGCAGAGCTGGGGGCCCTTCCCTGTGGGCCAGGACAGCCCCGCACTCCGTGGGGAGCCCAGCTCAGGCCAGCTCCCCAGGGGACACAGTGAGGAAGGAGCTAATCAAGCTACACCACCGGTGAGCAGTCCCAGTGCTGTGCTGGGGAGCTAAGCCCAGGACAGTCAAGGGACCCTGCACCGTTGCGCTCCGGACATGAAGCAGCACAGGGTACCAAGTCAGCGCACAGGCAGGCACTGGGGCCGCGTTACCGGCATTCTTCCCAGCCCAGTCACTGCCTGTGCTGGAGAGGTGCAGCACAGAGGGCTTGGGACTGCTGCAGCCCACCTGGCAGGGGTTCACATCGGGGTTTTGCAGCTCTCCATGCAGACAGGCATTTCTTTGGGAACCGCTGTCCTTGCCCCAATTAACTCAAGGGCGGTTTGTAGGTGCGGAGACATGATGGCCAGAAAATGGCTATTTACAGCCCACGCACCCTGAGCTGCAGGGAACCCTCGGGGGGACTTGCCAGCCTTGATGGGGGCTCTCCGGTAGTGATCACTGCAGCAAACACACGCCCACCCTGCAGAGTACTGCGAGAGAAATTACAGCAGCGGTGCTTCAATTTAAGGTGGTTCCAGCCACACGCACCTCCTGGGACTTCATCCCCTTTGCCTGCTTTGTACCTAACAGAGAAGCTCATGCCAGTAAGCAAGGTAAGTACCTTGCCCATGTATCTGGCAATTATTTACAGTTACATTTACAAACAGATCTAGCAGACTGCTTAATATATATAACATTTAAGTTTTCATTATAATCTATTAAAGATGGATTCTCTCAAGTTGTTGTTATAGAAGAAAGATTTCTGAAAAGCTGATTTAAATACGGCTACTCAAAGGGACAAAAATCAGGCATTCAGCAAGCTGGTTCTGTTTACCTGACAATATATTTATCTGACTGATACAGCAAACACTGCCCATGGTCGCTGGTAATTGGAATGCTGATGGAGTTTGCACTGGCATTTTAACACCAATTAATAAGCATTTTTAAAATTTGCATTTATTAGAAGATTTTATGTGTCTAGGAGGAGAAAAAAAAACACAAAACCCTAAAATGTTCATGAAACATTTACCCATGCTTGTACTTGCAAACCACGGACTTATTCTGAAGAATAATAAGTATTCATTTGCATCTCGACTCTGTCCCACAAGTGGCATCAGCATTGCTCGCAGCCAAGCACCCAAGCCAGGTGGAGGAGCACCCAAGCGCAACACTGCGTCCACATCCATCCCCTGGGAACCAGGGCACGGGAACTCTGCAGAAGGGAGCGAGTGGGGCGAGGGGGAGCTGGGATGAGGAACCCGCATTTGCCACGCTATCTTACTTAGAGCAAGAGACTGAAAAAGGAGAAAGGCAACAGAGCGTGGCTGGCTGCAGCTCTGCCTGGGAAGCACCAGCTAGAGGGGTACTAGTGCCACAGACCTCCAGAGCAGCTCAGCATTGCCCTCCCCGCAGTAAGGAAAAGCACTCAGGACACAGGGTAAGTAAGCAGATTTTAGAGACAGCCTTGCTCCTAGAGGAGGACCTAAGAGGACATTTTAACCAGCAAGTGTAGACAGACAACAAAAAGGGTGCTGACGTTGTCAAACAGCAGCATTCACAGAGGGTTCTGCTCCCCATAATGCATGGTCTTCCCAGCAGCAGCATCCCACCACCCTATCCCACTTCACCCCCAGACTGCACCCACGCAGGGTGTACAAACCTGCAAGAAAGAGCGGAGGAGCGAGCAGCAGGACGGCTCCAAGCAGCAGCACCACTGAGTCCCGCTGTAAACTGCCAGCACAGAGGAGAGCCATGTGTCTGCAGAATCAAGTAGGTCTAGCAGAGGAGAGAGGAGCTGTGTTGGGGTGAGGGTCAGTGTCCAGAGGAAGACAGGCATCCTGTACTTCTCTGTGTGCCTGCATGGTTGGGAATCCAGGAGATTTTCAGGATCAATCACAGCCCCTTGGTAAGATCAAATCAGACAGGGAGGCAAGCAGGGGGCAGAGAGACATGCTCTTTCCCAAGGCCTCCTGAGCCACCACCACAGCTGGGTGCAGTCAACACAAGATTTGAAGGACCACACGTCCTCTGCCCTGGGCAGCACCAGCACGAGCAGCAGCTGTGACATGCCACTGCAGAAAACCACTGTGTGGTCCCAACAAAGGCAGGGCAGCCGGGCTGCAGCACCTGCCGAGGAACACAGCAGCCCGTTTTCAGCATCACTGCAGCTGAATCTGCTACATCGCCCCCACCCTATGACCCTGTGCAGCCCTGCAGCCCCACTGCTCGCTCACACAGCAAGCCCAGGGTTAAACCATGCTCAGCAGCTGCTCCCTGCCCTCTGTTCTTGGGGCTTCCCTTCTGCCCGTGCCAGGTGGAAAGGAAAGCAAGTGAGCGCAGCTGGATGAGAGATAAGCAACCCATGGTGCTGTGACTGCTGCTCTTTGGGGAGTCAGGGGTGAATCATAACTTCATCAGCCTACAAGGAAAAGAACCAATTATCTGGCAATTGTATGCAGTCCATTTCAGTGGGAGGCTCATAACCTAACCAGCCCTTGTAGTCAAGGGGAATAAAATATATGCTGACATCAGTACACAGAGGTTCCCATTGGAAGCCACTTTCACTGCAGTGTCGTGAATCTTTTCAGAAACAGCTTGAGAAGATTCATTCTGTGTATCAATCTTCCAGGGTAGCAGAGCTGACGATGGTCGTACATAATAATGCTTAAGTCAATTCACATGCACAGTCAGTGGCTGTCTACAAGTCTTGGCCCTAATCAGTACATTAAATAGAAACTTATGACTAATAACTCTGATAGGGCCTCTCCAGGGGCAAAGAAATGCTCTGCTTTGGCCACTATTGGCTCCTCAGGCGTGTGCTATAGTGGCATATTCTCCCCTTGGCTCCAGGAAGGGAGAATGGAAAGTCATAACTCTTCTTCTGTTTGTTCGGGTGACACATTTTTTATGAGCTGAATTCTTTACTTCAGGTTTTGACAGTGATTCTGTGACTTTATGTTCGTCCTGTAATCACAGTACTGCTCTGGAGCAGGAACAGAGCCCGTAAAAGCCACTGGCTTGGCCAGCTCCATGCTGGAGCGAAGCAGATGCCCCACCACAGCCCCTCAAAGGTGCCAGAGGTGGCTGGCTCTTGAACACAGATTGCTCTCCTCCAGCAGCAGTCCAGCCTGGGCAGGTAGACCCACACTATGCTGCTCTGGATGCCACGGGGACCCTGGGAGCTGTAAGCTGAGCAGCAGTCCAGGTTGGGAAGGGACTGGGATATCAGGACGTGGGACACATTCATTTTCTCAGCTCTGGGCATGCTGCTTGCTTCCAGATCAGCTGTGCTCACGAAAGATGCACCTGCCAGCGGCCTTTGCATCCACAGCTTTGCATGGAAAGCACCACGCAGCTGCTCTGCTTCCAACGGAGTCTACTGGATGAGCTTGACCTTCCTCAGCAGGCAGAGGCAACCTCACTGCTCTTCGGGAGCTGGCGTATAGAGCATTCATTTAGCATCCCCACCAGACGGGAAGGCTCCAACAAGCCCAGTCCCCTGCAAAGCTAATTTCCACGCACCGAGCTGAGCTGAGCTCAGTCAGGACAGAGTGGGTCCCAGGGTCCAAACAACTTGAGCAGTTCTTGGGGCAAAGAAGGAAAGGGCACAACAGAAGACCACAGCAAGCACAGCCAAGAGGAGCCCAGGCCTTCACTTGCCCATAGTCCCTGCAGCTCCAGCGCAGGCAGCACTTGGAGGTTTTCTCCCTAGCCAGAAACCTCCAGTAACACAACTAAAGGAACAAGTTTTCTAGACTTCCACACGCAAATGCCCAGAGCAGATCTATCTTTGCTATTCAGTTGTATTGCTTTTGTTGCTTGAAATATTGGGATAAGGAAAGCTATTTCTCTCTTGAGCAAAATACAGCAGAGTTCCTTTCCTCACACTTTCTCTTTTACCTCCAGGTCCCCTGCTTCACAGGCCAGCCGGCTCAAGGGATCAGCATCTTTATTAGGGCTAACAAGAGTCCACCTCTCTTTCAAGCACCTAAAAATGACCACATACACCAATGCTTTCTGGTGGACCTGAAATGGACTGCGTATCATCACGGATCTGAGCCCACAAACCCAGAACTACCTGCTAAGAGAGCTGGTGGCTTTAGAGGAATGAGAGAGCATGGATGGAGATGGATAGAGACACTGAGCAGCCTTGTGAATCCAGGGATGTGGCAGTGAGCCCAAGGCAGCTGCACTGGAATGTACCTGTGTCTCCCTGGGTCATCTGAACCAGCCTTGTGCCACTGTCCAGAGAGGCTGTGTCCAGCCCAGGCCCCAGAGACACAGGGTAAGGCAGGTTGCCATGCCCCCAGCCCAGCGCAGGACTGCCAGCAGGGCACGGAGGTGTGCTCCACCACCGCAGCAAGGGGCTGGACAGCCCAGCCAGCGCAGTGCCCAGCGGGGGGCAGCCCAGGAGAGGACCTCTGCTTTGCCCCACACAGCTGCATGTCCCCCACCACAGCTCTGGGTGACTCTCATGGCCCAGCCTTGGCTGCAGAGCACATCCATCTGCCAGGGATAGCTGGAAACATACAGCCCTTCAGAAACCATTCCCTGCCTTGTTCTCAAGTTGACCTGCCAGGGACAAGCGACTGGGTTCCTGATGCGCTCAGATTTTTCTCTGAGAACGTTCATCTTCCCCATGTTGCTCTCTGCTCCTTCAACCAAGAAGCTGCAGGAGAATGGCAACTTTCACACTGGCCTTCCCGACACCTGCTACGGGAGACTCTGCAGGTCAATCCCCCCCAGAAACCTGACTCACAAGTTGAAAACCTTTCAGGAGAAATGAGGTGGAAAGAAAAAAAGAGAGAGAGAAATGTAGACAAACAGGAGGGAGAGCTGAGGCAGCCAGGAGTAAAAAGGGAATAGAAATTCATCAACTTTTTTTATTTACTTACTTCATTCAAGGTTATTTTAACTTCCCTATCCTTGACAGCAGAATAAAACCTCTCTGAATTCCTCAAGGGCCAACCCGTCATTCCCCGCAGAAACAGCATGCTCAACAGGTCATTCTTAAAACACGCTGTGCCAAAACATGACTGAGAGTTGTAGCACCACCACCACTTCTGCACGGCATCGGAGCAGCCGCACCAGCCAGCCAGGAAGGAGCCCTTGGCTGAGCCAGCCCCGGGTGAGTGTCATGGTGACGCTTGTGGGCACCGCTCTGCCAGGGAGCCCTGCACAGCTCTGCAGGCTGCAACTGCACTTCGGGCTGCAGCATCTCTGCTAGGGGCAATTCTCCAAAGCAGCTGATGCTCAGCGTTATCTCAGTCCCTCCTGGTCCACCACGCAACATGCTGCCTATAGCCTCAGGCCATTCGCTGCACATATTGCAGGGAGCATTTGTAGCCCTTCTGCTGGAGGCACGGACCAAACAAACCTGTCTCCCTAGGCTCTCCCGTCACTGCTGCCATCCACCAGCTCTTTCTTCCACATGGCAATGATAGGACTTGTGAAGAGAAGGACTTGCAGAATTCCTATGGAAGCATCTCAAGCCAGCATGTCCTCAGAAGGCAGAGTTCCCCGATGGGGAAGAAGGCTCAGCGCAGCCCAGGGCAAGAGCCAAGGCAAAGCAAGAAGTACAAACATGGTAATGCACACGTGCACGGCATACGCAGGCACAAGGAGGAGACTGCAAATCTGGCACCTGGTCCCAGCACAAGCAGAATTTGGTCCTCTGTTTGTGCAGCGTGGCCTAGGGAACATCTGCCTTCATGGCATCACCAAAGCACTGAGGAAGCATGGGTTGTTGTTTAGCAGAAATTTTGTCTATGTTTTCAGAAAACCTCCCACCCCTGAGGTCTCTAGGTGCTTCCCTAGAACAACAAAGAAATACAGCTAGATAGTGCAGGTCTTAAAAACAAACAGCTCTTGCCTGCTTTTCCACAATGCTCCCTCCTCTCTAACATCTCACTTCCCACCTCATCTATGACATCTCAGCCCTTTCTCTCACGTTGGAGGTGCACCAGGAATGGACTTGCTGAATGAATTTGCTCTTACTTCACCTCTCTTTCTCCACTGCTACATGTAACAGCATTTTCTGCTCCTGAAGGTGCAGGGACAGGGTAGAAATTTACCCTGAGACTGCACTGCAAGGCAGACACTTGAGGACCAGTGAAACCCTGCACTGTACTTCCCTGAGAACCACAGTTCCTTCTTGGGGCTACTGATGTGAGACACACTCTGTAACAAGCACCCTGATCCCTGCCCACCCTGCAGCTCAACACCAACTGCCTGCCTGAGAATATCCCATTTCCCACCAGTACCTGGTCAGTCCTGGAGTGCATGAGGGCAAGAGTGTGAGAAGAAACAGTTCAATAGCAGGGGCAGTTCATCACGGGAGGTTTCCCCAGGAAGGCTGGGACTGCTCCAACACTGGACATTTTTTTCCTTTGGCTATAAAGCTCTACAATTTTGCAGGAAGACCCATCATCAGGCCTATGCAAGACATCAGGTTAGGCAACTGCTGTGTCTTCTTCTGGGCTCAAAGTCCGTAACATGGACCTCATGGATTTTCACAGAATCACAGAATCACAAGGGTTGGAAGGGACCTCGAAAGATCATCTAGTCCAACCTCCCCTGCCAAGGCAGGGCCACCTAGAGCACATCACTCAGGAACGCGTCCAGTCGGGTTTTGAATGTCTCCAGAGACATTTTTGTAATCATGGCACTGCAAAGGGACAGGCTGAGATTCCCAGGATTCCTGCAAGGAGCAGCCGGCTCAGAGCTCTCCAGTTCAGGGCCTCCGTGCAGTCAGGATTTCTGGAGTGATATTTGTAACGCCATGCCAGTTACAACCCATCCCTTTGGAGGTGGCACATGAGGGAGGAAGGATGAAATAACCTTAAATCCCACATCTTCTGCAGAAAGCGACTGATGCATCCTCACCAGACATGCAGGTGGGCATCATATGCTCCAGTACTGCTGGGAGTGTTCACTACATGTGCAGGAAATGCCTCTAGAAGAAACATACTGCTGTTTGTAGATTTTCCAACGTAAATAGCTCTTTTGTGTCTTTTTCTCTCTTTGAAATTCTCATGGGGTTTTTTAACAGGTACTGGAACACCTTAAAACTCCCCCTTTCATCAACACACAGAGAAAATCTGTCCATTAATCTGTCCAGCCCCTGTGCACAGACACCACTCATTACAGTGGCTGTAGGAGTCACCCATTTAATTAATGAAGTAAGCAAGCACTTATTTCCTGCTGATAGAGGAATGTAGCATTTGAGAGAGAACCTAATATTCACCCTTCTTTACCTTGGTGTGTGCTTTACTGCGTGACTGACGGGTGGGCACTGCAGCGCAGGGCCACTGCCGCGGTTACACGGGATGCTCGAGAGGTAGGCAGCACCAGAGCAAGCCGTGAGCTTGGCTCAGAAGAAGACTGCCATGACTTGCTGGCAGGTTTGTAGGAGTGAAGAAGCATCATCCTAGGTCAAAGTCTTCTGAACGATTCCCTATGAAGAAGGAGGACAGAAAGAGAATCTCTTACAAAGCAGATCCTGGCTGCCTCCACCATCCCCACCTTGGTGTGGCTGTGGTGCAGCAGCTGGTGCAAGCACACGGGAGGTCCTGGTCATGCCCAGACCATGTGGACAGCAGCTCTGAGCTAGGAGCCTCTGGCATCCTCCATGACACCACATCAAGGACAGGAGAGCCCAGAAGGGGCGTCCAAGCTCGACTATGTTCAAAGCCAGTGTTAGGAGCTCTCTATATGTTGTTTTCTACAACAGCTGAATCACAGATGGTGCTTCATTAAGCTCGAGATTCATCAGCCATTGTTAGTGTTGCGCTCAGTAATAAAATAATCATTTAAAGAAAACAGTCATCAGAACTAAGCAAGCCCACTGGCTGCTGGGTTTGACTTCCCCCACCAAGGCCTGGCAGACAGCCTGCTGCATGCCGGTTGTGACAGGCAGGACAGTGATGGGAAAACCCCGGATGGCTCTTTTTATTGTGAAAGCACTATATGAAGCTGCAAACATATCTGTCACCTTCCAGCACATTGTTTACCAGCTCTCCTCAACATTCCCCAAACAATATTTTCTAGAGACTGTAATTCAATACCTCACACCCCAGAGCTGTAGCATCAGCCCAGAGAGCAACATGATGAATGAATCGCGTTCCTCCAGGGCTTGGGCTAGGGAACCGGTTTGTGGTGTTCCAGCTGTTAATTATCCCTCTGCTTTTCGCTATTCTCATCCCAGCTGTGCCTCTGTATTTATCATATGGGTCCACATGCACTAAAAACATTCTGATTGTTTTAAAGTATAAGGAGCAATTTACCCCTTTTGTGCAACATTAGGCAGCTCAGGGGATCAAATGGCAAGAGTTGATCAATAAGGTGCTCGCTAGATTAGAGGCACCAGGGCTCAGACCTCAAAGTGCTTGTTTAGAAGAAGTGCAAGCGAGAGAACACACCACGAATGTTAAGCACAGACACAAATACGATTTCCATCACTCTCCCTTCCCACCCCTTCCCCAGCCTGCATCCCAGGGACATCCTCAGATTAATCCCCGCACCGAGACGAATGCTGAAGAGACCATCCAGAGCCATGACGGCCCAGGCCAGGCTGTTTGCTGGGAAAAGCCATTCCTGTTTTTCCAGCCACAGCAGCACTGGCTTCACTGGCAGCTGGCAGGCAGGGGCGCAGCGCCCACGCTTTTCTGGGGGGAGTACCATGCCAGCCCCAACCTGCTCCGGCGTGCCAGCATCTGCACGGCACAGGGCAGTGCCCGTAGCACCTCCTGCTCCAGCACCACTCCGTCCCCAGGTCACCCGGACTTTCTCCCTGGAGAGCTGGGGTGGCAGCCTCCTGCTCTGCCGCTCTTTCGGCTGCCGCCCTGGTCTCATGCGGGGAGCCTCAGTCGCTCCCTTTTGCTGCTGCGGAGCGTAGATGTCAAGGGCTGCACGCACGCACTCCAGGTGACTCGCCAGCAGTACTGACATACAACTTAGAGACGCAAACACCAGTCCTTCATGTCTGTCTGGTGACTGTGTCTTATACCTTCATACGCACAATAATGCACCCTCGCCTTTCTCCCCACTCCATTACTGCTGCAGGGCTTTTTCACACCTGCACTGAAGTCTTTTTTTTTGTCTTTTTATTTATTTTTTTTTTAAATAATGACAGCTTGGGTTCCCTGTGAAACCTGCAGCCTGCCAAAACAGTCGTGATACACCCACTTCAGGATCCCTAACAGGGTCTCTGTCCCACTCTCCTCCGGTGGCCAGGAGGCTTCCTCTTGCTGAGACCACACAACGCCTTACTCCTTCCAGAAGTGAGAGGTAGTTGCTGCCTGCAGGGACAGCGCAGGGTCCTGATGCTCTCACCATCAGCAAATACTATTATCCCCACTTTGCTTTCAAGGACCTCATACAGGTAATTAAGATCCATGCTGCCACTTCTTGAGCTGTGAATTGCTGATATTTAATGACATTTTCCAAATATTTTTAATAGAAATTTCAGGACTTGTTCCTAATCTGACATTTATCTTCTATTAGCATGAAAACAAATAGAAGGGCCTGAGAATCATTGCTTATATTATAAATGACTTTATTGTTGGTTTTATTACCTTCCCCATTAAGCTGTCACAATCTGTGCCTCTTCCCGTTTTTGTGATGACCAGCCAGTGAAATCTGTCATCTTTTCCATGTGATTTATACAGGACCCTAGTGATAACTTTATTCATGTGGAGGATAATTATCAGCTATATTATTAAGGTTGCTCAGTTGCCCTAGGGGATAATGTGTCAGAGAGGTTAAAATATTGACAAGCAATAAAGCACGTATTATAATTATACAAGCTCCAGGATAGATAACTGGCTGTGAGCAAGGAGCTGAGCTACAGTTTCACATTTGCCCAGCAAAGACAGTAATGACATGGTCACATCTTACGCCTCCCACTAGGACTGCAGAAGTCTTGGCCAATTATTTGGAGGGGACGCCAACAAAGAATATGCCCTATCCCATTCATATATATTGATCACTTAAACTGGCGACCATGCCCTACAGGGAGCTGGTCTATTATTCATAATAGAACAGGATGCGGTAGCTGAAGTAGACAAGGTTTTCCACAATCCTTCTGTATTTTTTTCCACGCCTCCTAAAAAATTTTGTCTTTGTAAGAATGGCAAAAGGAGGGAGAGCAAAGAATTGGCATCTCTGAAATGAAACATTGATTTCTTCTGGGATTGGAGCAGCAGGTGCATGCCTTATTGGTAAAATGGTATATAGGTATAATCTGAAGGACATTGCTGAGATAAATTGCCCTTTGGTTCAGGCACTAACAAAACGAAGCGCTGAATAACTTGGCACTACATCTGAAGTGAGACTATAAACCTAACCTTGGTCATTCCTCCAGATCTACTATTGTTACATCAAGAAGAGTAGACAAGGGACTGAGGAGCTCATAAATAATTTCTCATGGAAAGCACGTACACTAGCCAGACGAAATCTCTCTCTGAGAAAATGTGGAAAAGTGGTAGATTTAACCTACTTCAAAATGTCATTTTTTTGAAGGGAAAAAACCCCGATCCACATCTCTTTCTTGATGCTTAAAGGATGTGTCTGTACTACAGTAGCATGTTAAGCACCAAGCCCTAGACTGGGCTTTGGGCAGCTGAAGGAATTTGCTGCAGCAAACCCTGCCAGTTCCCTCCAGTATAATCATATTGGAAATAGATGGTCACCTATGAATAAACATGACCAGACAGAGCTGTAAGACATTTAATAAACTACATCAGTTAACTTTCTTCTGCTACAGCAGAAGAACTGCTACGGTAGTTCCTTATGCCAAGGACTATAGAAACCATATTTATCTCAGGTTCATCTACATCTCACTGGATTTGTCCAGAGAAACATAATTAATGTAGAGGGCTGAGGTCCTGCAGACAAGGGTCAGTGCTCTAGCCCAGCCAGCATGAAACACCTGGCAGTGTTTCCCTGGAATATGGGCTTGTGCCATTCTTTCACTGGCCCTTTGAATCATGGGCACTGGAGAAAGCATCTAAGTGCTATTAGAATAAATTCTATAAAATATCCTTTCTCTGCCTGCCACTATTACACAGGTGAGAGCATATGGCTTTCTTCTCTTACTCAGAACCAAGAAGCCTGACGCTGTTGATGCAGCCTTGTGCTCATGAGCAACATTCTTCCAACACAAGAAGTGCAAGACACTCCCCTGGGGCAATAATCAGATTTAAGAGCCTCCTCTGCCCTACTGTCATTACAAATCATGCCAAGAATTAGCTACAGCAAGTCTGTGAGGCAATCCAGCTCCCCTCTGCAGGCTCTCTGGAATCCCACAAGTGATGCTTAGTGCAGTTCTGCTGGAGAAGCAACTTGGGTATCCACAACTACATCTGTCTTCAAGCTTAACATTTACCCTAGAGTTGGGCAACCTATTTGTGCAGCACACTGGCCTGGTCCTTGGATGACAAGACCTCTGCAAGGGCCATCTAGGAGCTTGCCTTCCTGCCTGCTCCCCACGTTTTTCTTCCTCCTTCCAAGGAGCAGGCTGGCACTCAGCAAAAGGGCAGACCCAAGCCTGACTTGACTTAAGGACCTAGTTGTGTCATCCCCAATGCCAGCTCCAGTACAAACACACAGAACTCCTCAGATCATGCAGTCTGTTCTCCATGCAGATAGGTTCCCGGGAAGATGGAGGACTGAAGTCAGTGCTTTCATCACACAGGAAGGTAGTCTGACCCCCTGGAATGGATCTTTTTTTCTGAAAACTTGTCGATAACTTCCCCAATGAGCCCCACAGCTTATGCTATAGGAGGTCGTTGTGGTTCAGCCTCAGCTGGCAGCTGAGCACCATGGATGTGGCTGCTCACTCATCCCTCAACCCTGGTGGGATGGGGAGGAGAATGGGAGACAAAGGCAAAACCTCGTGGGTTGGGATAAGGATAGTTTACTGGGACAATGAAGGGAGACAGGAACAGCAGCAGCAGTACTGATAACAGGATATATACAACTGCTGATACACAATGCAGCTTCTCACCCAATGACTGTACAACTCAGACCACACGCTCAGACCCATCCCAAAGCCAGACTGTCCCAAGCCACCTGTCCTGGAGCTGTGTGCCCCTCCCCGACTAGCTCCCCTTTTAGGCTGAGCATGACGTCACATGGTTTGGAATACCCGCTTTGGCCAGCTTGGGCCACCTGTCCTCGCTGTGTCCCATCCCAGCTTCTGGTGAAAATTAAATCTATCCTAGCCAAACTCAGGGCAAAGGTAGAAGAACACAGCTAGGTGACCAAGATTTTCCTCAAGACAACAGCTCTGGGGAACTGTTTTGGAACTCGTTCTCCTGAGGAAAGGTACTGGTCCATAGAGGGGCTCAACCTGGCCACAGATGGTGCTGTCCAACACACTGTAAAAGGATGAGAGGGACATGAACAGCAAGAGCTGGAACAGGAACTCATTTGGTCCACAGGCAACCTGGGAGCTGAGCACATTTTACAGCATCACACCAGCATGCAGGGAGCGGATGACAAAAACGGAGGTGATTAAAACCCATGATCTCAGGCGGGCAATGGATGTAGCATGCAGCATCTGCTCAGCCTCCAGCTTCAAAGCAGCAGGAATTTTAAGTGCTACCATTTACAGAAGGTTCATCTCTACCTTTTGTTTGACTCTAAATCTCTGAAACTCACTTTGTTAAGGAAATGTGTGAGACAGCAGGAGGAGCACTGTACCTCGGTCACACCTCTTCAAATATGATGCATCCCCTCTGATGCATTATAGATCATCTCCATGGGAGAATACATCTGCATTACAAAGCACGAATACTCCTTTCAGATAAGTAACAGACATGTGTCCACTACATGTGTGTGCCAGCAGGAGACAGAGTCCCTGATTTGCAGTCACCTGCTCCATTAGCTGAGCCTGCCACATTTTCCCTGCAGTCCCCTTTAATGGTCCCACAAAGTCCCAGCAGAGTGGCCTGTGCTGAGCAGCCGGGGGGTCTGGGTGTGCGCTCTGCACTGTGGTCAACTTCTGCTGTAGTGAGGGAAGAGACAGTACCTGCCACAGCATCCTCCCAGCCCTTGCTTGGGTGGTTACCTCCTTCCCACCTTCCCCTCCAGCCGTTACACCGCTCACGCAGCAACCGCAGCACTGTTTGGTCTCTTGTCTGAATGTGGCAGGTGCTTCCTGAATTCCTGTCCTAGATTTGCTTCAGATTAGGCTGTCCCAGCTCCCTCGGGAATTTGCTTTACCAGCCCAGGCAGTCTGGAGTGCCCTGTGCCCCTCAGGACAGCCCGCTGGCGGACGGCTGAATGCTCTGAGAACCTGTGTTGCAAGGCCAACACTGTCTCCCCACAGGTATTTCCTACAGAGTTGTAGCTGCTTCTTTAATACATTCTTGAACACTGGTCTGGTCAAAGGGAAGACTTGCCTGAGTCTGCATACTCTGAAATAATCTGCACACTTAATTTACAGAAGCCAGGTGAAATGACAGTCCTGGGGAAGGGTTGGAAGACAGACACCAAACATGGAGTGTGGACCAACACCTGAGAACCTGTTCGGGGCTCCAGGCGGGTGTTTCCCACAGCCCATACAGGCAGGTGCTGTGTTTGGGGGCCCTGCCCTCCCATGTCACCCTCTTCCCAAGGGGCAGCAGCTCTGCTGAGTCACCACCCTGTCTTGGGCAGCTCCAAGCAGAGCCTTGGGCAGGGATTCCACTGCTGGGCTGCAGGGAAGGAGCAGAGAGCTCATGTCATGCTTGGGGCACCCAAGCACCCAGCAGGTTCATGGACCGGGGGTACTGCCTTGGGCAGGACACAGCATGGAGACTGGATGGACCACAGTTAACTGAAACACAGTGGGAAAAGATGCCTCTCTAAGAAATGCATGGGAAATCATAAATGTCAAGTCAAATTAAGAGGCTGTTCTCCTGGCCAACCGCAAATGTTATTTCCACTTTCTTTCAGGCAATTCTTGGAATGGCATGCACACACTTCACACATAAAAATAAACTCCTTTCCTCCCTCTGTGGTCTAAACGAAATGCACCCCCTGAGGCGCAGGCTGCCGGTGTGAGAAGGGGGCAGCCACAGGCTCCCAACCCACTGCCAAACCAGGGGAGGTCTCAGGGGACACCCCCGCGTGAGGCTGGGCAGCTGCTCGGGAAAGCGAGACACAGGAGGTGCGTGCTGGGTGTGCTAAGGGAGCAAGAGCACAGGACATACTGACATACTACTTGGTAGGAGCTTTCCCGTGCTTGTCTTCACCCCGTTATTAAAATGACCAGACAAAACCACGGAGGGTGACTGGTGTCAGCCCGGAGGAGGCACAGGGAGGCAGTCTGTACATCCTCTCTCCTACCAGAAGCACTGAAGGGTGAACTCCTTCCTCGTTTTGAAGAAACCCTTCTAAGACACGTATTTACTGACAAAGAATTAGAGAATACAGACTGTTAGAGGAAAGCATGTTTAAATAACATACCACTCCTCGCACAATGCATACAAATGCCTACTTTGGCTCTCTGAACAATAACATCTACCATCATAATACTTTGCAGAGCACCAGAAGACCATCTCCACAGGACTATTACCTCTAACTCTTCATAAAACCTCTGCTAGAGTATTTTCTTCCCATTGTGCCTTGTAGATGCTTCCCTTTTTAATTTGTCAGAGACAAGCAGCTGCACCTCTGAAAAGAACATTCTTCAATAATGCTCTGTTTACTGCTGGATCTCCTTTCTCAGCTAGTACCAGTTATGCTTATCCTTGTTTATCAGAAGGGCAAACTGCAGCCCAGGCCCATGGTTTAGGATAATCTCACAAATATGTTCAAATAAAAATCGGCTTTGCACTATTGAAAGCTCTGTAGCTATGAAAAGATGAAAAACATGAAGTCTTATTTTAGCTAGGTATCATAGCTTTCCAATTGTGATGTCTTCTCTGAGCACAAAGGAGTTTTCTACTCCTTCCCAATAAAAAAACAGATGGTACCAATTTTGACTGCTACTTTCTCAGCTGAGAATGCTTTTATTGTGCTGGATCTATTGTAAGCTAGTTAACTTCAAAGGTAATCAGATATTTAACATATCAGTAATTCATTGTGAAGTGCCTGGGATGTATGTAGTAACAGGCTTGTTAATTGTCATTGTTCAGTCTAACAACAGTGTGGGGAGCTAGTTAAAAGAAGTTATGAACACAGTATCTGCCATTCAGGGCAGAACATCATGATCAAGGCAGGGTCCCGTCCCCGTTTGCTCACGGGGGTGACAGTCAGTCCTTCCAGCCTGCCTGTCACCGCTGAAAGCCATCCCACCCTCTGCAGGGCCACGCCACCAACTGGTGCCATGCATGGGGCGTCAGGCAGAGCGTGTGAGAACAGGAACGGGGCCCTCAGGAGGTGAGCTGGCCCTCAGGAATCAGCACATCTCCTGGCAGCTGCTGCCTGCCTCCACACTGAACCATGCGGGGAGCAGGGAACTGTCCTTGCATTAGAGAACCAGGAATGCCATAATAGCCTGAGGGCCCCTGACACGAGGCTACAACAGAGGAAAACTAGAAAGCACTGATGGTACAAAGCTGCTTCCCGCCCACCTTCTGCCATGGAAATTGCCGCCAGGATGTATCTGATAGGATGCAGGTCACAGGCTTTTGTCATTACCAGATTACAGCTGCTGGGAAGACACAAATCACTTGGCATCTTCAGGGAACCCAATACAGCAGGGTTAGGAAATTCCTCCTGCGAGTTGCTGTCCATTTGTGTTATAGTCAGCACAGCCCTAGGAATCAATATTACTGCTCATAGAAATTACAAGCATTAAGGATGTTAGATAGAATGTGAACTTGTCCTTTCTTAGAACTAAATGTCTTTTAATGGCACTTGAAGCAGCCTAGAAATAATCTGCCCTTATTGGATATACAATTGCAGCTGCTCTGCCAGCAGGCTATGAACAGACAGCAGAGCCAGCGCTTCAGAAAGCGGCACAGCAGCAGGGCAGGTGCAGAAGTGACCGAAAGAAGCCTGAGACAAGGAGCTCCATCTCCTAGACACTGACACAGAGCCAGGTTGCACAGGGACACAGCAAAGCAGAGATGGTGCTGTGCCATACCAGAGGAGATGTGGTTTGCTACGTCACCATTAGCAGCCAGCCCCTGCACCTTCTCCAGGCACTGCTGCTAGCAGGGACAACAAGCACCTTCATGGCAGGACCAGGTAGGGATGAGCTGTGACAGCTCTCACCTCTGCCAGCATGGCTGGGCTGCAGCTGGGCAACGCAGACAAGATTCCCATCCCAGTGTGCTGTGTACCCAGTACAGGTTCTTTCAGAAGAGAAAGGCATCTCAAAGGCTTAGCACTCCCCAGCCCCAGGGTCCTTACTTCCTCCTCTTCCTGACAGCACACAAAATCCCCTGCTGCAGGTTCCAGGGGGTTACGGCAAGGCCCTCTGCAAAGCTCTTCCACCCGCTGCCCTGGTTCCAGGCCTGGCTCACCTACCCTCGGTTCCTGATCTCAGACCAGTGCCTACTGCTCTGTACTCCTGTATCTCTCCTTAGCTAGTTCTGTTCCTGCTCTCTTTTCCCACAGCAGGCAACATTCAGAAAATATTGCTCCATGCTGCCTGTCCCACATCTGCACCACTCCTGCTGCAAACCCTCCTGCTGGCATCAGCCTCCCCTTACACCCCCTCAGACCTGGCTCCTGCTCCCCTCCTCTCATCCCATGGTGGTGGGCTGCTGCCCGGAGAGGATTTCTTCAGCTTCAGGGGAGACTAAAGGCAGCGCTCCCTTGAGATGCAGCCCAAACATACAAGGAAGGAGGAGTCTTCATAGCAGAGGTGCTCCAGGCCTCTGATCATCTTTGTATTTCCAAATACAGATTAGGAATATCTTAGCCTTTCCTACACCGTGACTGCCAGTCACAACCCAGCCCTCAACATAACTGTAGTTAATATTTCGTTTGCTCCTGGTATGTTTAATGCTGGCCCTAACCCCAAGTTTCTCCATCGATGCCAGTGCCTTCTCTTGAACGGCCGGAGAGGTTTCATTTACTGAGTTTCTCATTTTTCAGTGAGACACATTTGTATCTTTTTATGGTTTAATTGCTACTTTCATAAGCTTTTTCTTGATTAAGAGTTTTAACTGGAGATGCCTTCTTAATGACTGTGACATTATGAACATTTGGGGTGTCTGCTAAAGTACCTTAAACAACCCCAGTGTTCATTCATGTTTGTGTTTACATTCTTCTTTTCTGGCAGTTTACTTATAACAGTATTCATCGTGCAAAACTGCCCCTGATGCATGTGCCACGCAGAAATATATTCTTAATAAAAAGGCTCTGATCTGTTTTTTCCTGCCTGGGCGGGACTGTGGGGTTACTATCAAAAAGGTGGTTCCTTTAGGCCACCTGACCCTTTTAGGGGCAATCCTCTGTGGCCCCGGAGAGCTCCATGGTCCCCACCCCCTCCCCTCAGCCAGTGCACCAAAATGAAATACCAGATCTGGTCTTGCATAATAAATGAGTTGGACCCAGAAGCCTAATTAAACCTCTCTCGCTATTGCTGTCTCCAGCCAAGTCCTTCTGACAATCGAACACCAGAGGCTCAGATCTCTTCAAAGGAAGATGTTTGGCAGTACAAGCCAGACAGCTCTCCTCTGTTCCCACGCTCTCTGCGGCAGCTGCTCTTCCCTCGTTGAACCCAGACGTCACCTTAGTCCCCCTCCTCACATCCGTGATTCTGAACTTTTGCCTTCATAATGCAGCAAGCGCTAATGTTTGATGACTCAGAATAGGGTGAGGAGACAGGCAGGCACCAGTCAGAAAGCTAATAAACCCCACATTCAGCGTGGCTTCTTATTTACTTTGGGAACATGAAGTTCAGGAGTGAGTATCTCGTGCCTCCTCCTAATAGCAATTTTGAGAATCCACCAGGGATCAGTTTAATGCTTTGGAAAAGGTTAATGTTGTTAGGGATTTACAGCTGTATTTGAAATGGTTTAAACTATTATTTTTATTTCCTTGAGTAAAATGGAATCTCAGTGAATCGTGCAAAGTTAGATGGTCAGTTTGTATCTGAAAGAGGTCATTAAAAGCTTGGGTGGTTTTACATAGCACCTAATTCAGTCTGTCAGGCAGGGACTGGGGAGCTGCCATCAGCTCTGGGTTAGCTGCTACAAGTTGCTCCAACCATGTCCTAAAACTGCCTTCCTACACTCCCAGAGCAACGAGCCTGAGCACAGCCAGCATGCCGCTGGAGTGCGTGGCCACTCCTGTCCTCCCACCAGACCAGCTTGCCTCTCCCACCCAGAGCACGGAGCTGCCAGGAACGCAGGAGCTGCCCCCTGCATCCCAGCAGTCGTCCCTGTACGGGGGGAGGCAGCGTGCTGAGCAGCCAGCCCCACTGCCAGCCCCCCAGCAGTTCCGGAGCCGGGTGTGCCCTGCTGCGCACTCCTGCCAGCTTCTCAGCACGAGAGCCAGCATTGCTGTCCCACGGGTGTCTCCTGGAACTATATGCTCCAAGAAGAGATTTCCACCCCAGCGTTACATTTCAGGCCTGGTGAGCGTCCCGTGTGCCTGTGCTGTGGGCGAGTACAGGTGTCCCCAGCGCCTCCGCTGCTCTTCCCACTGCTCAACTCGCACCCAAGGCGTCTCCTCTCCCTGCGCGGCATCCCACCTGAGGCGCTGCCATCCCTCTTCATAGAGAAGTGTTTGCAAGTGGCCTGACAGCCCACCACTCTCACACAGTAAATACCCAGGGAGTGAGTTTTCCTTTCCTGCGGCTTTGGCTGTTGGGCCAGTTCCCGATCCCTCGCCCTCTGCGCGCCACAGTGGCTGCTGGCGCTTGTATCGAGGGGCAGGGAGGAGACAAGGCACTTCACGCACGCCTCAGCCACCTCAAACTTTGATGTCTACTGCCCATGCAGTTACTTTCAGGTTGCAGGTGGTGTCTCGTGGCCAAAAAATGCTGACAGAGAAAGTCCATGTGCAGGCTGTGCAAGCGTGGAGTAGTAACACTGCTGCTCGCACACAACCAGCAGAAAAGCGTTTGCTTTAAATGCTTGACACTGGCCACACGTTACCTCGAGAGCCAGCAGCTCTCCTCTGGAGGAACTTTAGGGCCTTGATGTCTCCTGCTGCTCATTTCAGGGGTCATCTGCTAGCCTGCAATTGAAGGTATTTGTGCAAAATGCTGTGACAATGTCAGCTGTAATCAGTCATGCCACACAACAAGACAAATGTGACTGGAGATGGCGTGTCAACCTCAGAAATTGCTTAAGACTGAAAAGCAAGTGGAGGAAACGGCAAGTGTTCAGAAACAATTATTTCACTACAGTAGGAATAATAACAGCTCTTATTTCCTCCACACAGCTCTCCTGGGAGACGGTGTAGAAAGCTGCCAGAGTCTCCTCCTTTCCCCATGAGATACTATCAGACTGAAATAAAAAACATGGAGAAAGGTGTCCCATTTTCGTACACGAGGCTGAAGTGGCAAGATCCACCTACCCTGGATGCAGATGCACCCCTGTTGCAATCTCCACTCTTCACAGCCCAGCTATCTGCCTCCACAGAAAGTCCAGTTCTGCTAAGTTATATAATGAGGCGTTTTGCCCGGCCAAACTCATCTGTAAGAGAGAACACAATGACTTGTCCCTGTTTCCTTCAGTGAGCTGTGGACACACCTCTGGTACAGCCCGGTGACAATGGCATCCTGACTGCGTGTGAGACTGGCTGGCCTGTGCTAAAATGACCTCACGTGATCATTTTCCCCACGGGAAAGGATGGGGCAAGATTCCACCTCAGCAGACTTAACCTTGTACCAGCAGTGCCTAGACCAAGCAGAAAGTGTGGGAGCGATTCTTCCTCCTAAAATTAAATAAACCTTATGTGAAAAACGCCATTTTCAATGTCTTGAGCTGTCAATTGCAGGAGAAAGTGATATTGATTTCTACAGAAACTTTATTTAAGTGAGTGACCTATTAAATGAAACTTATTTGACACCAGATGACTCTTGCAATTTAATTCCTGAATGAAGCGATGTCTCCAAGGCTTTGTGATGTTCTTTATCTTGAACGATGAAAGGCATTTTCCTTACAGTCATTTGCTCAGGTATCCCAAGGTCTTTGCAAACAAAGTCCTCCAAAGAATCCAGAATGCTTATACCTTCATTAGCAAACTCCAGGTGATAAACAGACAGCCCAGCCCCTCCAGTCCTTAGCAGCAAAGCTAAAGTGTGCAAGGAGCCCAAGAAGAACCACCGGAATCTCTTGTCTGCCACTTGGACGAAGGCGCTAAGGAAAGCAGGAGGATGCAAGTCCTCAGCTGCTGCAGGCTCTGCAGTCCTGGCCCTGGCCAACACTCGCGCCAAGTCCAGCTTGGTGCTGAAGGGCCAGAGTGACCTCTCAGCCCAGGGCACAGAGCTCTCCTGGTCCACAGCACCCCAAGGGGATGGAGTCTGCTGCTCTCACCACAGGCACTCCCAAGAGATGTGTGCAAGGGGCAGTGGGGGCTGCCTGGCCTCACCGAGCTCCCTCTGCTCACCCTGGGGGCAAAGCAAGGCATCCAGCCCTCAGCCCCGTCCTGACGGACACAGTCCTTACCATCACTGCTCCAGGTGCAGCCCTGCACTTTCTGTCAGCCTGTTTAATGTCAGGGCAATTGCTCTCCTGGCTCTTATGTCTGCGCCAAGGTTAATTCCTTGGGAACAGTCTGCCAGCAAGCAGATCCTGGAGACATGCACCAAACCCTTCTCTTGCAGGCAGGCTGCACGCGGGGGCCTGGTGGTCACCCTGCCCTCCCCTAGCACCCTCTACCAGCGTCCCCCATCACCACCCCCCACTTGGCAGTCTGCAGAGGCTACCAGCCCTACAGAAAAGATGTCAGCAGAATGCTGTCTGGAGGGCAATGATTTATAAAAGCAGCAGATAAACCTAAGCCAGCAGTTCCTCCTAACTGCAGACCGAACGCAACACAGCGCCTGTGGATGTCCTGCTCCCCAGACGCCTTGCAGCAGCCTCTGTGGAAAGCAAAGGGATGGGGGTCCAGGGGGCATCCAAACCGACCCACTCTGCCACCAACTCCAGCACCCTGGAAAAAGCAAGTCAGCCACAGGCAGCCCCAGGAATGCCCGCACCCATGGAGAGCCCCTCCAGAGACAGCTCACAGCCCCATGCCTGCCCTCGAGAGGGAAGCACCCTAACAACAAAGAACCCACCCTTGGAAGGGCCAAAGAGTCCACCTCTCTCACGCAGGCAAGACCACTGCCTCCTTGCCTGTTCCTTGCAGTCTCACCCGGAGCCTGCCAGCCCCACAGGGCAGGGACCACGTCTCCCAGAATGTTTGGGCAGCAGCTACACTTGATTTCGTTTGGTGTCCTGCATCCGTCGCAACAGAAATGGCAAACAGAGACTGTGCCAGGTTCATGCAGGTTTTCATTGCTTCTTCTGCAAGAAGCACCCCACCGCTGGGGCCGGGAGGCATTGGCAGGAGCTCACCAGGGCCAGCAGTGTGCCGTCTGCAATGCTGTTGTGATGGTGTTGGGGACAAGCTTGCCTTCTGACACTCTAAAACGTCCTCCCTTTCCTCCTGCGCATTTCTTTCCCCAAGTGCCTTAAGGCAGGGCTAGAGCTGAGAAGAGGCATTGCTTTTCAGTCCAGCCCCCTCTGCACTGGGCCTTGAAGAGCTTGTTAGCTGGCTGTGAATACAGAGCTGTCTGCCATGCTTCAGAGACCACTCACTTCTGCTTACAAAAGCTTTTCCACAGTTTGTTCTTTTAAAAGAAGCCAATTTATTTTTATTTGAAATCTATAAAAAACAATTGAATAGTAAAACTGTCAGATTCCATCTCTTTCATCAAAATGGCTTAGTCATGTCTGGAATGTCAGCGCTGAGTAACAACCCAGGTCTTCTGCATGCTCACACCCCAGCTGCTCCTGCTAGGGGCATCGGGCAAGCCTTGCAGAGCGCTGAGCTCTGCAGCACACCCTGCAAAGCACCACTTGGGCAGACAGCGGAGTACTAGTGGTCCTTCTCACTCAGGAGCCCTTCCCAAGGGCCCTTCATGGGCAGACCCACAGTTACTTTGTGATTTTAATCTCTCCGTTCCAAAAAACCAGGAGCTAACAATGTTCCAAGTTTCAGGAAGCCTTTTGCCAGCAGTGTGCTGTGTGGTATTAACAGAACAAGGCAGAGCACCTTGCCTGTGTACAGAAGAATCGCAATTGGTGTCTGAATCACATGTGGGACAGGCAAAGCCACAACTTGTTTGTGCATATGCTAACGGGACTGCTTCAGAAGTTTTGGAGCTCAGCAAACACCTCCAGCAAGGCTAAGGAGGGGGACAGAAACAGCCCCATGGGTCTGGGCTACATGGCATCTAGCCATTTAGCCATCTCTTACTAGTATTCCTGACTTCTGGGAGGCCTTAGACCACAGGACTGGACGCTGAGCAGCCCTAGGAATGTAAAGTTACCATCACCAAGCCAACAACACATTTACAATGATAACCACGCTCCGAGCAAGAAGCCATCTGATGAGCTGCTCCCTCGCAGTGGCTCTCAGCAAACACCCCAGGGGCAGGAGCAGCAAGCAGAGGCCACTGTGTGCTCAGGTCCGCGGGACCATCAGTGCAGCCCTGCGGCCTCAGGAGTTTGCAGTTGTGTCCTCCCTTCTCACCTGTTGTGGCTTTACCCCAGTCGGCAGCCGGGCACCACGCAGCCGCTCGCTCAGTCCCCCGCATTGGAAACGGGGAGAGAGAATCAGAAGAGTGAAAGTGAGAAAACTTGTGGGTTCAGGTACAAGAGTTTAATAAGTGAAGCAAAAGCTGCATGCACAAGCAAAGCAAACCAAGGAATTCATTCCCCACTCCCCATGGCAGGCAGGGGTTCAGCCATCCCCAGGACAGCAGGGCTCCGTCACGTGTAATGGTTACTTGGGAAGACAAACGCCATCACTCCAAACGCCGCTGCCCCCCCTTCTTCTTCCCCCCACGGCCCTTATAAACCGAGCATGATGCCATATGGTATGGAATATCCCTTTGGTCATTGGGGTCAGCTGCCCTGTCTGTCCCCTCCCAACTCCCCGCACACCCCCAGCCATCCCGCCGGCGGGGCGGTGCGAGAAGCAGCAAAGGCCTTGGCTCTGTGTGAGCATCGCTCAGCAACAGCAAAAACATCTCTGCACTATCAGCGCTGCTTCCAGCACAAACCCAAACCACAGCCCCGTACTGGCTACTGTGAGGAAAATCAACTCTCAGCTGAAACCAGGACATCACCACAGCCTGCTGTCCCATCTCCATCCTGTTCAAGAGACAGTACAGCCCAGGCACCAAGTGCGTCCCCCAGCAGGCAGCCATCCAAACGGTTTCTATAAAACTACTTTGTCTATCTCTCCTAATTTCAGTTCAGTCACGGCAGAGCAGCCCACAGGATTTGAATGCAATTTTCTCATTGAATTATACTAAATCCTTCGGGGAAGGAGCCAAAATTATGTAGAACCCATAAAAACCAAAGCAACATTTCTATTCTGCATTTTAACTTTTTATTATTATTTAGAGTTAACCTTTTCTACTTCTAAATCATAAACTCATTTTACATTCCACTATCAGATATGGGCCATAAGCTACAGGAATCATGAAATGTTTGTTTCATACACACATGAGCTAAAAGATAATGGGGCATCCAGTGGTCATCGCTCCTCAGAAGAAGACCTGAGCAATAAATTCAGACACACTATAGTCCACTCATTAAAAGATGATGAAATGATGCAGATGAGACATGGATTATATTGTAACTCACGCAGCTCAGCTCAGAGTGCTTCGCTGGCCGTGGGCAGCCAAAGTTTCACCCTGGCAGAGATGCTCTCTCTGTCCCCAGGGTTATCTCCATCAGATTTAAACACAACAGCTGGAAATTTGGGACGTAAGAACTCGGACAGTAGATACTGCGGCATGTAAAAATCACATTTAAACCAGATCTGCTCTCTGCTAAGCTGCACAGGGCACCACTGCCTATAAGCAGCATGGTAGTCTGGAAGGAACTGCTCTTCCAAGGCATCACGTATGCCTTATTATTCCAGGCATGGAAACTGGGCTTGACGGATGGAGAGCTAAATTAATTATGGTCCTTTCCATGTCAGCTGCCTGCAGAGCCAAGTTACTGAGGGCTGGCAAGCAGCTGCCAGGGTCCCCGCTCTCACGCCCAGCCTGTTTGCTGGACAGCAGCACGGCATCCCCTGCACCCAGCACCACCCTTCCAGCCCACTGCACCTATCCAGCTCTGGCGATGGGCTCCAGAGACTCCTCACGCCACAAGAATTAACATAAGATCATTCCAACCTTCTGGAGGGAGAAACTGAAATGCCGACTCTGGCCTCCGGTGGAACAACAAAGGGGACTTGTTAACCAATGTGTGCTGAAGGTAGTCTGATTTTCCCAGGAACCTCAGCCTCGCCTCTCCTGCTGGTAGTGCACCTGCACGGACGGCGCAGACATGGCAGTGCAGCATCCTTTTCAGCTGAGCTCTGATGGTATCAGTATCTAACCCGCTTTGAAGCAGAACGAGGTTTTCCTGGTAGTGCACAGGGCATGCGCTCCCTCACAGAAAGGAGCAACTAGTTTAATCACCCTGTCAGTTCAAAGCAGCAGCTCGTGCCACAGACCAGCAATTTGCCACTGAAACCAATTCCTGCCAAAGGTGTTGGTATGCTGCTGGAGTCTATTACACTCTCCACACACAGCTGATGGGCTGCCACACCGATCTCTCAGAGCTGTCTGCTGATAGCTGACGGAGTACATCCTTAAAGGCAAGCTTCCCTCATCTAGCATGTTTGTTTTCTGTTCCTACTGCCTTTCTAAATGCCAAGCCTTCTTTAAAAAAAAAGCACACAAAGCAGAGTTTAATTTATAAAACACTACTTTCCTTCTGAAATTTCAGCAAAGCTGGTACTTGACTTGAAAATTAACATCAGCTGCATTTACTCTACATGTAATTAATTCCCTTCATGCCAAGTGCTACCTTGGGAAAAAGAACAAGTCATAAACGTATTCATCTGTCATTAAAAAAGGCAGACAAAGTAAATAATTCAAGAGATTTAAAAATAAATTCACACCTTCATAGAAACAGACTTCCAAGCTTCTTTTCATCTCCTCTCTACAGCACCTTGCTGTAACAGAACAGTGATACAAATATAAAGGGAGAGAACACAGAGCAGGTCCTGGGCTTGACTAGCTTGAAAACCAAAGGAGTCTGTTTGCAGGGACAGAGCCCTGTGAAATACACACAAAGGCCCATGGATTTGCAGTCAGGTCCAAAGAAACCAAGCCCTTGATATTCTGGAAAAAATACAGGCTTTCAAAGCAGACAGGGCTCCTTTGAATGGGATGGGGGAGGGAATCTGCGGTGCCTCCTCAGAGCTCTATGAAATGGGATATACAGCGAGTTGTTTAACAGGGAACCACATCAACTTTGCTGCTGCATTTATGATGTAATTTCATTACTATTTTTTTTTCACAACTGGCACTTTCAAGCCCTACATTTATTAACAGCATCCCTACTAGAATGGGATGGTACTGCAGGTACAAGACACGCCCGGCATCAACAAGGAGGCAGGCTGCATCTGCTCTTCACAAGGTTCTGAAGGAGGCCAGGAGAGGGACACATGCGCCTGGTCCCACTGCGGTGGACCTCTCTTCACTGGGCAGTCACAGGCAGGATGAATCCCGGGGTGCGCACCAGCAGCTGACCCAGCGCAGTTAGCTTAACACAGAAATAGGGGGTGACCCACGACATATATGCTATAAAATACCAATTAATCTCTACAGACAGTAAGGTAAAGATGACCGTGGCCGCAGGCAAGCACACTGGTATGACACTGACACGTCTCCGCACAAGTGCCACGTCTTGCACTCGCTGTATGTTAACTGGTGCTGGGCTGCAAGGCCAAGGGCAGCCCACGTGCTGTGCCAGTGCCAGGGGTGATACATACTTCCATCTCCTTCAGGCTAGATGTGAAAGCAGGTGGCTGGCTGCTGTGGCCATTAAAGCCTCCCCCAGCCATGGAACCGTGGGCTGTTGCCACTGAGGCCCTGACCAAGCCACCGGGTAGAGCCTGGGGCTGTCCAGGCCCTGGGTGCTGGCAGAGCTCATCACAGTCCAGTGGCCAGGAGGACACTGCTCAGGAATTTGTCCCAGACAGAACTGGCCCTTCAGCAATTAAGAGGCATTTCAGGAATGATGGGCTTGGAGATAATCGCTCAGTGTCCCTAAAAGAAGGAGGAAGAGTCTTTCCCGACTCCACTATGCCCAGGATATTCTGAACCAAGGCACTAACACTGCACAGGATTGCTGCCTCTTCCACCTACCAGCATGCGCCTGACTTTTCTACACAGAATTAGGAAAAATAAATCTGAATACCAGGTAATAATGATCCATCACTTTTAGTATCTTCAAAATCTGTAGAAAATTATTTGCTAGAGTGTTTGAAAATCACTCTTTGCTATTGGCTAGCTAAATAATGTCTTTGATGCTAAACAGCTTTCCAGGGGCGTTGCAGGTAGTTTAGATCAGTAATTATCCTTTGGGGTGGCAGTCACATAATTAAGCATTCCTCTGCAGCGCTCTCAGTCTCAGACTGGCAGAGTCCCTGGTTCAGCACTCACAGATGGAGGCAGGGAGCTGTGCAGAGGCAGAGCCTGCGACTTTTCCCACTAAAGAACTGGCTCTTAGGTAGACAGAAATCAGGCAGTGTTTTGCCTGTATCTTTCCCAGTGCCTGATCCCTCATTTCCTCCCTTGCCATCTGCCAAGCTACACTCTCTGCTTACAGGTCAAATGTGGTTTATTTTTGAGAAATTCTTTTTTTCTTTTTCATAGGAGCTGCAACACGAGTGGGAAGTTCTTTGGCCTCTAAGCCAGAGCTGTCTGCAGTGCCTTCCTGCTGAAGTCAAGAGGCTTCCTGTCAAGTGAGCTTAAATATACCTGCCTCACACAACAAAAAGAGTGAAGCCACCTTCCAGCCAAGAGCAAGAAGCAGCAATTCCTGGCAGCTCCATCCAGAGCAGTGATAGCATAATGTTCTTTAATGCAGTTTCTGTGCCCAAAAGAGCATCCCACTCTCACTGACTGAGACAAAGCCAGATACTGTCACGGCACAAAAGAGCCACATGGACGTTATTAAATGCTGCCCAAAGACTTTGTGCCGAGTTCCCTAGGTGGGCAGCTCTGTGGCAAGATGCTCACAACCCCTCATCAACTACAGGGGCATGTGGCTTTCTGAAAAGGCTGCATTTCATTCCTCACTACACAAAGAGCTCCTGTTATCTCTTAGTTCAGCACGGAGTACACATATTCATATTGAACAGCACTTTGCTCAAATGCTACATCAGCCGAACCCCCCCGTAGCCTGTCTGCTTTCCCAAAGTCTTTCATAATATGCTTCCAGCTTGTGCTGTCAAGAGGCGGGTTCACAGCAGGCCTGCAGCATCAAATACTTGGACTTTGTGAGGCTTGGTAGAGCAGACGACGAGCATTCAGACTGGCCCACAAAGGGATCCCGCCAGCATCTCTTGCTGGGACTGTGTGGGACATCAGCATTCTGTGGGCCCATGGAAACTAGCTCATTGCTGGCTGTGATAGGGAGGAAAAAAACTGTCTTATGATCCCAGTTCCCTGAAAGTGTTTCTCCTTGCAGTGGTTCTTGGGAGGAGGAGACAGGGAGACGAGGCAACCGTGGGTGTGAGCCATTGCTACACCTCCTGGGGTGTGCTGCAGGAGAAGGACAGCTGAGACCACACTCCCACGTGGCCTGTAACACCATGTGGAATTCTGGAGATCCCCCAGGAGCTGACTGAGCAAAGACTGAAGAGGGGCTGGGAAAGATGTGCTCAGATTTAGCGTGGAGGCAAGATGGATGCAGATCTGGAAGCCCACTGCAGAGCACTTTGGTCATCTGCTGGAGGTGAGGGAACAGGAGCCCCATCTCAGCACAGCTTCTGTCAGAGCTGCTCTCGGTTGTCCTCAGTATCTGCCCCTCCTCTGCTTAGGAGGTGGGAGAAGAGCTTCTCTTGGATAGAATTTCATTTGTTCTCTTTTGCAATCTCAACAGCAGGATGGAAGCAGATAATGTGCAATTTGTTTTAACTCAGCTTTATCTTGTCAGTCCTAGCTATAATATTGCAGCAAGCATCATTCTGAAGACTAAAGATGCGATGGTGCAGGGTGAGATTCTACAAACCCTATTGATTACATCACAAGTCATCACTATAAATATTTGAAGGAGAGAAAAACCCTTGTTTTATCTAAACATGTTCATGTAACAAAATGTGCAATTGAGAGTGAGTGAGAGATGGCTCTAACAGGACACAGATGCTAGAAAGCAAAGCGTTTAAACTGCTTACCTTTCAACCTAAATAACATCCATTAAACGGAGTATCGTGGGACTCTCACTGTGAAGAGAGAAATACAAAGAGCTCAGTGCGCAGGAGCCTCAGAAGCACAGACAGTATGTCATGAAGGAAGTACTGTGCTCCTAACCACTACGGAGAAATTAAAGCACTTTCTACAGCTCCCTTTGGGGCCAAGAACCTCTGCAAAAATGGGACAATGAAACCTAGAATTTCTGGGTGCATCTGCGCTGTGTGTAGGAGGGCACTGACAGCATGTACAGACGCGAGGACACCAGTGCAGCCGAGCAGCTCGGTTACACCCTGCTCATCACTCCAGGTTTGTCATTATGCCAAGACTGTTCTCACTGTGGAGGAAGCAGAGAGAACAGGGTGGTCTGGCAGCCCTTGGCCTGTCAGCTCTGGAGAAGGACTCTGGGTTCCTGCTCTTCTCCAGAATAAAAGTCAAATTCTGGGGGAAGACAATGCATGCAGCCCACACTGGCATGTAGCGGCTGAGGGCTCTTGCCAAGTCTGTCAGGGTGATTTGCACGGCCAGCGGGCTGCCCTCCCAAAGCCAGCACCTGCAGTCGCAAACCCTATTTCTTTCCTTGTCTATAGGAAGCAACCCTGATTCATTCGCTTTGCTTCTATTGATCCTCTTTTCTTTATTTTTACGAGAAATGAATTGTGAGGAGCTTTTTCTCTGTTTAAACTTGAGGAGATATTGTTCAAGGACTTGCTGTGATGTTTCTCTATCTGACAGCTTTATTGGGTAATAGCTGCTGATGGTATATGTGTGCACAGACAGTCAGACCTTTTATACCATGTGTGTTCCCATAAAAATGATTGGTTTTAAGGTG
Source organism: Psophia crepitans (assembly GCA_013399095.1). Taxonomy (NCBI): domain Eukaryota; kingdom Metazoa; phylum Chordata; class Aves; order Gruiformes; family Psophiidae; genus Psophia; species Psophia crepitans. The sequence goes on from VWZZ01005496.1 coordinate 650,259, forward strand.
CTATTCTAGTATTGTTGTGATTGTACCACGGGACCGAGCAGCCTAAAAGGCAGATGTGAACTGAAGGCAGATTAGTAGGTGTGCATTGATTCTCCCTGTCCTCCACGCCCCAGCAGGGAGAAGCCAGGCTGCTATCTGCCTGCTAAAGACAGACAGAATGGAAGGGGAAAGCACGGCTCTTGTTGGAGTTCAATCAGCAGATAATATTCAGACATCCCAGCTCCCCCGGGGAACGGCCATGTCGTATTTCCCTGCCATCCTGAACCAAGCTGGAGGGATTGGTTTGATCCTAACAAGCCAAACATGGCTCTTCTGTCACCTGAGGCACGCTCTGCCCATGACAGTGTCCCTGGCACAAGCCACAGAAGTGCCCGGGCAGACTGTTCTTCAGCAGGGAAACAGGCAGAGCTCACCACCCTGCAGGGCCTCGGGAAGCCCAGCTCTTCCCCTGGCTCTCCCAAAACAGTGTTCCAGTTGCCTGTGCACGGCTACACTGAGAGCAGCTGCTTACGCACAGCTAGCTCTGCTTTTGGTGTGGCTTGACCGGACAGTCAGAGAGCTCCTGTACTTACCAGCATGTTTTAAAAGACTGTCCGCTGCCCTCAGCTCGTTGGAGGGGTTTCAGTCCTGCTGTTCCTAAAGCAAAAGACAGTTCCCCTTAAAAGCAAGACTGAAAGCATAATTGATGCTATGAGCATTCCTGTTACTCTAATTCCAAAACAGGAACTGTGCTTTTGTTAATTTATTAGCCAGTGCGATTAACTACCATTAGTTAATTATCGCACATTAATTGTAACTGGGATTTAGAATCATAGAATGGAATCGTACCTACTGGGATTTTTGAGGAAGCTTGAACTCAAGGAGATAGTCTTGTGACGAGGCAATGATGCTTCATTGCCAGGTTGTATTTTTTTTCTTCTTTATCAATACTGGCATAACTAATTACATTAAAGCATAAATGACCTTGCTGGAACAGCTGATCTTAGTCAAATGAGTGTGCCACTCCCACAAGTCACTGGAATGACAGTTAGCATAATAGCTCCTTAATATATGGAACATCTGTTCTTCGTTTTTGAAATAATCAGTGACTCTTCCTTGTTGCTTTCACTTACCAGTGCCAGAGTGAGCCAGCCATCCCTGGCATAACAGTTAAACTTTTTCACTTCCGACTGGATGGGGTTTTGAAACCACTGACAAGAAAATAACCAAGGAAAATTATAAATCATCTGAAATGTCAGGAAAGACATGGGGCTGCTGGAGCAAGTCCAGAGGAGGCCACAAAGTTGATCAGAGGGCTGGAGCACCTCTGCTACAAGGACAGGCTGAGGGAGTTTGGCTTATTCAGCCTGGAGAAGAGAAGGCTCCAAGGAGACCTAATTGTAGCCTTCCAGTACCTAAAGGGGCTACAGGAAAGCTGGAGAGGGGCTGGTTACAGGGCAGGGAGCGACAGGACAAGGGGGAATGGGTTTAAACTAAAAGAAGGGAGGCTTAGATTAGATATTAGAAAGAAATTCTTCCCTGTGAGGCTGCTGGGGCCCTGGCACAGGATTCCCAGAAAAGCTGTGGCTGCCCCTGGATCCCTGGAAGTGTCCAAGGCCAGGTTGGATGGGGCTCTGGCCAACCTGGTCTAGTGGGTGGCATCCCTGACCATGGCAGGGGGATTGGAACCAGATGGTCTTTTAAGGTCCCTTCCAACCCAAGCCATTGTATGATCCTATGATTCTATTAAGGTTGGTGTCAGTGTTTGTAAGCCGGGCCAGCTGCCTGTGCTCCAGAGGTGCCTTTTTGTTGATGTCTCTGGGTCATGATAGGAAATACTGATGCAAAGTCTCGATGTCTGCAGCTCGTGCAGCCAGTTTGCTCCTGAGCACTGCTTCCCCTGCGGCATGCCATGGCAGCCTCACCCGCTTTCTCCGCCTCTCAGCCTCTGCCTTGCAGTAGCACCTTGAGCAGCAGAGAGCGAGGAAACCTCTGCCTACCCTGCCCTAGTCTGCACAGAGCCAGTGGCCTCTGGGCTGTTGTCCTGGAAAGGTTTTCCATCCTAAAACTGGGTGAGATGAAAGCCCAGGGCCTTCTGGCCACAGTGGGATGAGCCAGTCTGGTAGCCCAGGGTGGCAAGGGGCAGGCAGCACCTCCCGGCTGTGAGGCAGCCTAGTCTGCAGGCAGGAACCACGGGAAGCGGCTGCTGGAGCCGAACAGACCACCAGGAAGGAGCGGGCCCCCTGCACCCCAGGCCCTCCAGCCATCATCTGGGAGGTGCCACTGGCCCTGGCCCCCATCTGCTGGAGATGCCGGCCCCTGCCCCACCTGGAGGGGCTGCCACCAGCCACCCCCAGCCCACACCGCAGGCTCGTGGGCAGAGAACTGGCTGCGTGTCCCTTCTCCCACACTCCAGAAGTGCAAAATAATACGAGAAAGAAGAAATGAGACTTCTGAGTGCATGCAAATGGCTTGTGGAATCTGCAGGAAACCCATTTTAAAAGCTTGCAACGTATTCAAACAGTCTAGCAATAAGTTTTCAAACAAACAGCTGTTTCAAGAAACCCAGCTCCGAAGCCACCCTCCCTCCTCCGCCAGGCGTGTCGAATCCCCATCAAACGCTTGCCACCTGTTTCCACTTCGCGGGCGACCAATCCTTGTTCATCAAAGTAACAAAGCTGCTTTCAATTTGAAAGCAACAAATCAAAGTTTAATTATTTTGTCCTTCAGAGCTTTACGCTATCTTTTACGGAAGCTTTTTCAGATATGAAGAACTATCATTGGCTGGCTTAAAAAGGGAATAATTGACTGACAGCTGAAAAAACACTTCTAAGGACAATAGTATTTGTCAGTCTGGTATTTTTCACTCTGAAGACAAAACGCGTTTTATCAACACCCTGAAATTATTTTGTCAACAAAATTCATTTTGTAGCATTACCTTCATCTGTCAAGCTGACAGAACATGCTCCAGAGTGTTTTAAAAACCCTTTTGCTAACACAATTAATTTCTGCAGAATTAAGTTTTGCCTTTTAATTGTATGTGCGGGAAGGTGTTGCAATACCTGCAGGGGGAGGTGGGAACTGCAGCGCCACTAGTTCCCGCACAGCCAGAAAGAGGCCGTGCGTGCAAAACACGTGCCAGGAAAAGATCACACCAGCCCAACGCAAGTTGAAGAGAGGTGCAACGCGTAGACAGGAATCCTGCTTGAGTAAACCAGGATTTTACAAGTTACTTGATCTCACCGAAAACATTTCAAGGAGCTTTACGTAGAATATTGCACAGCAATCAGAGAAACGTGTGTGTGCATACGCAGAACAAAGCATTATCACCCTGAAACAAGTAGAATCTATGAGATGGTTCTATTACCCCGTGGTAAGGGCAACACAGAAGACGTACCGGTACCCCACACAACAGCAATACACGTGGCTAACGGAGAAGGACCTTTTATACACTTGACACATTAATGCCGGTAGCAAACAAGTGCTGTGGTTCTATGCCATACAGGGGATTTTCAATGGGAATTTTTCCAAATGCTTCCCTGTGACTCGAACACCAAATTCCCAAATACTTTCCACTTTTCCTTTCGGAATCCCTTGACTGTTTTTCTACTTGAATTTAGATTTCTAGTGGATATGTAAGCGGACAATTTTCCTTGTGCCCATTTTGTTTTTTGAGAAAATGATCCACAAAGAGGTCAAACAACTTTCCCAAGGCCATGCATTCAATCAGCACAAAGTAACGGCATAAAACCTAAGCTCCCTGCCTCGCAGTGCGTTCCCCTAGGCAACAATACCGGGGAAAATTACTCATGCGTTGCCAGAATTACACATGCATGTGCCTAGATGAATAATGGATAAGTCCAGATGTTCTCAAACACGATTCTGCCTGCATTTGTAGGGACAGAAAGCCCCTTCTTCACAGATCACACATGTTGCATTTTGGAACACTGAAAAGATTAAAGGAAAAGGCATTTCTGAAGCTTTAGAAATTAATTTATGGGCAACTGAAATATATTTCCCAAGAGCTGTGTGATTGTGGGACATTCTCTGAAATCAGCTGGTCACTGGAGAAAAGGCTTGAACTGTAGTGTGGGTGTCCCCAGACTTTGAGTCCTCTGTTCAGGAGCACAAACCCACAGACGCTCACACATATAAATATGAGGGTCGATCAACAAAGTCAGACATGCAAATTTATACTGTATGCTAAGAAATGCTAAGAACTGGAAACATTCCATCAAAAGTCTCTCTTTAACCTTGTTTCTACACCTTTTACCAGTTCCTCTATCATAAACCTCAGTCTCAGAAGGCAAACTTGGGGCATAAGTTTCTGCCTTCATTTTTCTAGTCTTCTGCAATGCAATTTCTGATTTCCTGGAGGTGGATTCAGGCTGAAGATAGGAAAAGCTGCTGGACCTGTCCATTCCTGAAGGAGCAGCAAAACAAAGCCTAATGGACTGACCGCAACCCCCAATCCCCATCCCCCAGGACTGCTCGGAGGGGAGTTGGGAGTTGAGCCTGGGAAGAAAGGAGGGTAGGGGGAAAGTGTTCTTAGTGTTGTGTTTCTTTCTCACTATCCTATCCTATTTTTATTTTGCAATAAATTAATTTGATCTTCCGCAAGTTGAGTCTGTTTTGTCTGTGATGGTAACTGGCAAGTGGTCTTACTGTCTTTATCTTCACAGGAGTTTTTACATCTTATTTTCTCCCCCATCTTACTGAGATGAGGGGTGAGAGAGTGGGTGCTGGACAGCCAGCTGGCTTAACCCACCACAACTGTTAATAGCTGAGCTGGAAAACTTGAACCTCAACCCAGTGGATGATACTGCTGGTTATCTCCTACCTCTGTGCTGCCTGCTGTGTGCCCTGAGAACCCAGACCTTCAGCGTCCATTCACTGTCACAGAGTCAAAGTCTGATACATCCCTTGCCTGTGTCGTCTGTGCTGGGGGTTTGTACTCATCGCCACTCAGCCCCTCTTCCATTGCTGTCTTCTTACCAGCTCCCAACAGTGCCAAGGTTTTTACAGTCACAGTTGTATGGCTTCAATAGACTTGCTCACTCTGAGCCCCTTTTTGACACTGAATCATTAATTCATTAATCCATTAATCTGGTTTTCATATTGCTATACAGAAACAGACATGACTGGTGTGGATGATCAATACTGTGTTCTCACATTCCTCTCAGTTCCCATCATTTTAGAATCTACACTGCTTTTAATCTTAAGTTTTTTTAATAGGAATTGGTTTTGTGAAGAATTTGACACTTCATTATGGTAGCCCCATGCTAATAGATTTAATAATTCATATCTGCATTGGTCACTTTTAACTGATATTACACATTCCAGGGCTGCTTCATGACTCAATGTTCTTGTGAGCCACTAACAGCCTTGGCTTTCCCCAGCGATCTCCCATTTCATTACCAACACACAGGGACCGCATCCGTCAAGACTCCAAATATGGCCTGGAAAAAGACTGAAATCTCCTTACGCTGACCTTGAGAGGATTAGAAAATAGACTGTAGGTAAAGAGTGAAATCCAACAGACAGCTAGAGCCAGACGTAACAGACCGACCAACACAACCAAGCAATGAAGCGCACAGACCTGTCAGGAACCACGGCTATGATGCATCTACTGAGTGCTTAGAAATGTCCAGCACGGTGCAATGAAGAAACAATAGTAATCCTGACAGGAGCTTGTCACAGCAGGGGAAGAGGCAAACGCAAGTCCCACCTTCAGAACTGACTGAACAGGCTGTATTTCTGGCTGAGTTCATAATCATTAACAACATTTTTATTAAATCATTACTATTATTTAAATCATACAATATTGTCTGCAAGTCTGATGGCCTTTACGGCATTACTGTTGGTGCAGAATGACTTTACCCACATCTGAAACAGGAAGAAGCAGCCAGTAGACTAGAGAGGCAGTGAGAATGGCTATCCTATCCATCAGAGCTGCAGCAGAGCTTCAGACAGAATGTAAAGCACTGCCTTGGCACCCAGCCTGGACACCACACCTCACAGCCTGACTCGTCTAGGAAGGGGACAGAGAAGTCCTCATGGCTGCGACCAGTCAACATTTTGCAAATGTATGATCAAGGACAAAAATCATGGAATCATAGAACGGGTTGGGTTGGAAGGGACCTTAAAAGATCATCTGGTTCCACCCCCCCCTGCCATGGGCAGGGATGCCACCCACTAGATCAGGTTCTCCAAAGCCCCATCCAACCTGGCCTTGGACACTGCCAGGGATCCAGGGGCAGCCACAGCTTCTCTGGGCACCCTGTGCCAGGGCCTCAGCCCCCTCACAGGGAAGAATTTCCTCCTAATGTCTAATCTAAATCTATCCTCTTTTAGTTTAAAACCATTGCCCCTGGTCCTATCATTATCTACCCGAGTAAAGAGTCCTTCTCCATCCTTTTTATAAGACCCCTTTAAGTACTGAAAGGCTGCAGTCAGGTCTTGCCCGAGGCTTCTCTTCTCCAGGTTGAACATCCCCAGCTCTCAGCCTTTCTTCATGGGAGAGGTGCTCCAGCCCCCTGATCATCTTCGTGGCCTCCTCTGGACTCACTCTAACAGGTCCACATCTTTCATGTGCTGTGAGCCCCAGAGCTGGACGCAGTACTCCAGGTGAGGTCTCACGAGGGCAGAGTAGAGAGGGACAATCCCCTCCCTCGCCCTGCTGGTCACATCTCTTTTGATGCATTCCAGAACACAGTTGGCCTTTCAGGCTGCAAACGCACACTGCTGGCTCATGTCCAGCCTTTCGTCCTCCAGAACCCCCAGGTCTCTCTCCGCAGGGCTGCTCTCAATGCCTTCTTCTCCCAGTCTGCACTCATGTCTGGGATTGCCCCAGACAAAATGAGAGCACTGGGTGTTGTTTGCATCTCAGGAATGGCACTTCCTCAAAGACAAACCATCACATGGTACTTTACAAGTTGTTCTTCAGCACCCCTCTGTAGTCTTTGCAACCCAGAAAGGCAAAGCAGCCCAAAGGCTACAGAGGAACACATGGTGAGCTCTGAGGCTGCAAAGCACCCTATCTGCTTGACAAAGAGATTCCTGATGCCAAGAGGAGGATTCAGTGGAATTGTGCAACAAGCATACCAAAAAAGATATGAGATGAAAAGCAACAGCACTAAGAGAAAAATAGCTTCAACGGCTGCACAGCATTAATTAGTCTGAAGGCAAAAACTACAGGCCACATGGCTGTGGGGTGACTCACTCCACTGGCTTTGGGGGGTTCCCCAGTGACCGTTCTGCCCATGTTGCATGGACACATCAACAGCACAAGAAGCCACCAGAGTCCAGAGCGTTTTCTCTCATGATCTATTTATTCATTTTGCAAGTCAGTCTCACGTTTCTGTATGTTACCACTAGAAGCCCTGCGAGATGAGAGCAGCCTGGGAACAAAGCCCAACAGAGTGACCAAACCTCAGAGGTCAAATGTATGGTCTGCACTGGGTGTTCGCAGATGTGCTCAGCAATGCTGACCTGCCCAGGTGCTGGGTGGTCCAGCTGCCAGATGCCATCAGAGAGGAAAGGGACTTAAAAATGATTGAGAGCCTGAAGCCCCATCACTGCTCTCTGTCGGCACATGCACATTGTGACCTTATAGCACCTCTGCACTCCAAAATCGTTGGTCACAGAGGACATACCAGGAGACAAGCACAGAGACACTCCTTTTGGAGCAGAAAAAGCAGGCACCAAGCTCTCAGAAATCAAGCACCAATCTGCACTCTTCCTCCACTGCGAAGATTCATCTGAACCAATGCCACTTCCGTTACTGCCATGCAGGGGCCAGATGTGCACACAATTCATCGGGCACAGGTATGCAAAGGGCCTAGGTCTGTTACTAGGGCTGTGAAATATTCTCCACACTCACCCAGAGGTAGCCCAGGTCTGCTGGCCCAGCAGCGTAACACGCTTGCCCTGGCCAAAAAAAGCCGTGTCAAAGCCTGCTTACCACAAGCATCTGCAGTGTGCTGTATAATTAGCCTGTGATGTGGAGCCTGACGAATGCTCCTACCTGCCAGGCATGGCAGGGTGGAGGAGGTTCAGAGACTGGAGCAGAGTCACTTGAATGCATAAAAGCAGCAGGAAACAGTGGGATGACACGCTGGAATGAGGTTCACAGTCCATGTCTTTGAGGTGAAACCCCATGTCTTTATAAGGGAGGCACCTTTTCCTGGTAGGTAGCCTAACTCTTGCACAGATCCTCAGCACAATGGCTCTCAGGTTTATCCCTTGTAACTGTAGAGAGCGCTGTTCTACTCCTGAACTCTGATTTTGCTTGAAACCAATTGTCCTTTCTGTTAGCATCATGTGCCTTGGGGCAGGGCTTCTAGTAGAAAATAGTTTGTGTTGTTTAAAACACGGAAGTTCACAAAATTGACTTCAAACAGCCCAGACGAAAAAGGCAGATGACATGTTTGCTACAAATTCCAAAGAGAGAAAACCACTTCTCTTACTTTTACGTTAACAGAAAAACCTGAAAGAGACATTAACCGCTCCTTTAATCATGATTATAGAAGATGTCATTCTCTTTTCCTGAAAGGAATGAACACATTGGTAGTTGGCCCTCAAACCCTCCTTAGCCGAATTACAATTGCTCTATACTGGATTTCAAACCAGACTGAACAAAGCCTGTGCTTCCTTTTGTTGTCGCTATAGTAAAAGCCTAATGCCCAGGGCTGCTCCTCTTGGCACAGGAACTTGCTGCGTGTAAAAGGTTATAAACCAGCCCAGGTTTAGCTCATCCAAAGAGAATGCTGTGAAAGATGAGCTGGACAGCCCTACCCTGCCCCTCTGTCTCTGTCCTGAGGGGCATATACTGTAACCTAAGAGGTGTTGCCCAGATTTTACTTCAGTGGCTTTGGAAGGGCAGTATTTTACCCTGAGTCATGAAGCACCTACTCCATTTCCCTAAGTAAAATGGAAGAGGATTATACCAACTTCTGTTTGCCCACTCCTGCCGGTGTTTTCAGGGAGTACAAGTCACCCCAGACTCCACACCATGGAGTGGTAAGCAGTGTAACAAGCTCCCTACGGTACCATGCAAAGACAAAAGCAGTGACCGAGGGGTGGCACACGGAGTGACTGCACCCAGCAGGGATTTCTGGGTGTGAGCCAGGGGCTGAGAGGACACAGCACCCACCTCCCTGGCACTGAAGGGCATGTGCCTTCCTGCAGCATGACACTGTCATGAGGTGACCTTGGCTGGACACCAGGTGCCCACCCAGCCACTCCATCACTCCGCTCTCCAACAGGAACAGGGGGAGAAAATATAATGAAAGGCTCGTGGGTTGAGATAAGAACAGGGGGATTACTCAGCAATTACTATCATGGGCAAAACAAATTTGACTCCTAGGGGAAATTAACTTAATTTATTGCAAATCAAAATAGATTTGAAATTTACCCCCTGCCTCTCCCCTCTTCCCGGGCTCAACTTCACTTCTGATTTCTCTACCTCCTCCCTCCTGAATGGCGAGGGGACAGGGAATGGGGGATACAGTCAGTTCATCACACAGTGTCTCTGCCGCTCCTTCATCCTCAGGGGGAGGACTCCTCACACTCTGCCCCTGCTCCAGCCTGGGATCCCTCCCATGGGAGGCAGTCCCCCACCAACTTCTCCAACATGAGTCCTTCCCACGGGCTACAGTCCTTCACCAACTGCTCCAGCGTGGGGCCCTTCCACAGGGTGCAGTCCTTCAGGAGCAGCCTGCTCCAGCGTGGGTCCCCCATGGGGTCACAAGTCCTGCCAGCAAACCTGCTCTGGCATGGGCTCCTCTTTCCATGGGGCCACAGGTCCTGCCAGGAGCCTGCTCCAGTGCGGGCTTCCCATGGGGTCACAGCCTCCATCAGGTGTCTCCACCTGCTCTGGCGTGGGGTCCTTCATGGGCTGTAGGTGCATATCCGCTCCACCATCATCCTCCATGGGCTGCAGGGGGACAGCCTGCCTCACCATGGTCTTCTCCACAGGCTGCAGGGGAATCTCTGCTCCGGCGCCTGGAGCATCTCCTCCCCCTCCTTCACTGACCTTGGGGTCTGCAGAGCTGTTCCTCACACACTGTCACTCCTCTCTCCCTGCTGCTGTTGCACAGCAGTTTTTACCCCTTCTTAAATATGTTATCACAGAGGTGCTAACACTGTCACTGATTGGCTCAGCTTTGGTCAGCGGCGGGTCCATCTTGGAGCCTGCTGGAACTGTCTCTGTCCAACACGGGGGCACTCTCTGGCATCTCACAGAAGCCACCCTCACAGCCAACCCACTACCAAAACCTTTCCACATAAATCCAATACAGATACCAACCAAGCAACACAGCCCAAGCCATCCACTCCTTTGCTCCTTCTGGCCCCTGCCCCCTCCACCGCAGATCATGGGGAAGAATATTGAACCCACCAGGTAAACAAAGGCGCTGAGAGGTGGATCACACAGGGTAAGTGCCTTTAACCGATACACACACCTCTGGCACTAGCTCCCTTGTCATCTAACCCTAGTAAGTATTTATTAATGAAACTCTCCTGACTGTTGATTCATTTGATTGTTAAAGCTTGTGGAACTCGTACTGTTATTATTCATTGTTATTAATGTTCACAGCTCAGCCTCTCTCTTTCCAATATGCTCCACAGAGGAAATCGAAGGCTGAAGCCAATCGTTACAGTAAATGAATGATGGAGCCGCTTGAGGATAGGAGTAAGCCTGCTGCTCTGGGACTGTTGCAGGTTATTGGGAGTAAGTTAATCTTCACACACGAGGACTGCGAAATGAGAGGCTGTTTCAGGTAGGTTCTCTGGTCTGTGCACTGCTTCCTCAGTCAACTCATCAGCGAGCATCACACACAGCCTGACAGATGCTACAGGCAACTCATCACAGCCTTGCAGAAGGCACATCTCCATATGACTGCGCATACTGAAGAAAAGCAGAGCTGGCTATCCTCAGCAAGGTTTCTCCTATCCACTCCTCTGCAACTGCTCATTCCTCACAGAAGGCCCAGGACACCACCACCAGGACACAGTGGGCGGTAGACCAAAGCTCAGCAGTGCGACACCTGAATGTACTGTGTAAAGTGGGAACAGCACACTGCTTGCTTCGGTACTGCCCCTGCCGTCCCCTGCTCCAAGTCTCCTCCACCCATCCACAGCCCCTGCGCTACATGTTCGCCAATTCTTGCACCACATATAAGCTCCCCAGGCCAGAATGGTAGTGCTCCTACCTGTCTGGTAGTCGAGATCCTTCTCAATCCTCAGTAACGTTCTTATGCCAGCTTTCCAGAACAATATATTTGTTCATGTTGTATCTTCGGAGCCTACAGAGCCGTCACATACCATATTCAACCTATTATTCATCTCAAACAGAGAATTCTGCAAAGCAAGAGGAAATAAAAGAGAGCTTAATACAGCTTTACTAAAATGGAATTTGCCAAAGACTCACAGAAAAATGGATTTAATTAGGGCTGCTAATGGGGAACAGTTTATTCCTGTGATTTAAAGCAGAAGTTAGATAGTGTCTATAATTTAAACATTTTAAATTATATATAGGGGGTTATTTCTCATTTCTACCTTAATTATAAAAATCCATCTTTATGAATCACAATTTTGAGGCAAATAAAGCAAAGGCAGCAAAAATGATGTTTTATTTAATAAAACTTGTAAGAACTCACGGAAGAAGCAAAAGACACTTCAGTGTGGATAAAATAGACTTGCCATTGCAAATAACAGTTGCAGGCAGTCCTCTGTTCGCTACTTAACGACAGCACAACAAGGTTAATTTTTTACTTGAGAAAAGGTGTGTAAAGGAAGAAGGTGTGTTCTGTTATGGGTATGTTTTTTATGCAATAATGAGAACGTCCTCCATTTAATTTTGCAGCTAAGCAGTCTATTAGAGTTGCAGGCATTAATTGGCCTAACGTGCTCCAGCTAGTAATCCCATATTCTATAATTCTCTGCTACCCCTTCTTACATTGATTACTGTCAGAATCTCTGAACTGCCTGAAAATTGCTTCTCCAGATAAAAGGGCCAATAGACCTTGTTAGAACCACTCCTCCCTAGCTTCCTCCGTAGCCTTTGATTTTATTTAAAACTAACAAACGTAGCTTTTGTGAAATTCCTTCCGTTAGCTGGCTCTGACCAGATGACCTGAGTAAATGAGTCCCAGCATTGCAAAGCACTGATTAATTTAATAACAAATAGCCCAGACAACTGACTAGCAAGCTAGGCCTAGCTGCTGTCACTGCTGCAGATTCTGCACCCACTGTAATACGTTTTAATACTGCACCTCGGATCAGAACGGAATCAATGAGTGAAGTTCAAATGTGGCACATTTCCTATTTCCCTGACAGCTTATTTCATGGATCACAGGGACCAAAGTACAGCTGCTTATTCAACAGAGGAAAGAATGAATCAATTTTCATTCTTTAATACACTGTGTGACCTATTCTCTGATGCTCTATCCTTTACAATGGCTCTAGTCTTTTCAAGGCCTTCAATTTTGTCGGATAGAGAAAATTTAAAATAATGACAAAATGCCCTGCCCTAAGTCTGCTTCCAACTGACTAACTGCTCTGCTGGTAATAAGTCCAAATGAAAGATATTATGTCACTCAGGTTGAATTAAACAGACAAAATATAATCCTATATCATTAAAAATGAACCAATCTCCTGGAAGATTTCTGCGATTTTGCTCCAAGTTCCCCATGAAAGGTGCCAGATGCCACAAAGATTTCGATCCTCACCTGCTCCAGCTTTTTCCCCTACTTCAAAACCTGAAGGAATAATACAACAAGATGGCAACCACAGCAGCAGCAGCTGGCTGAAGGAGGAGGCACTTTGCTGGGGCAATCCTGCACCCGCCTGCTCCCTCCCTACCTGCACAGAGGGCTCGGGACACGTGCTGTTGCTCAGGGCCCAACACAGGAGCTGCAGGGCCAGCGGGGAAGCCATGCACAGAAAGAATCTGAACGGGGAGACCAAAGTTCTGCTGCTCCGCTCGCCCCAGAAGACTCTCCGAAGCTAGCAGATCATGCCAGCAGTCCTTTAGGCACTGCTAATTTGGGCAGAATTAATACACTGAGATGCATCATTTTGCAGTTTCAGTGTGAAGATTATTTTTTTCATTTAGAAATATCCCTGGGTATTGTGGTTTTAATTACCTTCTGTATGCCTTGTATTTGTCTTGCCTTATTATTTATCCCCACTTCACAGGTGATATTCATATTGTTCTTGTCATTGATAACTTGGTTTCAGCCTGGGCTTTCTCACCATAGTAATTTTTCATAGACAGAAGGGTGGATTCTGCAGAGGAGAAGAGAGCACAAGGGTGAGTGGTACAGGCACCCTGGGCACCACGTTCTGGAGATGCTGGCACCCCAGAGCCAAGGCAGCAGGGCTCACTGCAGCTGAGCCAAGGACCAAGACAGAGAGGGACAGCTGACGGGTCAGCGAACTGATAACTAGACAGCACTGTGCGAACGGGAAAGCTTGGAAAGGAAGCACTCGGAGACCTTCATAGGCAAACAGGATTTCTGCCTCTCCTTTCTCAAACTCTCCTCCTCCTGCCTTGCTGTACTTTATGACCGGGATGAAGGTGAGACCCATGAGGCCTGCCTGGCCTTAAGACACAAAGGTAATAAATCAGGACTTCACCAGAATATTATCTAAATGAAATGGACATATCATGGCCAGCTTTATTTACTTTTCTCTATATATATCCAGTAGTTCAATTCTAGGGCTTTCGAAGCATGTGGATTTAACAAATATCAGTATTTCAGAGCACATGGGCAGACAAATTGCTTTTTCCAGTTCATAAGATGAATCTGGGAAGAGCATGGGTCACTAAACAGTTGCAACAAATGTTCTAGTCCAGACCTGTATTTAAGCAGGCTACAAGCTGTAGTAAAGGTTGCTGGTTTGATTTGTTTGCCCCTGAGAGATTAATTTTCCTTTTTTATTTTTCTACCTTTCATGAAAGAAGTCCAGAGACATGTTGCAGCTCAAAACACCCCATCAGCAGTGGCTGTTCCACTTGCTGCTTTGCTCTAGAAGCAAACGGGACATTCAGCTTCTGGGGAATCTACAGTATTTGCTTTTCCTTCTTCTCAGAGCTCTCCAGGAGCAGCTCTTCAGAAGATGAAACTTGGAAGAGCTGAGAATAGCAAGTGTCCTGGCTCAGACATCCAGCCCTACTTCTTCCCTTCTCCCCAGATTATCCAGTTTCAATACAAAGATCTGCTCTAGTTGTTCAATATTGGAGCCGTTCTGAATGTTAATCAATTCTCCTTTACATCATTAAGTTGCCCTTAAACCCAGCAGTCCTCTGGCCTGAGGAGACACGAGGTGACGCTGAGGGTGCTGCCTGACCTGCTTTCCCCAAGCTCCACAAGAAGCCAGCTCTGCACAGGCATGGCACACCTCTCGCTTTGCCCTTTGCACTCGTGGGACTGAGGTGCATTGTGTCTCGGCAAGAACATTGCTGCAGAAGGTCCTCTTCCCAGCACTCCTCAGTGGTGGGAACACAACAGGAACCTTATGGCTGGCATGAAGTAGTCTCCCCTTCTCACCACGCACATGTTTGCTCCACACCAGTCTGCAGAACTGTGGCTACCTTCACCTTTTCCATTGAAGAAGATCAACCTTTCTTGCCCAGCTTTACCAGCCTTATCCATCTTATCTCCCCTCCCTCTCCTAAGCAGAGCAGCTGCCCATGAACTGGCTACTACCAGTGCTCGGTTCTCTGTGGCACTAGCCCGATGCTTTTCTCACCCAGCCAGGATTGTACTGCAGCTAAACAAAATATCTGAACTTGTATTGATCAAGTTTTGGCAGACAGTTCTGGAGGACAGTGATGAGGGATGGAGGCTGGGCAGCCAGCAGCTATTGTACAGTCAGCTGCTGAACAAGTGGATTTTGATGAGGTTCCCCTGATTAGCTTTGGGTGCACAAACAAGAACTGTGTCTGTGGCGCTGGGCACATACTGCCATAGGGGTTAACGCTCTGCGTCCCTGTCACTGGCACCCGTTTGTCCCCTAGGTATCAGAGAGAATGTGAAAACTGCCCACTACGCTCTGTCAAAGTAATGTTCAAAATGGAGTTCTAACAAGACCTTTTCCCTTCAAACAATGTACAAATTAACAGTCAGCAGCATTTGAAAAATGGCCCTAATCCCTGTCTGCATGGGAGTTTGTTCCCAGTGCAATGTGCCATATTATGACAACGATATATTCTTCAAGCGAGTGAAAACTAATGAATAACTAACACCCTGACAGTCTTGCTATTACTGAGTGCTTAGGAGTTGGGTAAAACTGACAGTGCAAGATGAATATGGCACTAAGACGAGATGTTACTTTGCATGGCTGGTCAGGGGAATCCAGACTTAATGGACATTACAGATGGGTTAATTCTAAAGGCTGAATTTGATTCTGAGCCACAGTTGCTCTCTGAGCAAAGAGGGAAGGCTTAATCACTTGGACAACTGAGTCGCAGGTGGTAGTCCCATCTGCGCTGGAAGCATTGGCAGCCTGGTCCTGGGAATAAAGGATGCGAGTTGCCTGTTGCCTCTGCTCCCCGAGAGCAGGCAGAGCCCTCTGCCCACCTTGGGAGGGTCCAGCAAAGCTCAGGCAGACGACTCACCTACAAATGCAGTCAGGAAGGGGGGACTGTCCCCAGCAGGAGGGATCACCAGAGCACACTGAATGAGCACCAGCCCCTGTTTTCATAATGCAGGAATCATGAGGTGCCAGTGAAAGTATTCGATATGAGGCTGAAAGAGGAAGGGCAGTATGAACCCAGAATCGAATGTGGCTCTTTGCCCAGAATGCTGTGGAGCCCAGATGTATTCACTGGTTTCAAGAGGCTTCAGAGACACTGATGGAGCACAGCTCCACCTGCGAGTTCAGTGCGATGGTCAGACACAACCACTACGCCTGACAGACTGTGAGCAAGATCTGTGCAAGCAAATAACCATGTAATCTGTGCCCTGTCTGCTATGGGCTCTTTCACAAGCATCTGCTAATGGCTGTGGCCAAAGACAATCCCTGAGCTAGCCAGCCCTGCATGCCACACTGAACTTTCTCTCACACTGCCTCCATGGTGGTGCTGGAGGTAGTTTGTCACTGGCAGCACCCGCCTGCAGCACTCCCAGGCTCAACAGAGGATCATGGTCAATGGGGGATCTCCTATGTCTCAGGTAGCTCTGCCCATCCCCAGTGTAAGACAAGCTGTAGTTCTGCGGGATCTCCCCTACGCCTGCAGGACCAGATGGGCTGTGTCACCAAAGCAGGCATGGATTGCAGCAGCAGGCAAATATCACGCGTTCTTTGAGACCTGACATGGCTGCATCTTGTTTCCACTCTCATCCCCTTCAGTTTAAATGCAATCAAGGACAGATCTACTCTGTCCTCAGAAGATACGGAGCAAGTCCCAGTCTGTACCTCTTCCCAGGAGCACAGATTGCAGATGATGATTACCTCACAGTATGTCAGCCTGGTGAAATTGTGGTTGCAGTGATGTCAGGATGGTTTCTGAGCCTCTTACCCCAGGCACAAACCAGGAGGAGCTAGTTCCTGTAATTACAAAGTTGAGCCGTATCAGAGGAAAACTAATCAGCTTGCTGGATGCCAGCAAATTAAATATTAATCTAACTATTGTGAACACAAAAATGTTCATCTTCAGATATTTTCTGGCACAAGTGTCAAAATCAGAGTGGAACTAAGGCTTTATTCGTTTTCCATTATCAACTTAAATAAAACACTCAGAAAAATGGGCAATGATGTGCAGAAGCCACTCAGCACAGATAGTTACAGTATAAGTTTAGGCAGCTAATCACTCCTAGAATATGCTTCAGATCGAGACAACTCTGACTGGCTTGTTTCCCTGCTTTGTTAAATCAGACAGACTCTCAGCTTTGCCTGATGGGGATGAGGCTCCCAGAGTCAGCATCTTTAAATAACAATAGGGCTGTCTGGCAGGCATGGAAGCTCATCCTGCCAGCCAGCAGCAGGACAAATAGGAGACCTCTACACCAGGAAAACAAAGCAGCAAGAAGGAGGGACACAGCAGAAGTGAGACTGGGAGCAGGGCCAGGCAGCGCCCGGCAGGAGCAGGGAGAGGAGGAGGAACGCAGGGCTGAGGGAACAGAGCAGGGCAGAAGCACAGAGAACCATAGGACACACTGAAGAACGGAGGAACAGCTGCAGCAGTGGTATGGGGAGGAATGGCTGTGGGAAAGTACAGTCTTGCAGCCAGCCCCTCCCTGCAGGACAGCGGCTCTGGCCTTCATGGTGCTCAGGCAGAAGAGCTCCCACGGCTGCCCACGCCATGTCACAGCCCTCCTGCACGCACTCACACCCCACCCTGAGCACCAGAGTTGGCCGCGCATGGCTCTTCCCTGCGGCCTCCCTGTTGCTGAGCTCCGATCATCCCAGCTGAGTCCCAGCAGGGACCAGGGAGCCATATGCAATGCAGTCAAAAGGAGATAATGGCACTGAAACCACAGGGTTCTTCTTTGGACTATGGGCAACCCTCTTTCCGACATCTCAGGCCCAACGTTCCCAGTGGGCGCCAGCCCACAGGCTTTACATTCCAGTTTCAGCAAGGGCCTGACTCTGCTGCCTGTGGTCACAGCAGCAGGCAGGAACGGTGAGCTCCTGCTCAGCATGGGGCAGATGCTCCGAGTGCGGTCCATGTCCCGGGGATGGTGAAAGGGGCATCTACCTGAGACAGACCACACTCAGCTGCAATCCAGATAATCTGGCACTCACCGATGTCTGACCACTGTGTTTAAACTCCCCGTTATAGTTCTAGTGGATCACCCATATGTTCTCAGTCACTGAATTACATGGGCTTTTTGCTTGGAACTAGGGCAAGAATTATCTTTTTAACAGTATTCATGGGTATTCTCTCTTCTGCTTAATTATTAACTTTGCTGTAGTAAATAAAGGGTGTTTATGAATTCCATCAATCTCAACAAACCTTTTGCATGTAAAGCACTGAGACATCTGTAATGAAGAAGCAGCGTTCACTTTTGTTTTATTTAAAGGAATTAAATGATAAATACGGTTCTGCGGATGCTCTTGTGCAGTTTCTTAAATTCGAATGCCTGCCAGCAATTACGCCTGACTTACTAGCTGCTTCGTTATAACAACCTAAAAGATAGGAGTGGACTGGAATAAATCGGGACTTTAAAGAGCTCGTACGCCCTTCAGCAACGCGCAGGATTTCAGAGATGGCAGATGCTCTATTAGTTAACACGGTGCTTGGTATTCTGTTTTGAAACTGCGGTGTCTCTCCGTGTCAGGAACTGTGCATCAGCCTGACTCTTCAGCCATGTCTCTGAACGCTGCTTCTCCCAGGCTCTGCTCACAGTGGGGGTAGAGAGCTGCTTTGGAGGGAAATGCAGAAATTCCGTGTTTGTTTCCTTTAGCACATTTTACGTCCAGCCTTTCTTTTGTCACACTGATGGGCTTGTATTCTGTGGAATGCTGGGTTGCTCTATTTATTGTCCTTGAGATCCCCATGAGATAGAATGCACAGGGGAAGTGCCAGCCACTGAATTATTCAGTGTAGTCCCCAAGATTGGCCTCACCATTGAAAATGCATCTCCCTAGGGACACACAAACTAAAGCAGTAGCTGTTCCTGGGTGTTACACATCCCAAGACACCTCTCCCAGCCATTTATACATCATATTGCTAAACAGGCATTGCCAAGATTTCTTCTTCTGATCCAGTTTGCCCCTGACAAACAGTAGTTTCCCCAAAACATACATGTTCTCTGCTGTTTTCTAAATAGTCATCCATCTTTTCTCCCCTCTTGATTTAAGAAAGCTATGATCTTTGGTATGTGCTACTTCGGATCCTAGGGGCTCAGCACAAACAACTGACAGAGAAGGCAGTAAATTATTCCAGCTGAGCAGCATAAACAACTAGAACTTTTGTTGATATAAAATGAAAATGACCATGCTCTCATTCTGGAAGAAAACGTGGTATTAGAAAGCACAGGTTTGACAAGACAAGCTAAAACCTACACTCTTCATATTCCAGTAGGCCTGTGCCGTATTAATTATTTATCAGGATGTTTTCTTAAAGTAGTGTCTTTGTGCCTTTAATTTTCAATTCCCTTAATGCTATGAGGATCTCTGCTGGCAACGCATACATTATTAATAGAGTTAAAACAATATTTGTTTTCCCCAAATACACTTTTGAATGCTGTCCTCATACCGGTTAGGTTTTTCTGAAACTTTAATGAGGGCCTCTGATTTCCTCCAGACTCATCGCTGAGGCACAAGCTTGGCTGGGCCTTTGATTTGGCTGTCGCAGCATGCGTGGCACCGCATCCTTCACGCTGGTCGTCCCACCGGGGCTGGGGGAGTGATCAAGCTAAACAGCTGTGATGAGGGAGGAGAAACAGCAGCACGTCTGTAATTGGAAATTTCAGTTGCTGAGTTCAGAGGTTCTGTTGTTCTAGTGACTGTTTTGCATTCTCTTATTCCAGCAGCTGTCCCCAGGCTCGGTACAGAGAGCCTGTGCTTTTCTCAGTTTGGAATACTTTTCTCCTAACAAAGAAAACAACAGTGCAGTTCCTTTAATCTGTGAGAAAGCCATTTCAATTCTGCAAAAGGATACTTGAAACATCATGGTCTTAAGAATTTTATGCAATCTCAGCCACTTCTCTCTCTGCCAGGGAGCATATAAAAAATTAAAACCCCAAATACTGCTTCTTGCTTTTCTAGACCCTAATTATAAATACATTTTCACAAGGAGGAGTCAACTTAGGCCTAATATTGTGTGAAACCTCATAATTTCAATACAGTCTTCACTTGATGGGGATCGGTAATTGGAGCTGTGGAATCAATTTTTCCCATACTTGAAACACCCAAATGAGTATGAAATGTGTTGCATTTGTTCCATGCACGTCTACAGTTCTGCACTTTGCTTGGAGTGGAATGATCATTCTGATGTATTTTTTATAACAGACCAACGTTTCCTCAGACTTTGATGTTTCACGTATGGAGCTATTATAACCATTTGCCATTTAGATGCATGATCCGTGGCTAATCTCCAAAGCTTTGATGCATGCAATAATTATTACTATTGATGTCATTGCACCATATTTAAAATATGAACATCTCTTTGTAAGTCTACAGCTAACAGATGAGGGAGGCAACCACTCCACACCAAGGCTGGAAATTTCCTGTTGGCAATGAGTAAACCTCTGAAACAGAGTAAGAGGACATCCTATAACCTTCGGTGAGGCACTGACTATGATGAATGCAAGGGCTCCGAGAGCAGGAAGGTGATGCAGTGTGTGCCCTGGTCTCTGCGCATGAAGAACAGCTCTAGGAAATTGAGCCCTGGGGTCTCCAGATGCCACATTCTGACAATATGCTCTTGATGCTTGACCCTGAACTCAGCCATATGGCACCTTTCAGGCTAGTCCTGCAGCTAGGGCTTGGAGTAATTTTACCTGTGCAGCGTCTCACTAGCGTTCAGGAGCCTGGGGCTTATTCAAACCATGGGTTTCAGACCTGGCTAAGCAAAACACCTGGAAGTTCCCCAGTGCCCCACTGCCCTGTCATGAAACCTGGGGCTGGACAGATTGATAACTGGGGCATTGTCACAAATATTTTTCATGAGGGCTGCATGTCAAACAGCATCCATGTCTCTTGGTCTAGTTGCTTTCACTGAACTGCCTGTCTTGCAAGATGCACAGGAACATGGGCCTGGGGAAAAAGTGAAAATTCCCAGCGAAGTTTGCTGCTTGTACATAAATTTTTGGTGTGGATTTAGCCTCGGAGGAGCAGATCTCAGGTTCATAAAGTTTAAAAGATGCCTTGACCTGGCTTTAATATGCTGCAGTGGAGTCAAGGTTACTCATGAATTTCATCAAAAAGTTCACATCTATTCTTCTGGAAAGTTTTCTTACTCTTTGGTTGCTTCTTCAGTTTTTTGGGGACCGTATTTGCAAAAAGAAAAGCCAAAATGGCCAATGGCAGCAGCCTGTGATGACTTGGGAACCAGTGGAGAGAAAGAAGCAGCCACTGGATTACAACAGAGGAAAGAGACCCTGGAGAACCCTTCTGGTGCAGGAGGCGGAGGGAGAAAGGAAGAGTTCCGAAAGACCATGATGTGCTAGTAATAGAGTCCAGGACAGTTTGTAAGGCCAGTATCACACAGTGCCAATGCTGCGTTTCCAAGGATTAACATCTCTAGCAGTCTGACAGATTCACCCTGCAGAACTCAGTAAGAAGGGAATGCTTTAATGACCACCACCTATAGTACCTTCGTTAGACTGTGCAGAATTATGGCCTGCAGACACATGTACTGCTACCCCAATGGGTGTGGGTAGCCCCCACTGGCAGCCTGGACACCTCCTGTGCAGTTGAGGCACAGTAACTAACCAGCCCTTGCATATCACACACAGACACCCTGAGTGGACTTGCCATGTCTGAGGTTCCACAGAGTGCTGACCGTGCAGGCGGACCCAGCCCCGTAACAAACACTAACACCTTTTTCAAGTGTCATCTGAATTATGAGATAAGGAACACTAACAGTGCTCACAGTTCCTGTGGTATAATTTTCTGCAGTAGCCTAAACATATGTTTACCATTAGAATAAATCTAGAGCTCTTTTTTCTTGCAGAGGAAATGGGATGTAAAGCAAATGCATTTAACAGGCTGCAGGAAAACACCACAGCTCCCACGGCACTACCCCAGACTGGGGAAGGTGAGTCCCAGCTAGGGGAACACATGCCTGATTACTTCTAATGCAAAACAGGCTCCGCATCACTGCCTTGGCCAGGCACAACTTCAGCCACCTCTGCACTCCGTGAGCACGCACTGCCTGCACCAACCATGAGTTCGGCCCACGGGTGGGTTCATCTTCAATCAATAGTTCTTCAAGATGGATTACAAAGTGGTTGGAACCTGCACAGCTTAAATCATCCAGTACTTTATTTGCTAAGTTAAGGCACAACTCGCCCCACCAACCCCCACAAAACAGGTGTGATTCCTTGGTTTGTTCTAAGAGCTCCAGGAGGTTTAGTCCTGGTCTCCACACTCCAGCAGCCTAGGTAATGCTACAAAGCTGAAAATGTGCAAATGTGTGGGCCTGTATTAACGCTTTCAACTTCCTAACATGCACTTTGTAGGTCTCGAATTACACCAAAGCAAAGGGCATTAACATATTTACTTAATTATTCAATTATGCTACTGGCAACCATTTCTGGAAAGTCAAATTTCACAACTCTGAACATCTAATGAGTAGGAAAAAAGTTATGTTTTGATTTCATAGGGTTAATAAATTCTCAAAGCTTCTGTATCAGAAGAATTTCGGTGTGCAAAGACTCTTTTGAATCAAGAACCAGTATTTGCTTTAATTATCTTAGCACAGTGCTGTCTTTACAGAAAAACTTATTAGAAAATAACAACAGACAGAAAATAGACCAAGGTCTTCAGCCTGAAAAGTTGCAGGGTTTTGAATGCACTGGGTAGACTGCTTGGGGCACATAGGACAAGACTAGTTTAATTCTGAAAAGTGGATGGCATAAGCTGCTAAGCTCAGCCTCTTCCCGAGGACACCTGGAAGCAGCCTGCAGCGCAGTCTGGCTTAAAACAGCCAGCTGACACCAAGCTAAAGCTGTTACCCTGCATCTCCTTACGAAGAAAGATGTGCAGCCAACAAAACTCTGGCTCCTGCGGGGCAAGCCACGCGCCAGGGAGCCAGCCTGTCTGGACAGGGCATGGCCTTGTGCCTCTGTGCAGTGAGACAACCTTTCTGCACTTCCGTAAGAGGTGTTAATTACAGGCTGCCGTTGCCTTGCTCAGACTCCACTGGTTGGTCTGACATGGCATGTCTAAGTAGAAATTTCATTGATTTTATTACGTACAGCTAGTATGTTTTACATGGCAGGATCAAGAGACAGAAGACAGAGAGTGATTAGCTGACAAAGAGAACAAAAGCAGAAGGCCAGTAAGGGCAGATGCAAGGATCAGGAGTTGAGGGCAGAAGAGACCATCAGCAGTTAGGGAAGAGGCTCTTTGGAGCCACAGGCCAATTACACACAGCAAAGACATTCACCGGCCTCACTCAGCCATTATGATCAGAGCCATGGCCTTCACTACCTCTGCGCCTTAGGAGATGCATGGGGTTGGCCTGCTCATGTGGTCCTGACCCGCTCTGCTGGCTGCAGAACCTCTCCTCCCTGGGCCCCCAGTGACTTAGGCAGCTGCCGGTAATTCAGGAGCTGAGCCCTGCTATGCAAACATGCTACAAAAACTGCTCCCAAAGACACTGTATGTAGTCAGCTGTCTGGAAGAAAATGTGAATGTGCTCTAGGTGTAGGAAAATGTGTGATGTGCTCTAGGTGGTCCTGCCTTGACAGGGGTGTTGGACTAGGTGATCTTTCAAGGTCCCTTCCAACCCTTGTGATTCTGTGAATCCATGCAGAGAAGTGGAACTAGAACTGTGTGCAAGTTCTCTTCCCTGGCAGGCAGAAATTCCTTGTTTGCCTCCAAAGGCAGAGCTCTGCAGAGCTGGAGACCCCAGTGCACACCCTGGTGCTCCCAGTACCCATCACTGCTTTCTCAACTGCTTTTAAGATGATCAGTGTATATGCCCGTCCTTTCCTCTTTAATCTACCAAACTCAAAAGACTGTCAGTGTCATGGTTAGTCCAGCTGTGTTGCATTGTCACTTCATCCCAGGGACACAAACCAGGGAGAGATTCATTCCTATGAACACTGTCTAATGCCCATGCCTGACAAACTGACAGTACAGAAGACAGACACAAGAGCTCGCTTTACAAATCACTTTATGCCCTTTCTAGTTAACGGAGTTCTGGCGGCAAAATTATTGCACTCTCCAGTTCCAGCTCCTAGGCAGTAGTGCTGCTCTCTTAATCAAAGACTAAGCAAAATTAGCAAATTTGACACACCCGCTAGCGAAAGCTCAGCTGCTCATCTTACCACGTGCAGAGCACACAAAAAGTGAGTCCAAGGAACTAGATTCACAGCTGGTCTAAATCATACTGGCTCCTCTCTTGTCTTCTCTGGGTTGCTCACTGTGCAGCTAGCCCGGCATCATGAAAAGGCCTTGGCAGTGTTCGTGTATTCCTATTTTACTTCAGAAACAAACAAGCTGAATGCAGTATCTGGATCTTTAGCTGGTGACAAGAGACCTAACATGCTTCAGCAGGATGACACAAAATGTTTCCAGATGTCTTTAGCAACCACCAGGGCACTCCATTTGGTTTCCCCAGCAGAGATCCTTAGTACTCTACATTGTGAAGGAGAGACCAAGTTAATCTAGAACTGAATCAGGCATTTCATTCTGCAATACAGCAATACAGATCAGAAAGCACTAGGAAGGAGGTTAAGCAAAGACAGAATCTCTGAAAGGGCAATATCAAGCCCCAAGGCTGTCAAGACTGAGTGTTGCCTATTCAGAACACCCCTAGTCACAGCAGGTCCCCTTCTGCTGGGAACAGCCACCATACAGAAGCTCTCCATGGGCGTGGGGCTACTTCTCAGCCTGACATTTGCATATTGGTGAGATATTTGCATCACAGTTTTAAAAATAGATGAATTCAAATAGAGTAAATTCAGAATGCAGGTAATTAGTAATCAAGTCCGACCTGTATCTCCTCCCATTCTGGACCTGGCCAAGAGACCCTCAGAGCTGCATGTAAAGATGATGCAGTCACCTGAGCAAATCTGCAAAGGAGCCTCTGGGGTATTTAAGCATTCAAGTGGCAATGTAGTGCAGTACAGTCTTGCTTTAATGTAGATTACCAGCTGCCCTTCATGATTTAGGTTGTTTAAAATAAACAGAAGTACCGATGGGGGGCACTTTTCATAAAAAATATGTTGGTGTATCTAAACAGCATGTAATGGAGTTCTCTGGTATAACAGTGATAACACATTAACTCTAGGGGTATGTGCCTAGGGTGATGTACATTTCCAGTCTAACACTTCCAAACCAGTACTTCATGTAGGTTGCTTTGAATTCACTGAAATAAGAGACACAACCAGCAAAAGGTCACACCCACCCTAGCCTCTCATGCTGTCCCTGTGCCCAATGGAGGTGTGGGTGGGCAAGCAGCTCCAGCTCAGGACACAACCCCTCTGCCAGACTACAGTCTGAGCACAGCATCTCTTCTGGACAGGGCTCTAACAAGCCCCCTTTGTCACTAGAGGGCTGAGGATTATGGTGACAGGAAAGGAATTACAGTATTTCCAAAGAAAAAAAAGAGCCTATTAACCTGCTGCAGAGCGCTCTTTCCTGTGGCAGACATCACTCGCCCTGTTTAGGAATCAGAAAAACAATGAAAAAAATCCCAGGAAGTTTTTTGGATGCTTTCATCTGGAAACTTGTCCCAAAGTTATTTCTCAATGTGAAAACAAAAGGACACATAGGACTTTATCACCTGAAAGATGCTGCCTCAGATCTCATTCTACCCCAAAAGAAGTACATTTGAAACATATGACATTTAATTTTTAGACAGCAGTGTCAGCCTTGGCTTTTTAACTCACTGTTCGACCCCAGCCTGCTGCAGGAATCAGAATGAACATGGCTTGCTCAGTGTCTGTGGCGCTCTCCCCCTTATTAGCTGTCCAGGTCTTAGTGTGCCAAGCACACAGCACTAGGAACAAATGAACAGTCCCTGCTGAGAAGGAAGCAGCTGAAATATCCATAATGAAAATTCAGTGTAGAAAATGCTCTGAACTTATTTTCATTTTTTCAGGCTTACATTGAAAATAATAATAATAACAACAACAACAATAATCGCTTCTCAAGTCCAAAATGGGACTCTGGAAAGGATCCAGGTATCCCTCAACTCGAGAGGAGAGAGGAGAAAAAAGAATTTCAGCTATTGCTGCCCTGGTCACTCTGTCCAACAAATCAATAAAAGACCTTCAATATCCACCATGAGACCTTCAAATGCTGCATCATTTCTGCATCCTCAACAAGCTTCCTTGTCCTCTGATTTCAGTTCCAGAGAGGAAGAAATTTCTTCCAAACATTTTTGCAACACATTGGCAGAATAAGCTTTGCACAAGAATACCTTAACTCCTTATCCTTGCCAGCCCACAGAGATGGTGGAAAGTCTATGGAGAAGTGACTGTGCATCCTAGACGGCAACAATTACAGTCAGTGCTTAGCAAAGACACAGAGAAATGGTGAAGGATGAAATGCCATGCATGCAAAATTGCAACTACCTTTTCTCACTACCTCAGGTTCCTCATTTTTTTTGCGCAATCACTATTACACATGACAGTGACTCCTAGCACAGCTCGATCATGGCCTTCTGTGGCTGAACACTGTACGCATGTACACCGTGTGAAACTGTTTTTACCACTGAGGTTTACGCTCTACTGGATGTATTTCTTCTCAATACCAGAACAGAAAGCAGCTGACACCTGTATAGCAGAAAGGTAGAGCTTGGTGACAAACTAGCAGTCAGACCTTCATCCCCTTACTGCCTAGGAGTACTTTGGTGCTTGTAAAACTGTCCCTGCATCACATATCCAGACAGAGTTCTTCTCCATTTCCCCAGTGAGGCCAGAAAACTTGTCAGGGCTAGGTTCACAACAGCTCTCTCCAAGCAGTTAGGGAATGAAACACCAGCACCCTGTTCCTCTACCAAGCCCTCTCTCCCTTCCGGTCCAGGATCTTTTTGGCCAACTAATTAGTTAGAAGAGAGCCACATTCTGGGAAACTTCAGGAATAAAGAAAAGACCCAACCTCTTGCAAAAAAGTGCCAGAGTTGCTTATCACCTGGCTACACGGAGGAAATACCTGTTCAGTATATAAATCACCTGTCATCATCCTCCCTGGAATACTCATTATTATAATAGTCTAATCATTGTGATATCCACTGGTATTACTCCCACTAACATTAATCCTGATTAGTTCATCTGGTATTAATGTGGATGTCACAAGTACTTCCACGTGATTTTCCAGGCTTGTTGTGTGCTTAAGACCATCCTGGTTTCTGCTTGGAGGAAAAAAAGCTGTTCATTCATCACCTGTAAGACAGTCAGGCACCAAAGTCCCAGGATTCATTAACTAAGCTGATTCCTTCCCTTACGTCTCCCAGGGTCTTCCTCTTAGTGAAACAAGGACTTCGCTGCGCAAGCTCCTTGGAGCCGGGGATTTGCGTTTTCATTTTGGTATTTTGTGTGCATTCCACAGAGCTGAGTGCAACGTCAGTGCTCCCAATTAACAACAGTCTGTGCACAACGCTGGAGTCACGAAATCCATTCAATATGTAGGGTCAGCCCTTTAAAGAGAGGGGAGCAGCTGGGGTTTCCTACACGTGCTCTTCTGTGCCCGTGCTCTGGTCCGGAGTGGGACCAGGCGTTTCACGCCAGCCCGTGGCAGACAGCACTGCGGCTGGTGAGAGGCATATTCTCCTGTAGTAACAGGAATGGGGATAACTCTCCCTGCTCAGCCCAGGCATCTTATCACAGAGCCTAGAGTTTTACTACCAATTCCTTCAACGCTCTTTTACATTTCACTAGCTCTGCCTCAGACATGGCTGGAATATAAAGCGTGATTCCAGGTAAAGGAGCATCAGCTAACCCATGCTGCCCTCTTCAGGAGCTGCTCTCAAATCATTACCAGGGTGCAGCACAACCCTGCTGTGCAGGGAGTAATTTGGACTGGTTTTCATAAACAGGCACATTAAGAACTTCATTTTAGCAAAGATAAAGTGCTTCTCAAAAGGAAAGATTCTTTCTACAGCTCTAAATGCACTCATCTTCTTCTCAGGCTCACAGGAGCAAGGATCAGCTTTTCTTCAGGAAGAACGCGTGCCCAGGAGATGCAAAGGAGGATGAAGAGCAGGGCAGTAGTGGCGGTAGCTATACCCACTGCCTGTAAGTGGGGAAGCGAACAGATGGAAGGAGATGAAGGGTAGCAAAGCCCACACTCCCTGCTTCACGTTCTCATGCAGCGGATGGGACACGCATGGGGATTCCCTGACGGCACATGCCGTTGTACCCACACCACAGTGAGCTCAGCTGCTCGATCAGTCACAGACTTGAAACTCTGGCACCATGCTACTTTGACAGAGGACTTTGTAGCTCAGGAAGTAAAGCATCCAGTGACAAAGCAGCTGGTCCACCCAGTGACAGGAATAAATTGCCCCAGAACCAAATGGATGGGCCTGTCATGCACAGGAGAGGAAGAATGCCAGGAGACAAGGTGCACACTTCTCTGGGGCTTGTCCACTTGTAATCTCCTGAACCAGGTGTGGGGAAGGGGTGGGTGTCATACGGCAGAGACACAGCAATCAAAATGCAAACATGAATAGACTACAGGAAGTAGGAATAAGGGAGGATTTTAGCATTACATCAGTATGGGGAAAGACCAGAAAGTGATTAAGAGAATTTCAACTAGCTGTGTTCCGCTGAAGAGCGAGGATTCAGCACAATGAGGCTGCAAGTCCATCTGCGAAGGTCATGGTCTAGCACGTGCTGCAAAGCCCTGCCGGTAATGCTCTCAGTAAAGGGCTTTTAGCTTCTTCCCATTACACAAGAGGAAAAAGCTAGACCCGTCATATCCAAAGCAGCTATCTGGAGACAAGCTATGGCACATTTCAGAGATCGTGTGTTTATAGTCCAATGATGTTTAAATCTTTTGCTCCTATCTGCCACCCAGGGATATCTTTGCATTTTGTTTTTATTTATCACCAAAGCCTATTCTCATTCCAGCCCACAGAGGCTGGTGAGCAGTGTTTCTTTATTTTTCATTCCAGAGGATTATTACTTATGTTGAACCCATTTGTCCCTAACAGAGATGTAAGATGTAGTTCCCTAGGAATTCAGATGTTATTTAAAGTTCTTTTGCAGTATCCAATTTGCCTTTTATTTATTTAGGGAGCTATTTCAGCAGGAACCTTGCTGTTGAGAGACACCATGACTTGTTTACAGTGCTAGTCCTGAAGGCACCCAGGAGCTGGGGGAGTCAGGCAGGCAGCACCATTACAGATTAAAGAAGTCATTACAACAGAGTATACAACATTAAATAAAAGCAAAAATAGTGAAGGGAGGAAAAGGAAACATAAATCAGGAAAAATATACTGGTGCCTAGGATGATTACAGTGCAGGGACTGGAGCGTGCCCCTGAGCAAGCACTTCCCAGCCAGGTATCACCTCACCTCAGAGTAGTTCTCCCCATGCGTGTTGTGATAGCGTATGTGGCTGCTAGCCAGGCTGGCATGTCACCTTTCCCGAGGCCTGCAGTGCCAGGATGGCTCCTGGAGCACTGTTCAGCAGAAGGGCCTGCCTGGCTGCAGCGGAGCAGGGGGCTGGTAACTCCCAGGCACAGACACATGAAGTCCGGACTCTGCCCGGCCCTGCTCTGTTGCAGGCCATCCTGGGTTTGGCTGGGATAGAGTTAATTTTCTTCCCAGTAATGGCTATGGTGCTGTGCTCTGGATTTAGTGTGAGAATAATGTTAATAACACACCGATGGTTTTTGGTTGTTGCTAAGTAGTGCTTATACTAAGTCAAGACTTTTCAGCTTCCCATGCTCTGCTGGAGAGGAAGTGCAGAAGAAGCTGGGAGGGAGCACAGCCAGGACAGCTGACCCAACCTGCCCAAAGGGATATTCCGTACCATATGACGTCATGCTCGGTATATAAACTGGGGGGAGCTCCTGGGGCGCAATCACTGCTCAGGGATGGGCTGGGCATCGGCCGGCGGGTGGTGAGCAATTGCACTGTGCATCACCTGTTTTGTACATTCTACTATTGTAGTTGTTGTTGTTTTCTCTTTCTTTGCAGTCCTATTAAACTGTCTTTATCTCAGTCCACTAATTTTACTTTTTTTTTTCCCCCCCTCTTTCTTGATTTTCCTCCCCATCCCACAGCTCACAGCCAGGCATGCAGCAAGGAAAGGGACTGGACTCTGTCAGGTACCAGGCGCTGAGGAGCATCATTCGCATCGAGCCTCTCTGGGAATAAAATTCCTTGTACAGAGAACTAGCTGGGTCCCTGTGCACGGCATCGTGCTGCCAACCGGACAGTCCCTCTGCAGCATTTGCTCAGCAGCATCAAAAAAATGCATTCTCCTTAATTGTAGGGGCCTCTACACGAGCATTAAGAAGGTAAGTCCATGCCCCAGACACAAAGTGGCTGCTAATTATTCCTGCTGCTGTTAGTCTCCTTTGGTCTCACTCTCTGATCATTTAATGGCAAGTAGATTATGCAATAATTGAATGTTGGAACCAGCAGACACCCCCCCACAGCAGGGGATACACATTATTTACCCATAAAAAATATTCTAAGGGTTATTACCATGTAAACTGTGATTAATTAAATTCACAGGAATTATTTCTGAGGCATGTAAATGGGAAGATCCCTGCAGAGGAGAAGCTGGGGAGCTGGTTCCATTTTGACAGCAACAGAGCCATGGAGTCAGAGGGAGCCCTGAACTCTGTGCCCACGACTCTTGCACTACAGTGAGCAACAAAGCGCTCAACGGAATGGGAATGGTGGAGACTGGAATCAGTGTCTGCTTAACTCATTCAAAAATTCTGTCTTGAAAGGCCACAACCTCCCGACCACCTGGGTTCCTCCGTGCTAGCAGGCTGCTATCCCTTATCTTGCACTAAGAACACTCACCAGAAAGTGCACAGACTTAGATCCCCATCCGCTGCACGGAAGCCTCCATAAACATTCCCAGGGCCTCACTGACTGTCTCACAGGGAGCTTGGGATGGATCCTAGATGCTGACTAAACCTCCTCTTCCGCTTTCTTTCTCCACCCCAACCAACCGGCAAAACATCACCAGATCAGGGGCTTGTCCACCTCCCGTGGAATCTGACATCCACGCAACAAGGCACTTCTCTCCTGCCTTTAGACCTGACTTTCACTGCTGGCAATACAACTTTCACTGCAGGAACCAAACACATGGCAGCCTAAGGCGGCAGTTCTCTCTGACAAGCCAAAGGTCAATTTTAGAGATAAATAAAACAACAGTAAAAAATATTGTCCCTAAGTGTAAACCTACGTCATATGCAATTTCTTACCTAAAATATGTCAAATTTAGGATAACATAGACATGTAAGAGTGGCCACATGAGTTCAAACCTGAAGTCCATTCAGCCGAATATCCTGCTTCTGGCAACAGACAGGAGAAGAACGTCTAGAATTAGGAAAGCACATAGCAGCACATCCCCAACCTCTAGCGATGTGCATATTGTTTGGAAACTTTCTGAGTCAGAGTGGGGTGGGTTTTTGGTATTTAATATTCACAAATGGATTTTTCTTCCACAATTTCATGCTTTCATTTTTTGAAACTTTTGGCACCTACAACATCCTGGCACACGGAGTTCCACAGCTCCAGTATGCACTTTGTGAATAAATATCTCCTCCTTTTTTTTTTTTTTGCTTAAGTTTGACATATGTACTGTCATGTCCTTCCTTCCACCCCCAGCTCCTTCAAGAACAGAGGCAGTGAACAATCGTTCCTTCCTCAACCTTTCTATTCCACATGATTTTATACACATATCTTCTATTTAATTGTCCCTTTTCCCAAGGCAAAGCTCTCTTCATTAAGAAGCCATTCCAAACCTCTGCTCATCTTTTTCTGTCTTGTCTAACATCTCCTAATTCAATTCCTTGCTTTCTGAAATGGAGGAACAGCACTGCATAGAGCATTCAAGGTGTGCAACACCAGGAGTTTATGCAAGGACCTAATCCTGTTACCTGTTTTGTTCCTTCGTTAAGAATTCCTAACAAGTTATTTACTTTTATGACTAAGTGCTACGCCAGCATTTCCATGTAAGTATTTATTATAACTCCAGGTCTCATTCATGACTTAACCTCTGTACTCATCACTGTAAACACAAAATTAGGCGTGTTCCTCCTTCTGCTCAACATTTTCTGTTTCTCTACACTGGATTACACGAGGTCACTCCCTCACTACATAGAAGAGTTTCCACAGCACTCTGCAATGAACTTCTGTTTTTACTACCCTGAACTGTCAACAAACACAACGTCATAGCTTGTCCTTTTCTCTAGACCATGTACCAGTATGCTGAACAGCGGAAGCACGGATCCTCACAGGATTCCTCTGGTGACCTCCCTTCACTGTGAAAACTGGCCATTTACACCTATACACTTCTTAAGGTATGTGTCCATCTGGGGACCTGTCCTCTCATCCCATAGCTGCTTGCTTTATTTAGAAGTTTTTCACAAGGGACCTTGCCAAATTCTTTTTGAAATCCAAGTAAAATATGTAAATGGAGTTCTTCTGTCCCATGTTTGCTGCCTCCTCCAGAGAAGTCCAAGAGATTTGTGAGACAGGCCTTTCTCTACAAGAGTCCTAAGTCTTCAGTGTGCCACATTTACTCACGTGCTGCTGACTTCATGCATTCCTAAAAGAACAAGACACTGATTCCTCCCCCACCTCATGCTGTCTCCAGGTTTTCCCAGATTAGGTTACAGTGACTGGCATACACAGAGTTTCCTCAAGTGACACATCCTGGGAATATTCAGCCAAATGTTCCCATGAAATCCTGCCTGAAGCTGCACAGAGCAGCAGAGGACAGCTGGGAGAGGTGCCCCTGCTGCTCTCTGCAGAGGTGTGTGTAAGAAAGGCCAGCGGTGGTGCAACGAGCACTCTCATCCCATTGGCATGGTGGTGCTCCCTCTCCGGGGCACAGGAAAGCTCCCTGGCTCGAGGGTGCCAGTTCGCAGCTCTGCCATTGGCGATGGGCAGTTCATGTGGCCACCCACAGCTCTTAACATCTCTGTGGCAACAGGGACCCCTAAAACCAGCTTCAAAACAAGGGGGTCGGTTCCACGCTCAGAATAGCAGTGCAGGTGCGGCAGACAGCAGACTGAAATGGCATGTGTAACTTGGGAGCCATTTGTCACAAACTCTGTTTAATTTCTTAGAGTGAAGAAGACAGAAGAATATAGGATTCATCACTTTAAATTCCATATAGTGACAAACAAGCAAGTGCATTTAGCAACTGAAATATACTTTATAGACAGTAATGGATACTGTTAAAAGTGTAACCTGTATTAGGATTATCAAAGGCAGAGTCTATCAATTTTTGGGTTTGTATTAAAGTTGTTTTTTCCATCTGTTGAAAGTGGCTCTTTGTGATTTCACAGGGCATTACACTTTATGTGTCTCATTTGCTGCACCCAAAGGAATTTAATTCTGCTACATTAAAAAATACCTTGGGACGCTGGCTAAGCTTTTAACTTTCCAGAACAAGCTCTTCCATGTCTGTCTTCATCCCAGCAGATACCTTCTTTGAATGTCTAATTTCTACATACATACATATATATATATGATGCAGTTCACATGTCGTGTTGCCTTTGTCACAACGAGGAATCTGGCTCTATCCCTTTGTGCCAAACCCACGCTTGGCAGCCCAGCTTCTGCCGCACTTATCTGGAAGGGATACACCTCACCTCTGAAGCACGCTTAGGTCTGTATCAGTGCTTTTGCTTTCCCATGCACCACGCACAGGTGGAGAAATGGGAAACTACATCAAAGCTCATTTTGCTACCGATGTCATGCAGATACGTACGCAGATACACGTGGGTATGCTTTCACTCTCACATTAATCCTACCTTTTTCTTTTAAGGTAAAGTATAGGTCATTCCAGCTGACTGTTATCATGCCAAAGTAGGACTCTCTCAGTAGAGGATCATCCCAATTGTATCACCATGACTACCACCCATCACAAGTGCCATCACAAAACCCACTTCCAAATGCATCATCTATCTTTCCCCTAAAACCACAGTAACGAAACACAACAATTTTGCTGCAGTGGTAAGTCTGGTCTCCAATTTGTTCCAAGCTCTCAAGACCTCTAGTGCCTTGCATGCTTGCTCTTCTTTTTATGTTCCTATATTGCATTGGCTCACATCTCGCTGTCATTAGATTCTTACTCTGAAGGACTTTGCTACAAAGCAAATTTCGGGAAGCCTTAGTGTCTTGCTGATTCTAAGCTTCCTACTGGGTCTTCCCTGGCTGTGTCATTGCTTCACAAAGCTGTTGACAGGAATTGATGGGTTAGTTTGGTAGGTGACTTGAACCTGCTGTGCAACACACCCTGGGAAAAACTGAGAAGACGCTAGGTCCTGCACAGTTGTCCAATCTGGTGGACTACCTTTTCAGAGCACCACTGTATTCCACAGTTTCCAAACACAAGCTGTGTGTAAAGCACAGCGAGGTGACCCCTTGTGAAATGTAGCCCATTCCTTTCAAAATCATTATGGAAGGAATTTCCAGGGTAGAAGAAGCTGCACAGCATTTTCATGGTTTGTTACAACATGAAGGGATCCTGAGTCCGTGCTGCTTCTCTTATCTTCATGGCAGTGACCCAGAAAGTTCTCTTCCCCAAGAGCTCCAGCCTTCTTGAACTAGAGAATTGCTCACAAATTAACAGAGGATGTTCCTTCTCAGAATGCAGATGAAAATACACCCTTAACTTTTCAATTACTTTTCCTCACCATGGCAAGTAGTTGCTCATTTCCAGAGCACAACAGGAGCATGACCTGATTTTGCAAGCTGCCGAGCACTCCCATCCTGGCCAGACTCTCCCTAGGCTCTGTGAGGAGCTTTGCTACCATTGGAACCATACAAGGTGGGTACACAGCTGCTCAAGAAGAGTCAAAACCAAAATTCCACTCTGTGTCAAGTGCAACATCTTGGAACTGCAGGAGGAGGCAGCAGAGCAGCAGGGGCTTCTGCCACTGCAGCAAGTGTCCATCTACAATCTGCCCACATGGAAAAAACCTGTCCAGTTGAAGAACGACAGAGCAATGCTCAGAAGCATCCTGGATTCCTGTTAGGCACACATGGAGCCACGACAGAGCAGAATTTCTGTTTTTCTGCCACAATTCAAGAGACGACATCAAGCTATACACAAAACAAAGAGATGCTGGGCATCACAGGCAAAACTGAGAAGTCTGGGCTTGATGCGTTTCTCTCCTGCATTTTCTCACAACCTCCAATATTATTATAGTGACGCACAACACCAGAGAATATAATTGCTGTAGTGATTACTTACAGCCATTACATTAAGCTTTAAAATGCTCCTTTCAAATTGAACAATGTTTTTTCAAAGTCAACAGCTGGTTCACAGCTTGAAAGCAACAGTTAAGATAAATTAAATAAAAAGGGTAATAAAATCACAGACTAAATTTAATTTCTGAAGCACATGCAAACTCCAGCAAAGCCTTTAAAATATCTTTTAAAAACATCCACAGAAACAAAAGTCAATACAACCAACAATTATACTATGCTCATTAATAAGAACGTGATGTATGAACACAAATAACTGTGTACACTTCTAAATGTACTTAAAACAGAGCACAAAATCAAATTCATGCAGCATTTATAGCCCCAGTCTGGGGGATAAATCAAACAGAAGCTTCAAATGAGATTTATAAATCTTGGGAGGAAGAAATTTTATTTTTTTTTTTCTCTTAAGGTACATCCATATGTGTGGTTAATAAAAATGACACTTCCCCACCCTCAGGATAAAAAGGTGATCTGGTGCGTGCTCAAGATCAGTACAACGCCAGGAGCCTTTATCAGCTCTTGAAATGCACTACTGGAATGACAGGCAAGACTTACATTTCTAGAATGTATGACTTCATTTAAATGTCAAGAGACTTTTCTCTGGCCTGATCTTCCGTTTGCCATTGGGAGAACACTTTTCACAATTCAAATGGCCTTTGCTTGGCTAGCAATGACATGCCAAAGCTACACATCCTTTTGGATGAGGCAGAGAAACGTAAGGAAGCCATACCCCGGCTTTATTCCACATTTCTGTCAGAAAAGCTTTCCACCTACCACACCATTCTGAACAGGCCAACTAGCAAGCAAGACGTCTCTTTGCCTTCATCCTTTATATTGTTGATCACCATTTTACATCCTATCACACTTGAAAAGCAAAACGACACAAGAATCAAGTATAAATATTCCACCTTCTTTATCGCAACGGGGGTTTTTGCCATAGCAGAAAGGCTGTTTCTCATTGATGCTCATTAGCAGAAGAAATACCGCAAATTGTTTTCCTTGTAAATCTTCCCAGTAGGCAGACAGATTTGGTGTCCCAGTTTTACAACATACATGTATGAGACAGGTATAATGCAACAGATGGGCATAATCTCTGAGTTACACACCGTTTTCCTTCCTTCCTTGTTCTTCATTCCTTGCCAGCAGCAATAGAGATTATGACAGAAAGAAGAGATTAGCCAGCCACTTGCTCTAGAAGTCACTGGACTACCTGTGTAGTAAAAACTGCACTAAGTACACATCCAAAAGAATGAAATTAATATGGAAAAGAGGATGTACCTCATTACTTTTAAGGAAAGGCATCTCTGTGAAGGTAGATTACACCACATATTTTCCTACACTTGGTGCAGGCACTTGGATCAAAAGGATGTGTTGGCACATATTCACCTCACCTGCATTTATCTGCCAAAAAGGCAAAAAGGTCATCTAAGCCAGTCTTCTAGCTTCCCTCAGTAGCCTGAGGAGAGAAACAGACACCCACAAAGAACAATTTATTCCGCTTCCTTGTTTACCCTAAGTCTCCCATTTCAGGCTGGGATGGATCCCCCTCTCTCTTAAACCACTCAAGAGATCCCCGAGGATCGGCTTAGGCTGGACACCTGGTGGCATCTGGTCTAGTCTAAAATGAAATCCCCTACCTAGGGTCCAGCTGAGACAACACAAAGTATTTACTGCCATAAAGAATTTTGTAAAGATTTGTTGTAAAGATTTTTTTTGTTTCTTTTTGTTAGAGCCATCTAAACACATTTGCAAACATGAAAGAGATTTAAGTTGATATATGCAAAAAAAAAAAAGTATTACCTAAATTTTAAAAATAGTCTAACTTACATAACTTCCATCCAGCAAAGGTAACTGGGGCTACATATGTAAGCAATACTAATACTGACTGTGTCTCAGTTGCATCTCAGCACTGACACAGATGTCCCAGATGGAGGTTACATAATGTTTTTGGAAAAATAAGCGTTTTCCAGTGATTTCTGAAAGTAGAACTGGGTGTGCTGTTATAGCCTGCTCCAGAAAGAACATTGTGTGTCCTCCACACACTGCAATGAAATTCCTTCCAAAGTGCCACACAAAATGTCACCTTATCTTGCTTAAAGTTATTCCATCTAGTAATATCAGAGAAATTATGACAATATGTTGTTCTACATGAAAGTACATGACAGTGCTATTTGTGAGACCTGGCAGCTGCCACTCTCGGCAGAGCAGATGGCAGTGATAAAAACACAATGCTGGGAACAGGTTGATAAAGACATATCCGTCATTACACTTTCGCTGTGCAATTACACTCAACTCCAAGATACAATCGAAACGCACGGCTGTGTCACTCCCGAGCAGGAAGACCTTGCTTATCTGAAGAAAATAACTCTTGTATAACAATTAATTCTGTACATCTTATTAATCAGGATCATTCATCTCCTGTCCACAGGAGCAGAAAAAGCAGCTAGGAAAGACATCCAAAGTCTTTAAAATCTGATGTGTTCATACCTCTGTTCTTGCAGAGGGAGAGACAACCATTCATCCTCTGTAATGGGAAATCAGAGCCAGCCATGATAACAAACACTCTCGTGGCAACCATCAATTTACACTCCCATCTAAGGACCAGAGGGCATGTCACCTCCCATTTCCACTTTTTTTTGGGGGTGGGGGGCATTATAGAATAGAATAGAATGTCAGTATATTGCTCATGGAAGGCACCAGCCAACCACTCCTGGAAGCAGAGCCAGCCCACTGACCCCAAGGCACACACAGCAGCGCAGCTGTACCAGCCTTTCCTGCCCTTCACCCCTGCGCCGGGCAGGGAGGGCCACTTCTCTGCTGCAGTGGTGGACACCACCCAGGCCAACCAAGACAGCACCTTCCCCATGCAGATGCAGATGGCTGGAGGCGGATCCGTTGCCATCATCTCATAGAAGCACCATAGTCGGAAGCAGCAGTGACTACCAGCACGGAGCCAGTAACCCTGATGTGGCAGAGCTTCAGGTGCCCTCAGCCGCACAGCGGCTTACGTGTCTGTGGCTGCCGATGGACCTGGTCCTGCAGGGAGACTGTCAGAGCACCAACATCAAATTAAACACCTTTCACTTGGCAGAATGAAGAATCTACAGAAGCCAGTGTGACTTAAATCAACCACTGGAAATACTGATTCAGAGAACAAGGATGCTAAACAATATTCATAGCCCGTTAACTCCATTAAGATGCTTGGTTACGGTAAGGCTTCCTTTTCAAATGGGCAAATTAATAAAATCAACTGGAATTATGATTTTATGATTCTATGAATTCTAAGTTCTAGCTGAAACAGAGAATCTATGGGAGATGAACATAAAATCCATATATAATGTTTACTTTCATATATGGCCTCCAACCATGATACTTCCCTAATGTTGATTCCAACAACGTTGATTCCATCCTAGCTTATTACATAGAGTAATTAACCTTGCAATAGTTTTACAATGTCAGTAAAATAAACAATAAGAGTGGGTTTAGTGGAACATATGTTCTTACAAGACGTTAGTGGATACCACTCGTATTTTCCAAGATAAACAAAAATTAATCTCTAAAACCACAATAATTAATGATATGCACGTAAGAGTAATGTACTGGCAATTAACATGGTAAAATATTACATGACTGAAACATATATACATATATAATTGAAACAGTTAGGAATAAATACTAGCAGGTCCTAAACCTTTGTATAGTCAGAGAAAGAGCTCCTTTCCTAGGAGAACAGTGCTCATATCTATCACTCATTTTGCTTCTACTAGAAGAAAAGATAGCAAGCCTGACAATAACCCATTAAGATATTCTACCTGAAATTCTTCTATAAGATTGGCTACACTATTATATTTAAATCCTGTGTGGTTTACTGTGCAAACATACATTATATCCTGATCCAATTTCAAAAATTTGAGTTAGTTTAGGAAACAAACAATTAAAAAACTGGCCTCTAACTAGTTCATTTTATGTAACGGTATACAAGCCTACTAAAGAGAGTAGAGCTGACAAGAGATGGGACCCCAAAAGATGGTTATGAAGAATAAATTATCAGAAGATGTTTTTCAGCTACCCCGTCTCACTCCTGCAGCACTCACAACTTGGCACTTCCCACGGAAGGTGGCAACACCAATCTTAAATGCAACTGCCTATACCAAAGGGAAATAATCCTGTGATGGTTTGAGAAGTTAATTTGTACCAGAAGCCTGACAGCCCCTGACTCCAACACACATCTGCAATTATTATTCATCACAAAAATACCTGGATGTTAAAAATGTGGCTGCAAGCCTTGGATCTCTGCAAGGTCCGCCTCACTCCTCATGCCCTGAACTGGACAGGCTTCATTTTGTAGGTTGTTTTTGAACTTTTGTGCTTTGCATTTGCAAAGGCATCATGAAATTCTGGATCTATGTCCACCTGATGCAATTACAGAGTCCTTTTCTTTACAATTACTGCTAGATGCGCTTTCTTTTGTACAAATAATTGACCAAATACCATTTAGAGGCTAATATGGTTTGTGTTCCACCTTTACGTACCATAGAGACAGAATTTATGCCAGCCTAATGGAAAGCTAGAGTGTAAGCTTAATAAGATGTATAGAAAATAAATATTTCTTGTATCTTAAGATTTATAAAATATTGTGGCAAGCAGCAAAATGTTATGAAATGTAACGAAAGTTTCCAAGTAACTTCCATAGGTTCACCTTAGTTTATCTTCTTTACAAAATGCGAAGGTGATATATATCAAGAACATAAATTTTTCATTCGTTGTCCTAAATTTGTTTTTATTTAAGAGCAACTGCAGTAACTCTGATGAGCACAATGTAAATTCCAGCTTAGGAAACCATCGCTGCTGAAAGCCACAGTGAAAGGAAACACTAATTCTCAGCACTGGCTTCCCCCATCAAGCAGTAACAGGACAGATCTCACCAAATGTCAGGCTAAAGGCAGAAGTCCCACAGAAAGCCTCTTCCGAAGACTTTCGCGAAGCAGGGCTAAGGAGGAAACAGACCGTCTCCCTTGGTAATTCCAGAGCACCAGGCTGTCAAAAGGGACACAGAGTTCCTGAGGAGCTGAGCTGCAGCCCGAACTCCTGAGGAGGTGCAAGATCTTTGGTACTGCTGTTGCGCTCCTGCAGTGACGGTCCAAGAAACTACTCAGTAACGTGCCTTGTGAGAGCACCAGAAAGGCCCCAGCGCACCTGGGATTTGAGACGAGGTGATCCAACAGCAGTTTCCTCACACTCGGATCCCTTTTTGCCCATTCTGCTAATATATCGGAGAGGCACCGACGACCGAGGCCACCAGAGACAGCTGCCGTGGTTGCATGCCAGCGCTCAGGCTGGCTGAGCACTGCGGGTGCTGGAATGAGAGCCAGGATGCTCTCCGGATTGCTGCACATGATGCTGTGGTGGAGAGGGTTTCATCTTCAATAAAAACTCCAGACAAAGTCAACCCATCTGACATTATTTTGCCTATCAGCAGCACAAGCAATTTACAGGTTGCTACTTGGGTTTATGTATTTGGGGCATCTGTTTAGTTTTTATTACTTCTGGCCTTGGCTCCCACACTCCTTCACAGATCAAATAACTGCTTTCCCTATCTGCTAATTCCAACAGCTGGTTATTACTCACCAGACTCCTGCTATACTCGCCTGGGGAAGAATCATAAATAAATGTGTACAAGCAAGCAGATGCTGTCATTTCAAAAATTGATCCACCTAGTCAAAATGTCCTACTTAGGACTCAAGCAGTGAATCACTGAACATGTGTCTTGATGTCATTTTAATAAAACCTCAAAACAATCGCAGGACTTTGTTCATTAATTCAAATTAGTAAATGAGGAAAGAGTGTTATAAAAGAGAATATTACTACAAATAAATAATTAAATCCTAAACAGGCGAAACACCTGCTCTTTCCAATGAAGACATAGGCAAGATGAGATACAGAACATTTTTTTTTTATATTTGGTTTAATCACTTTTCCACCAGTGGCAGACAAGGTAACATCAAGTAACTGTGGCTCCTGGAATCCATGACTGTAAACAGAAGAGAGAAATACAGATGGTTTGTCAGACTTTATTATGTGACTTAATTGTGTGCCTGTTTATTTGGGTTTTTTTTTAAATAGGTAATTTATTATTGAATGTCAGTGCTAGGAGAAAGCAAGCTGCCTGGAGCATGGTTAAAAAAGAGAACATATAAAAGAGACTATAAAAGAGAACAAAAAGTACTTTGCAGACTGCAGGAAGCAGCAAGGAAAAAAATATTGGTACCAACTTTTCCTCCATGTTTTAAAAGGGATATCTTTCTGCAAGGTGAGGTAGCTTGGCTTCCACAATCATTAAAAAATTTACTTATGCTGAAAACAGCATAAGTATCGGTGATGGTGGCATAATCCACAGGGAAACAGAACTCTTTTGCATCACAGATGACAATAATCTTTGTTCATTGGCAGCAGGAATTAAATCGTCTCTTATTGACTTAAAATGGAAATGTCTAGCACTGAAGTCACCTACTTGCTTGGTCAGACAGCTCACAGAAAACATCTGCAGTAGTTTACAGACATTTCAAAACTAGTACGCATGTACTGCAATGTTAATTACACTAACAGCAAAATTTCCCCATTCAACTTTTGAAAATCTGTTGTGTTTTTTTGCAATAAAGAGAATTTCAACCAAATGTCTAATGCACAGTATGATATTATGAGCTTTTAGTGGATTTTCCTCCTAGACTAAAGGCCAAACACACAACAAGATGACTTAATCCACATCCCATTGGCTTTTCACCTACAGGAAAACTGATAAAGCTCATAATGGCCTTAATGCCCCACCACCGCACTAGAGATTATGTGTTCAGAACTTGATGTTATTTAAAATACCAGGAAAAAAATCCAAATCTTCAAAATATAATTTGTGAAAATGATCCTAATATTTAAACTAGGAAAACTATGATTTAGAGAGAATTGGATTAACCAACTTAAAGAGGAATAAAAATTAACATAAACGGCAACAAAAGTCGGACAGTCCACAAGACTAGGAACACTTGCTATCATCGTGAATTAGAAATATGGAACACAAGGTCTAAGAAGAAGTTTTGCTTGCCAGTTAAATACTTTCTCCTACAGCAGCATATATTAACATTTAGCAATCAAGGAGGAGAAAATTCTAAATGAATGTGCTAAAATCACACAGTCACAGGGCGGATTTAAGGTGCCAAGAGAAAGGCAGTTAGAAGACAGAGAATAGATGGGCCAGCACGATAAGCCGCTGCAGCAAGTCTCAAGTGTGACAGAAGAGGAAGTCATTCAAACAAGGCAGCTGGGGAACCGGGTAGCGCAGCCACAAGCAGCAGCAGTGACAGGAGGACTCAAATCTTCTTTTTCTTTTTTTGAAAGCACTAGTGACTGAGCATGGGACAAAGAAGAATGAGTGTTCTCTCAGTACGAAAGGTGATGGTTTTAACTTTTTCTGCAAACGTAAGATTTTGCATAGAGTCTGAAGATTTCAACCCCAGACATGCAACACACTAAGTTTTTCATGAGTTACATTTCTTGTTATGTTGCTTTAGATTTTGGTTTGTGATGTTAAGACATTCCTCAGAGTTGCTGAATTTTAAGTAAAACAATATTTTCTTTGCAGTCAAATATTAAGTACTGAGAACGTGTTCAGGGCACACTAGCAAAGCAAGTTGGGGCTGAAAGATGTCACGCAAAGTGTGTTAGAAGATTGAGGTGCATATTGCTTACAGGATGCATAAGCAGAGATTAAACGCATGCACCATAAACCACCAAAAGGCCACGCTGCCTACAGCAGCATTGATCCCTGACGCTTCTAGACTCCTCTTAAGTTACTCAGATGAGCACACAAGGTTGCAGGTAGGCTTTCTTTCTAGTACTTAAGGTCAGCATTGATTAGGGTATCCCTGTGTCTTCCAGGAGTCATCTAACTGTTAACAGCTGCCCCACTTTTGGAACAGAGAGATTTCTAAAGCCAAAACAGCCACCT
This sequence comes from Psophia crepitans, assembly GCA_013399095.1. Lineage (NCBI taxonomy): Eukaryota > Metazoa > Chordata > Aves > Gruiformes > Psophiidae > Psophia > Psophia crepitans. The sequence continues at coordinate 693,284 of VWZZ01005496.1, forward strand.
TCCTCATACCATCACTGTACGGTTAACACGAAGCTACAGGAGAAAGAAAACGACCCTGGATTTGTACATTCCCATCAACGCAAGCAGCTGCATCAGTGACACAGTTCCAGCAGACTGCCCAAATGGCGCTATCTAGACTGAGTTTTGGTGACATTACACCGCTCACGGAGACCTGGGCTACCGCTCCACAGAGCCCTTCACCCAGCGAAACACCAGCCATGCCACCGACGGAACGGCTCTGCCTCCTTCGCTCACCTAGCCCCTCCATCAGCCCCTCCGTTACCTCTGTAAAACCACACACAGTTACTTGATGAACCAGGCGACGAGGCTGATCTGGGCTAACGCTAACCTGAGAAAACGAGTATTTTTTAATCTAGCAGAGTTTCCATTCCGGTTCGTTACGTGGCTACATGAAGCCCTGCAGCAGCGTAAGGCCGGCCCGGCGTGAGCGGGACTGCTCTTCCTTCAGCGGCACCGGCCCACAGCAGCCACGGAACCCTCCGGTACGGGAACGTACTCTGAAACGCACCGTGAATTCCAGAGCTCTGGCAGCCCGGCGCCCGGTGCGGCCGCGGACGAAACCGACCCGCGGCTGACCGGCGCAGCGCCCCAGACCAGCCCCGCCCCGGGCG
>VWZZ01005496.1:694419-716189 GCA_013399095.1 Psophia crepitans
GCCCCTCCTTGTCCTCGCGGCCCCGCCCCGTGCGCTCTCCCCGGCACCCCCCCCTTCCCTCGTGCCCCCTTGTTCTCCCGGGGCCGGGCTGGGCTCCCTCAGGCTCCCCACGTCTTCGTGTTCCCGCTCTGTCCGTCCCCCCCGCCGGCCCCGGGCCCGGGCAGCGCGTGGCCCGGCGGGGAGGCGGCGGGGCCTTCGCGAGCAGCTGTGACAGAGGCCGTCTCTGTTGCAGAGGGTCCGGACTGACCCCCCTCCGGTCCCTGCTGTGCAGCCAGAAGAAACGCTTCCACACCTGCGCTGCCCTTCGCTGGAGCATTTCAGGGACAACTACCTGATTCCACAGAAGCCCGTGGTCTTGGAGGGCATTATTGACCACTGGCCGTGCATGAAGAAGTGGAGGTGAGAAATAAGTTTCTTCCCTGACCTAGTAAGGGCGAGGATCGTTTTCATCAGGTGCCTTGATACTTGTGAAGGCATAGAGCCTTTGGCTGGCAGCACCTTCCTGCTGCCGCGCTGCCGGTGTGGAAGTCGCTCCATGGCCGAGGGAAGCGCACGGAGCCATCCGGAGCCATCCAGCACGTCGCACGGTGAGGGCTCCGCGGCAGCCCTGCGCGCGGGGGCTGTGCCGGGAGCGCTCTGGCACTGTGTGTGGCTTGGCTGGAAACTGGAGATGACTCTGTGTTGCTGGCTGTAAGTGAGCTGCTCATCTTTGGATCTGTGTCAGATCGCTGATTTTTACGTCTCAGAACTGGCTGATAATTAGCGCAGTGGAAGGTGAGTTTCAGAGCTGCATGAGTAAGTGTGGTTGGCTTTTTCATTCACGAGTGCGAGCACTGATGTTTGTTCAGCGTCGTGTTTGAGTGTTGCGTTTCAGACACCGCCGTTCAGGTGTGAGTAGTAACGTTGTGCTGCTTGTGTAATGTAAGCAATGGAGCCAACACTGCCAATACGGGGAATCGAACCTTTGTGCGAGAAAGCTCATGGTTCCTTAGAAAAGGGGAGAAACCACTCACGCTTAGTTTGAGCAATTGCTTTCATTCCACAGCCAAGGGTAAAATTGACATTAACTGAACACACTTGTTATTTCCTAGAGGTTTTATTCTTTTTTTGGGGGAAGCTACTCCACTGCTTAACTTCAGATACTTAAAAAGACAGACTTCTCCAGTTAGTTAGTATTGTTGTCAATGGAGAGATGTATACCACCAGTCAAAGTAATTCCTCTTACTTTAGCCAGGATGGGTATTATTGGCACGTGTATACAGAATTTGGCACTGACAGAGGGTTGATCTAGCGTTAATGATGGAAAGATATGACACTTTAGTGAATGTGGCAGTAGGCAGCAAAAAGATCAGCCATCCCTAGGCACCAGAGACAAACAGGCTGAATCTCCTTAGTTTGTAAGGGAACGGTATTTAACTGAAGTAAACAAGGTTTTAAACAAAACAGACAAATATGGCATAATATACATACAAACTTGACTGCTTGTTTCCTTGCTGCTCACGTCCTTTCCCACTGTCTTTGTCTCTGGTTTGTTGGTTTGAGAGAAGAAACTCATGGCGGTAGAGTTTTATTACTCCAGAAGATTGAGTTTCATTGACTGCCTTACATTCAAAATCAGCAAGAGCAGCAGTATAAAAGGGTAATGGAACTCTTTTTATTTCAGTGTGGACTATTTTTGTCAAGTCGCAGGGTGCCGCACAGTCCCTGTGGAACTGGGTTCCCGATACACCGATGAGGAATGGTCTCAGAAGCTCATGACTGTCAGTGACTTCATCAACCAATATATTGTGAATGAGGTCTGTTACTCTCCTTTTGTCTCCTCTCCAAATACAGCAGTGTGTTACTGGTACAGAATTTCTGCTTAGAATAAACATGCTTAGAGGTGATGTCAGGGGAGGGGGTATGCTGTAAGCACAACTCTGAATTAAAAGGTTTAATGTATTTCCAAGATCTGAAGCTACAGATAGTTATTGCAACAATAGCTAGGTTTGATTTTTGTATATAATCACATGTGCAGCACCTAGTATTTGATGAATAGATAAATACCTTCTGCAGCAAATGCCTGAATGGTGGAGTCTTAAGGATGAGGGATCCTCAGCCAGCAGTTCTGTTCCTCTTGGTTATTAAACTGTTAAGTGAGATCTAGGATCAAGATCCAAATTCACGAGCCACCAGGTAAAAAAACAAAAAGTTGATGAGCCATTGAATGTCCTTTTACTTTCACAGCTGAGGATCCGAAGCCCTCTTTTCTGTTTCCCAGTCTTCTGGCAGGGAGGACCGTGCACCATTGCAAATTGGTCTGTGGTGCAGCCTGGAAGAGAATATCGAGATACTCACAGGGCGTGAAGGTGAACTAGTCTGTACCAGCAGGGTCTGGCTGTGAAGATGCAGAGCACTGTCACAGGACTGATAACAGAACTGCTGAGACTCTGTGAGATTATAGCTAGGCTTCTTCCAGTAACTCAAGCTAGATAATCTGTTGATCGTGGGGATGTATCTACACTCGTACAATTTCAGTGTAGCTGTAAGTTACAGCTACAGTTATTTTACAGTTATTTCAGAAGACACCTTATACCAGTCGACTGTTGAAACAATTCTAGCGCTCTGAAACAGGATGTTGGAAATGGGTGTTACCCAGAAGTAGATTAACTGCCTGAGAAGTCTTACCCTATATGTCACTGCATTTTTTTCTTTCTCTGCTGTATTTTCAGAACAGTGTAGGATACCTTGCCCAGCACCAGCTTTTTGATCAGGTAAAACTGAGTGAATGTTTTCGTCTTTCTGCAGTAAAGCGTTCCCTCTGTAGCACAAGTCATCTCTGGGGATGTCAGCTCCACTAGATGGAAGGGCACATGGAGAATTCACAGCAGTTCTTCAGTTTCTGTTCCCACAGTTTGAAGGAACAGAGCGAGGGGTTTGTTCCATTTGGCTGAAAGGCATGGAAACAAAACCCTTTCGGGGTGAAGACATTCAATCTTAGTGCTGTTTCGGTACAATGTAGCGTATACTCATAGGGATATCACCTGGAAAGCAGCGTTTCCCCAAAATATGTAAGTCAGAAAAGAGACTTGGACAGGAAAGAGTCTTCAGTGGTGATACGTTCACTGTATTCTGAAATGTCATTCCAAGTTAACCAGAGATTAGGTTGGTGGAAGACAAAAAGGAATCTCAGAGAAGCAAACAGTGTATAACAGATCAGCTGCTCCTTCTCCGTGAACAGCAAACCTACGTACTCATGTGGGTTTCTCTGGTTTCTGCTAAAGCAAAGGGAAGAATGAGAAACCCCTTTTTTTCCTCCCACCTCTCCTTCCAACAGAATCTGCTTGCTAGGACAGAAAGTGTGAGGACATTTCCTGCAGATTCCCAGCAGTTCAGCTAGTTCTCTCCTACCCTTGCTGGCCAAGCAGGTCATTTGTTTTCTGTGTGTCAAGCCTTGCTCCTTTGTCTATGAATTACATACCTTTGGCAAGTCAGCAGCTGCCCTTTTTAATGTTTCATAGATCCCAGAATTGAAAGAGGATATCAGTATCCCTGACTACTGCTCCCTGGGGGAAGGGGAGGAAGATGAGATCACCATTAACGCTTGGTTTGGTCCAGAAGGCACTATCTCACCTCTTCATCAGGATCCTCAGCAAAATTTTTTAGCCCAGGTCTGTACGCTGCTTACTCTACACATGCCATTAATGCTATAACTAGAAAAAACCCTTATGGTATAGAAGTGTTAGAGACAAGGGTAGCAGGTGACTTGATGAACAGCTGAAGGATAGAGAATATGCAGATGTTATTTTGCTGTTCTGTTCATTTATCACTACTGCAGCTTAATGTAATCTTGTAGGCCATAGTGCTCCTCATGGAGCTAGACCATTACTTCCCCTCATTTTACAGATGATAAATGGAAGTCACAGCAGCAGCTTTTCCAAGGTGGGACACAGAATTTGTTCTAACAGAGTTGGGAAGAACCTGGCTCCTGTTGTAGGAACTTCCTTTTCTGGAACAGCATAATTTTTGGGGTCGGCTTAGGTGCATACCATAATCCACTTCAGGTTACCCAGTAAATACCTACGCTTGCATGCGTTGAGTCAGGTGAAGTAATATTTGCACTGTGACCTCATTGCTGCTAAGTGAGTTACAGTGCTGGGCTTCTTGACATTTAGTGCAGAATAACAGTAAAATACTGGGGCACTCTGTGGTGCACACTGTGCAAGTCCAAAGACGTATTCTTGGTCCAAGCCGCTGACAACTGTACGTCTTCAGAGAGGAACTGAGGCCTAATTCAGGCCTTCCTGAAGTGGGTTTTTTTTAACTGCTGTGCAATTACGTACATACTGTACTTCTCTTCCCTGCTAACCCACCTGACACACACACCTCCCTGCATTCTGAAAGTGAAATACCCTACTATACACACTATATAAAGTGTGCTGGGATTTTTTCTTTGTGTGGAAGTTCCATTACAGGAGTTGTTGGACTAGGGAGAGATACTTTCCTTAAAAACTTCAGAAGTTACATTCTCCTGCCTGAAGAATGGGAGAGTTTCTGCCAGTGCAGTAAGAGTCTGTCGTTTGAACAGCAGGTGATCTGGCAGGTTTCAGTTTTGAATTAAAGCTGCCCTGCCTCTTGATGCCACTTAAACAGTGGCTGTGAAGTACTGGAAGGCACAAGTAGAAGTAACAAGGTGGAAGGACCCCTCCTGGCTGGGTGGTAGCTGCTGCAGAGATCATAGCCTTCTCGTTAATGAAGAAGCCAGTATCTGGAGATGGACGCTGTTGACCATTAACTTCTGCTTTCAGCCTTGCAATATGCAAGGCCTTAACCCAGCGAGGCAAGTGAAGGAAGGAGCTGTTAATAGCTCACGGCAGTCCAGACAACATCCACCTCCCCAAAAAATCAAGGATTCAGAAAATGTGCTGCTGGAGCAATAATCATCTTTTTTTTTACTTCTATACATCACCAAAAATACCATTTAACACTTGGTTCTTTAGAGAGATAATTAATGTCGATAATCCCTTTGGGGTATGGAAGGCATCTTAAAACCATGGGCAGCTGTGTTACTCAGATCAATGCTGTAGTAGTTTAACCAGTGACAGTGAGTAGGACAGGGCAAGAATACCTTGATACTTGTCCAGCCTTTCGAATGTGCTTATGTGCTGCCCTTGAAGCAACAAACTCTAAACATCCAGCATTACAACGTAGATGCTGATGAGATTTCAGGAAACTCTGTTCTATCATATGGGAAGGGACTAAGAGGAGAGCAGCTCAGTTAGGAATAGTTGGGTACTGTGGCACCAGTCCAGGGTACTGCGGTTAGTCAGAGTACTGACCTGCTCTTTAATGTGATAGTTCCGAACCAATGTGATCATACCTGGCTCTTGAAGAAACCTTGAATCCTGGCACATGCAGCACAAATATTCAGCCTATGTCTTCTGTGGGCTTTCCATGGGCATCAGTGCAGGAATTGGCTCTGACTCGTTTATTCTGCTGCTTCCTTCTCGGCACTGATGACGTGCAATTCAGTGCAGCATTCAGGTCAGTCAGTCCATGCACCTTACGCATTCTAGTCTTTCAGTTAAGCACTGCAGTGAAAGAAGTGACTTAATGAAGACACAGAAGAGCTGAAGGAGTACATGGAAGCTTAGCAGTCACTCTGTGCGGGTGCTTCTGCCTGCTGATGTGAACTGCACTGAAGACTCAACCTTCTTATTCTCTGTTCTTCTCCTAATTGCTTTCTAGCTACGTAAAGCCCAAGTAACAGTGTATAAATTGGGTGCCTTAAACAAACTTTTTACTTTAAATTCAAAGTAATTTGGTTAAAGGTGTTTCCTGGTATGTCAGATTCTTATCTTCTCCAAGGGACAGGTACTTCAATTCCAACAGTCTCATTTGTTTTAAATTTTTGTTATGGCAGTGTCTATTACTAACAAAGACAAGGATGTTTCTTGTGATTAGGTGTATTTTACCGTTAAGTGCCAGCTATGGCCCACAGTTCCCAGTAATGTGCAGGTTAATGACAGATGGAAAACATTTATTGTAATTATATAGGTATTTGGAAGAAAGTATATCCGTCTATATTCACCAGAGGATTCGGAAAACCTGTACCCACATGAAAGCCAAATTCTTCACAACACCAGTCAGGTAAACAGTCACTTTACTTTATTAAAGTAACAGTAATGTTACTTTATCAAATGATCTTTGAGTAAAGACATTCTATACTGATGACTGTTGTGTTTCTTTACAGGTTGATGTGGAAGATCCTGACTTAGTTAAGTTTCCCAATTTCAGAAAGGCTGTGTTTCAGTCCTGTATTCTGATGCCCGGACAGGTTCTGTTTATTCCAGTTAAATATTGGCACTATGTACGATCGCTTGATATCAGCTTCTCTGTCAGTTTCTGGTGGTCGTAGCTGTGAAGGACGCGTAAAGTCTGTTAGCACTGCAATAGCAATTAAAAATCAGAAAAAGGAACATCTGGCATCTTCTCACAAGAGAATTCGTTTTAAGCATGAGAATGTTCTTCCCTATACCAGAGGTTAGAGGTGGATTGAAAAAACAACAAACACTTGCTTCAGCATGGTGAAAGAATCTGGATGGATAAATGGAAAGGAGATGCTACAGCTGCTTTCGTTTTGCAGATGTTTCTAACTCCTCACAAAGAGCATCTGTTAGGACATCGCCTTGTATGCATGTGCGCATCTGAAACTGCGCCATGTATGGGCGCTGCCAGGACTCTGCTTCAAACTGTATTTGGAACATCAGGTTGGTGTTATCTTCTACTTGGATTTAGTAACAGTAAGAATGGGAGTTACATAAACACTGAGGGGTGCGGTGGTGCTACCCAAAGGTTCAATATCGTTAAAAAAAAAAGCTAACACAAAGCAACATGCCAGTCTCCTATATGGAAAAAGTTGCTAGTGTGAAGGCCTAAGAACATAACTAATTGCAGTTACATAAACCAAAGCTTAATTGTACTTTGATTAACCATCAGCTGAGCTGCTGCCCTCTGCCTTCTGCAGTGTCACATGTTTCTACCAAGGAAAAGAGATGCTGCCATTCCATTCTGGCACCTGGTAATACACAGCCCTTTTTCAAGTCACTCTTGAAGGAAAAAAAAATCTCTTCACCTAAAATTGGAGAGTGAAGTGCTAATACTAAAAACTAAAAGAATGTTAAGATGATAATTTTTTCAACACTTTGCAGACAAGCTGTCATTGCCTGAAAAGTCTTGTCCTACTCCTTCGCAATCGTTTTGACTGTGAGAGTATCCTTATTGAGCATAGCTGCTCAGGACCTGGCCATACGTCAGGTGCACTCTTCTGTGTCTAAAGAAGGGACAAAACCAAGCAACGGTGCCAACTGAAAGTGTTCAAACTCTAGCCCTAGATCAGATAATTCAGCCAGGAGGAGACCTAAAGTACTGCATTGATTTTTTTATTTAATTTTTTTTACCTACTTGGAAGCCCTGTGGTGCTACTAACAGGTTTGATCTTCAGTTGTGCAACTGAACCTGTACAAATAGGGAACACCCTCCCTGAGAAAGGCTTCTTGTAAGAGTTCATCTGCACAGATCAGCTTGCAAGACTGACTAAAACTATTTGCATCTTTCATTCCGAAACACGCACTGAGTCCTAACCCAAGAATATGGAGAACTACATACATAAAACAGCCTCCAAGAGGAGAAGCACATACATGAAACAGTCTCCACGAAAGCTGGACAGACATAACTCTGAAGGAGAACAGGAATGTTAATAATTTTATTTTAATATTCTTAAAACTTGAGGAAAAAATAAGTACACTTAACCGTGCACTGTGACTGATGAATACAATACAGTCTCGCTATTCTGCAAGACTTGATGGGGGGAAAAGATGTCACTGAAAGCAAGTTTTACTAGCATCGTCGAGGGCTGAGAATGAAGCTCCTCTCTGTTCTCCCTGTTTTTGGTGGTGACTGGGAGTCCATCCGACTCGTACCTGTGAAGAAAACAAATGGAAGGTTAATGAATGACACACAAAAAAAGTGATACTGTATAACCTCCAGATTATTAAAATGCTTTATATATTCCTGTGTTCCCATTCAGAACATCCAATTTCCCTGGCTAAATAGAGGTATTCTGAAGAGATTGTGCTCTTCTCCAAAGCTCAGTATTTCCAGAAGTTTTAGTGCCATGTGTTGTGTCTGTCCCCTGCTCCCCACACCCCCTCACGCACACTTTAATGATGGCAGAACAATACGCACAGGATCTGTGCGCTGTCAGGGCTCTGTGTTGCCTGTGTATGGTTTATGTTTGAAACATCCAACTGAAGTCAGAAATAACTGATATTCAGCTACAATTATAAATAATACAGGCAGTCCCACTGAGTATCACAGTCCATTCTCTAGTATTATTACACTCAATTTTTCTTAAATAGGTTGCTTAGTACCTGGAATGTCACAGGACCAGACATCATTACACTGCGGACAGCGTGGTTCAGTCTGAGCTCTGAAGTACTTTCTGACACACGGTAAATGCATTGCAATTCCACAGGATTCACATATTTGGCTCTGAAATAAGAAGCGTTAATAAAAAAATTTCTAACCTGTCCTTCGGTTTAACATACAGTTGTTACAAAGGGCAACAGGTATGCCATGCTTTGTTCCAAAGAACGGTTCACACAGTACAGTTGGTGGATACTCAAAAGTCAAAGCTGGTAAATGATAAAGGGAGGTATTTTCCTGAAAACTAGGAAATTCCGTTTCCCTATATGGACAAAGCTTAGCTTGAAGGACAACACTGAGCTATTTGGGTGCAATAAAGGAGACCAGCTGGGATGGAAAAAGTACCATGGAAGCATGTTAGTTGGGAAGATGAGAAGATGCAGGGTGAATGAGAATGCAGTAGTTTTGGAATTGGAATTCAGGCTGTAACTACGTATGCAAGACGAAACTGGTAACTTACCAGCTATCAAAATACAGTGCTTCAGTATGCTATATATGAACATACATGTTTATTCTGGAGTCCAAGACACAAGCAATTCGTGAACCAAAATCCCAGGACCAAAGATTAACGTGTGTCACGTGAAGACTGCTCTTTGTAAGGCCCAAAGATAAGATAGCTAACACTCAACTGTTAACGCCTGTTTAAGGATAAGGGTTCATCTCTAGCCTCCTGGCTCTGGCAAGCAAGACAGTGCAATAATGTTCCTCACTGGGTGACTTTGCTTTCTCCAAATTTATACTTGGAGATACTGCTCTAAGACAAGGTTTTTTCCAAAGACAGAAGATGAAATACCTACACTTAAAGAAAAAAAAAAAGTATTTTCTTTATACACGCGGACATCATTACCAGATTACAAGACCAGAATTTTTCAGTGCCTGCCTAATACTCAAAAGTATCGTATCACAGACTTTAGCCACAACCACGTAAGTACGTCAGCAGATGCCTACTGAGGTAATAAAACAAATGTTACCTGGATGGCAAGGCTGTGACAGATGTTACACTTCCTTGCCACATCTTGGTAGTTGCTGAGAATGTATTGTTCCATCTCAATTATGCAGCGAGTATGCAGGGTATATTCTCCATTTTTCTAAGGAAACAAGGGGCAAGACAAGGAATTTCTTCTAATTCCTTTTACCATGTTTGACATGTCTAAGAACCTGCTAACAAGCATTTGACGTCCACTTTTTCCTGTCATCATGAAACTAAGACACTGACACTGCTATAATGCAAAGCCAAAACACTTTTAAGTAGCAGAATTCATTGTTCAGAGCATCAGAACAAACTTCTCACACCTTTAACAGAGATCTAGTCCTTGGCAGGTACAGATGAGCAAGCATGTTCTCCTTAACAAAGACATGAAGTTTTGGGACCCTGCATTTGCACATTAGTGGAAATTCTACTGGCTTTCAGCAAAATCTAGGCATTAGTAAATGCCTGTGGTATCTTTGAAAATCTCTGCTAAATGACTCCAACATAAGTAAATGTGCAGCAGCTGGCTGGAGATCTATGATGTAGTGAATCCAGGAGAAGAGGGACCGAGGTCTCACTTCTCTTGGCAAGCACATGCGATGTCCACATGGTAAGGTAATCTCAGCTGCTCCCTCATGAAGTAAAGGGGATTTAAAAATGTGCCCAGTGGCCCAGGCGTTTCTGGTACAGGAGTTTTCAGGATGTTTGGCCTTGCTGCTTTTCAGGATATTCTAAACGTAGCTGACAGCACTGATCACTCTGAAGAGCCTTCCCCAGCTCTTGTTCCCAGTGTGAGTGTGCCGTGCTGCTGTGTGCAAAGGATGTCCTTATGCCACAACGCGGGGCTGTACACACACACCCCTAGCTCAGGTACAAGAGACAGACCCTCTTCTCAATAGACCTAGCCAAGGACTTTTTCCTTGTAAATGTACTCACTTTTCTGCAAAAATCACTGGAGCAGCAATAGGCACAGGCCTCACAAAACCATTTTTGCCATCATTCATTAAAGAACAGCTCCAGTTTCAGCCATCACACCCATAAGAAAATAATAGCTGGACCTATTAAAATACACTTGAAAAGATACAGCAGTTACCTCAGAGAGCCACTTATCCTCCACAAAAACTTTGAGCACTTGTTCTGCTTCCTTCTTCTTCATTTTCTTTGTCTTAAGTTGGTCAGCAAGGTTTAAAATATCTGTAGAAGAGGCAAAGCCGTTTTCTGATAAAATTATTAGGTCCATCTATAGAAAGAAACATTTTTCAATTATTAAAACCTAATGCCATCAGACAGACATACCTTATAGTAATGTGCAGCTTTTTCAACATCTGTATATATGAGATACTACAGCATATGGCTTGAACCAGAACTGTAAAACAAAGGCCAAAAGCCAAAACAATCATTGTTACCTTGACAGTTTTAATCTTTGCCAAGAAAGGTTTCCACAAACAGAACTGTACAGTGCTGCCTAAATGGTGGCAAACTCAGGAACCCTTGAGCATCCTCAGGGGTGACAGATCTGTTTCTTTTTATCTGCTCTTTATCAAGGTTCTTTTGAGGAAAAATCTCACTCCTAAAGCAAGTTTGTCCCCTCTGAAGTCATTAGTACTGCTGAACCTCCCTGGCACTTGAAGGCTGTAGCAATATTACCAATTTTCAGAGAACCTCTCATTGGAAACATTCCTGCTGCTCGTTATCACAGAGCAGCACGCAGAAGTTTTATGCCAGTGGTAACACATGCTACAACAATGCCACCTCTGCAGTGCCGACACAGCTGTATAGGTGCTTCACCAACAATGGGGGAGAGTACCCAATCTCTGGGTACTATCCATGTAGATGAGATTTTGCAGCTGCTGCATTATAGTCAATACTCCTCTCTTTCCAGTTTATAGGGGAAAAAAAGAATTGTTTTAACGAGTATGCAAAAAAAATAATTAAAAAGTCTAATGGCTGGAGAAATTAAGTCCTCAAAGTTCAAGACACTATGAGAACAAATCAGTAAAACATGCAGGATACACAGCTACCATCACAACGCCCATTAATGGTTGTTGATAAGAAACAGACAGCAAACATCCTGGAATCTCAGCGCTGTAGTTCTATTTGGAACTTGAAGAAATTCTCATGTGTATGTTCTCTTGTTTAAAAAGCAGCATTCTGACTAGTTTATTAAACACAGAATTGGCTAAGCAAAACAATAGACAAATGTTTCTATTCAAATCAGCAAATCCAACTTGCATCTCAGTAGCGTTAAAATCTACTGTATATTACTAGACTATTAAAGCCAGTGAAAAATTCACAAGTGAAGATCCCAAAGAAAGGTGTTTGTTTAACTGAAAGCAGACATGTCAAGTCACTGACTCCAAGGAGCATTCACCTATTACTGATTTCACTTTACCAGTAACTGACTCTCACCAGGGAATCACTGCTTGTGTATACTCCCATCCCCGCCCCTCGTTCAGTTTGGGATGAACTTAGGCAAGGTGGCCACTACTTCCCAAACCACATCTCCATTTCCATTTGCATTCATTTGAAGATAGAACCTTCACAAATAATGTGATTTATTAACTAATAACTGATGTACTTACTGTTTTTCTGAACAATTCTAATTCATTTTCTGTATAGTCAGATGCCATTTTAGTTATTTCAGTTTCTGCCAAATTCACCTACAAAAAATAATACTTCAACTGAAATCAAAATGCCACTGTACTCCCACACCATAAATTGTAAAAGGTCCTCTGGGGTAAAGAATACGTCACTTCCACTTAACAGAAATGCCATTTCTTTTGCTGTTCCTCAAAGATGACATTCAATGGTACTCAAGCCCTTTCTTTACAGCCCCTGATCTTTCAACCACACGTTCTCCCCAGCTGCTTCTGCCCACTACAAGCTCCTAAACAATTCCACCTCCCTTCTACAGAACTAACGTAGAATATAGCAGAACTAATACATTACATCAGGATACTGTGCTGGACAGTGGCAGTAACTACGTCACAATACACATTTTTGTTTCATTGTGAAAAACAGTTACTGATATTTCATATTCTTGTTGCACATGCTACTGCTATTTGTTATTAGCTCAACATAATTGGGAAAATGACCCAGAAAGGTTAAAAGCAGCAGCTAATGTTAGAATACCTCCTGTATGCTCTTTTGGAAGGACTATATAACCTTCCCTCTTTGACATTCACATTTCAGAGCATCTTGGGAAACTTTAAAGCCCATTCCTTAGCAATACTTTGACAATAGGTTGATTTTTGAGTAAGAGAAAAAATAAAACTGGTGTTGGAGAGTTCTCCCTGTTTTCTAGCTTAAAAATTCCTCAAGAAGGAAAGTCTCCAGTGAAAAAGAAACCTCCCTTCTGCATTTCAGCCATGTTTATGCTAAATGAATCAGACGCTGTTGTAGCCCTTGCTGCCACGCACCCAGGCTGCTGGCAGTTTATCCTCCCACTCCCCTGGTCTCCCAGTGGCTTCTCCAGCAGCTACCCCTGCCCAGTGGCACAGCCCCGCATCAGCCTCGCGGTGGCAGCACGTCACATACTCACCAAAGCGTAATGCGCTCTCCCGTCACCTTCCGACACTCCTTTCCGGATCTGCATGAACAAAGGCTGCAGATGGCTGTTAATGATACTGATGAAATCATCCAGTTTATCATGCGCGTAGTAGACTGAAAATAAATAAGAAAAAGCACATAGACAAAAGAACCAAACAACTACACATCAGGCAGATGCTTTTATGTTTTATCAGCTGAAACTTCTTTTTCCTAGGCTTTCACCTAGCTAAAACTTAGTGAGGCAGACTTCATTCCCATCTGTTGTATTCAGCAGATGTACCATTTTCTTGTGCTGCTGACTATTAGCCTTCAGAGAAGCTCAGCTCCTTGAAAGTCAGAGTTTGGAGAGAGAGTCCAGACATTCTGCCTCACTGTATGGAACCTACCACGTTAATCCATTAATTACAGTGACCTGAACCAAGCTGAACTGAAAATAAAACATGACCAGGAAAAATGACTGTGGAAAATACAAAAATATTGGTTGCTTTCATTTACACACAAAGGACTCCTTGTTTCTTTGTGTTCTGTTTCACACATTAATGGCATGTAAATGATCAAGTTACATACCAGAAACTTAAAATTCTAGCACTGTAGAAATATAGGTCATATCTAGTATCATGCTCTGTAAACAAATTAAATACCAGCAGAAGTTCTATCATGGACATAATTAAGGTGGACTTTGGAGTCATTCTGTGAAGCATGTGCCACGGCTTTTTCTTCTACAGCAACAGCACACGCCCTCGAGAGTTTTCTTCCAAAACAAATGTTGTCATCAGTGGCAAAAGTCTTGACTTGAGAAGGATAGGGTTTAAAAAACAAAGTAAGAGCTCAGAACTTGAGAAAAATGATCGATGACTCAAAAATACTACCAGGTATCACTGACTGGATACTACTCCCAGTTATGTCTAACAGCATCAGACAGAGGTCCCACTCTCAAAACCCCACTACACTATTTTGTACAATGCAAACGCAATTCCAATACATAAGACTCCTTAAGTGAACAAAACCAACAAACAGCAAGAGCAATAATAAAGTAAGTATAATATTAAGGTAAATATAGTTTTGTCCAATTGTGCCACCTGCCTGGCACCTGTCACTCTGCATACATCAAAGCCAGGGAGTGTTAAGGACAGAGGGTAAGATGAAAGATAACAGAAGAATATTCTTTTGTACAACAGCTGTAACATTTTAATGTGAAGATGAATGGCTGCTCTAGTAGATCTTCCGTCAAAGAAAGGGATACAAGCTCCATAAAAAAATGAACGGGGGAGACCACACCAAAAGCTGCACTTAATAATTTAAACATCTAAAAAGTTGGTCAATTTACAATTTCAGGCACAGAAGGAGAAATGATAAATGCCCTGCACTATTTCCAAAAGCTTGTAATTTACCTCTATGAAACAGTTCTTGTACAGGCAGCCATAGCAATTAATTGCATAGAAACTGTTTAGTCAAATATAATACTACTGAAAACAAGTTATTTACTGTCAACAGGTTTGATGAGAAATTAGACAAACTCGTGATCTTCTTTCAGTAAATATCCACTATCTTTGTACTCTGACTACACGTGTACAGGAATTTTCTTATCCTTTTTTTCTTCTGGTAAAATATCTTAGAGGCATTAATAGTACTTTGGAAGATGGTATTTAAGAAGACCTTATTGTAATATGAGTATGTTAGATCCATACTAGAGCCAGAACTACCCTACTTCCAAAATACTGGATTAAACTGTTTGAAAAGGCTTAATTTCCAATAGCTTCCCCTTTAAAATAATAAAATCTAAGACTTAGTTACAATCACTGTATATTATTTTTTGTAACAGAAATAATTTCCTCCTCTAGGGCATAAAATGCAATCTCAACTAATACTGTATCACACAGATGTACTTACGGTAATCTGTTTTCTGTCAAAATCTATTCTAGTACCCAATTATGCACACAACAAAGTTGTTCATAGCATTTAAAACCAAGCATATGCAGGAAACAGGTATTATTCTTTCTGTCAATAAACAATTCTCAGCCCTGAATGCTTCATAAAGATAACACGCGGCGGCAAGAGAAAGAGAGCTCATAAAGTGTTACACTAGAACGCTGCTTGGGAGGATATTCTTTAGAAGAAATGAGTAGACTGAGCAGAACGATTCTAGTCTGGAAAGCTGCATTATGAAAACGTCATGTTTTTCTTCGACTTAGACAACACCAAGCAGACATAATATAAGCCACTGATGACCAGTGTTGATATTTACAGCTGATTTTCAAGATCAAACCATATTTAAAAATCTAATAACTATTCAACAGCTTTTGGCATAGAGTTAATCAGTTTGCCAACTTTAGAGTTAAGTAAAAAGCTAGAACAAACCATGAAGAATAACATGACAAATTACTTTGGATTTTAAGTCACTGATGCTCAGTTTTCTTTTCACAGAAGAATAAAGGAAGAATAATATATTCAGAAAAGTTAGTTTCTTTGAGGAGAAAAATGTGGTGAGCTTTGGGGTTTTTAGCTCCCTATCAGGATTTGTAAATGCTGCCACCTAACTTTCCTACAGCTAGAAAAAACAGAAGCAACAAGACCATTTCCGGGAAGAGAATCGAAAAGCTTGTGAACAAAGTTCTTTAAAAATGAAACACTCTTAATTACACTTCACAACAACATGTTGTAAAATGCCTTTTTTTTTTTTTTTGTCAAACAACATCAAAAACAAGCCAGAACACTTCACAGAGCTTAACAACATGTGAACTATGGACTAGACTACATCATTCAATGTTAATTTTTTTACATGTATCCTGGTTTACATTATTTTAAACTGACATGAAACCATTCACATTAAACCTCTTTTTACACATACATCTACAGTATGTTTCAGCCTTCCCAAGAAAAATACAGTCACTGGGAAGAAGAACAAGTTGCTGCTTCTAGTGGTGCACTGCAACACAACAATCTAGAACAAAACTTATCCGATTGCAAAGGAGTTTAGGGAGGGAAAATACTCAAATTATTCCAACGGCACAGATGGATCTTCACCAGCAGTGCAAGGCTGATACACTTGGAAAGTTCTAACAAGCTTCAGTAAGGACTCAGACTCCAGTTTTGAAGTGTAACCACTAACCTACTACCTGAGCAATGACTAACACCCAACACTCTGCTACAGCGCTGGCTCAGTACAACTTGAGACTGACACAGCCAATCTTTTTTCAGTCGTCTTAACATAGAGAGTATTGAATTTTGACCCAAGAGATAGTCAGTCTTCAGAATATCTAAATGAGTAATTGATAAGCTTCTATACATTTTATATTTCAATCCAGCTACAAGTCATCTGATATGCAGCAAAGAATGTTTAGCAGAAGATATGGCCTGGGTTACATGGCACACAAAAATAGATTACTTCGTTCTGACCTTAAACTCTATGGATAAGTAGATACAAATCCACAGAAAAACAGACGAGTGCCTGTAGAGTGAGCAGCAATGTGGTAAGATACAGATACTACTAAGCCTGGCAGGAGCATGGCTTCCAGAACTAGTAATGGGCAACATGATGCAGGTGAGATGGGAGAAAGTGCAGCCATCCACCAGAAAACCTCATCTCATCCTCACCGAAGCATGTCCTCAGAATTCTCTTATCTGACAACACATAAGAGAAATAACTGAAATGCATTTCTTTACAAGCGTTCATGATGCTATTGCAAAGCACTGCTGAAGAACTGGGTGCTCTCACTGCCTATACTCCCGCTGATCTTCCCCAGTTCCCTTTCTGTCAGTGCTATGTCATAGTCCTCGCTGTCCACACAAAACTGCCTGGTCGGAGGAGCCAAGAGCCGTGTTTTCCTTTGCTAGTTTTGACATATTTGATGCTCTATAAAGCAAAATATCAAAACAACAGTACAGTGGATTTTTCTGTTGTTTTGCAAGGCAAACGCTGCTCTGGTAACATAAAACATAGACTTCAAACAGATGGTTATCTGCAAATTCCACCACAGATAACAAAAATTCCCCTAAGCTCTAGCTGAACTTTGCAGACAAAAGCATAATGAGCACACTGGGTAACACACAGGAGCAGCTGCTGGGGCTTCTCCTACAATACTAAATACTGACATACAAAACATGTAAAGCAAAAAAATGCCTGTCTATTCTATGAATCCCTGTTCCTCATATATAATTTATTTAGTGGGTCTTTCAATGGTCAAGCATGAAATATATTATGCTTAAGAAACTGGTATGACTGTAGACTACAGTTGCTACTAACCATTCAGCTACAAAGCCAATTAACAAAACATAGTTAAACAAAAGCCAGTCTGATACAATCCACGTTCATGAGCGTTTATCAGTACATTCCTCCTGCACATCCAAATAGGCAGGAAAAGCAGCAGTATTCTCTCATTGTTCCATTTTTCTAAACATCATTTCATATACAGACTGTATCAGCCATTTTACTAATGAATTTCACTGTAACTTAATATAGTTACATTTTATAATTATTTTTATAAATATTACCTAATACTGTCCTTCAGTAAATATCAACATTGGTTTGAAATGCAACCTGATTTTGTCCCTCCAAATTATTCTTAGGTTCATCAAAAATATAGCAAAAGAAAACATAGCTGTGTTTTCTGTTAGCCACCTAGCCTTGACAAATGTGGCAAAGAAAATGCTTGTGAATGACCAGGTCCTTGGAAAATAAAATGTTGGTCACAAAAATGCCTAATATTGCTATATTTAAATACTCGTCAAATGAGGATGTGCTCAATCAAAAAAAAAAAACCAGATAAACTTAGAAATCTATTAAGGGACAGAGAGCACATGAATCTCAAGATTTATTCCATGATTTAAAAAAAAAAAAAAAGTAGTGCTACTAGAGAGAGGAATGTGTCTTCCAAGGGAGGACAGGCACCATCTTTCCAGCTGTACTATTTAGAGTAGCGTAAACTCAGAGCTTCAGTTATTAAAAAACTTGTGCAAAGCATTCGACGTTACCCTGCACAACATCCTTGTCTCTAAATTGGAGAGACCTGGATTTGATAGATGAACCACTTGCTGGATAAGGAATTGGCTGGATGGCCACACTCAGAGAGTTGTGATCAACGGCTCAGTGTCCAAGTGGAGACCAGTGACGAGCAGAGTCCCTCAGGGGTCAGGATTGGGATCGGCACGGTTTAACATCTTTGTCAGTGTCACAGACAGGGGGATCAAATGCAACCTCAAGGTCCTGCACGTGGGTTGGGGCAGTCCCAAGCACAACTACAGGCTGGACGGCGAACGGATTGAAAGCAGCCCTGAGGAGAAGGACTTGGGGGTGCTGGTGGACAGCAAGCTGAACATGAGCCAGCAACATGCACTTGCACCCCAGAAAGCCAACCACATCCTGGGCTGCATCAAAAGCAGCATGACGAGCAGGCTGAGGGAGGGGATTCTGCCCCTCTGCTCTCATGAGACCCCACCTGGAGTCCTGCATCCAGTGTACAAGAAGGACATGGACCTGTTGGAGAGGTCCAGAGGAGGCCACGAAGATCATCAGAGAGCTGGAGCACCTCTCCTATGAGGACAGGCTGAGAGAGTTGGGGTTGTTCAGCCTGGAGAAGAGAAGGCTCCAGGGAGCCCTTATAGCACCTTCCAGTCCCTGACGGGGCTGACAGGAAAGCTGGAGAGGAGCTGGTTACAAGGGCATGGATTGATAGGACAAGGGGGAATGGGTTTAAACTGAAAAAGGGGAGATTTACATTAGGTATTAGGAAGAATTCTTCCCTGTGAGGGTAGTGAGGCATGGGGACAGGTTTTAGTAACATCACAGTTCTAACAACATTAGCTTTGATCCAATTTGAAAATTATTATTCAGACTGCACTAAGCAGTGTGAAGATGTATTTTAAGAAACTACATCAAAATCAGAACTTCATCTAGAAACAGTCCAGTCAGGCTGAGTTTCCTCATAAAAACGCTATTACCATGATCTTGTGAATACTGTTAAGTTTCCCCCTCACAAGGATGGGTTCGTCAAATCACTGGTTCTTCTATTCATAAAAACAAATGGGGCTGGGGTGGCGGGCATTGTGTTCCATTCAGTGAGTCAAATTCAACATTTTTTTGCCTCCCAACGTGACAAAAAGCTTTCCTAGGTAGAGCATTTAATAAAACTGTAATGGTTAAAACTCCCACACTGTACCTGGGTAATTTCACAAACTTTTCCATTGCACATCAACTGTCACAACAGAGAAAAAATATCAAGTACTTGGTACGCAGCAGCTGCAATGGAACCATTTTTTTTTCTAAATCCTTCTATTAAATAAACCTTCCTAATGAATAATAACTCTATCAGCTCTTACCGATCCTGCATACTGAAAATACAATCTAGCTGTAAAGGTTTTTTCTTAAGGTTCTTTGTTCTTAACACAAAATGAACTCATAGCCACACTATTGGCTTAGGCCATCTCTAGCATTTGTAATATATTCTTTCACAAACCACTGCAGCTTGGTTCTTACAAATACAGGAGTAAACCTGTAAAAAGCAAGGTTACTTTTCCACACCTCCGTTTTTTCAGTCAGAAATTTGGGCAGGTGCTAAAATAGGCTTTTTTGGCTCAGGAGAGTTTGAAAACCTATGGAGTCCCTTTGCTTCCTTTTAACTAAGGAAAATACGTGAATAGTGCCATCGCCCAAAAAGGATTCTACTTGTGGCAACAAAGCAAGATGGACTTCACAACAGGTTGTGCGCATCAGTGACTAGAGTCTCTTACCAGAGAGAAAGAATAGTCAGCAATGGTGATGCTAAAGATATCATCCTGCGTAGCCACTGAAGAGTTCAGTTTCCCTGCAGTTAGGGGTTCATCTCTCACCAGACTCACGCAGACAGCCTGACCCAACTAAACCTCTTAAATAACTGTTAAGGTAGCTTTTTTTTTTAAAGTTGTAAATACTAGAGAACTAGAAAATAATTAAAGACATATTTGCAGTGCATATTAGATCTCAGAATGTGCAATTTAAACAAAATTTGCTGGAGTTACCTGCCTTTCAGTAGTAATGGTTTAAAATCACTAATTTGAACAGCATTTGGGAGTTTCCTTTTAAATGGCACTTTATGTTCTTACACATTCCTTGTCCTCTTCAATTTTGTTCATAAATAAGGAAAACATGAAAATAGAGAAATTTTATTCCTTCACTATTTCCTGGGAACGACCAACTGACACATCTAATACCTACTGATTAATTAGCACTGAACACATTACTCATTACAGCTTTATTTCAGTTTGTACCCACTTTCAAAATTAGTGAAGATGAAAGACAGATCTCTGATCTGTAAGTAGATCTCTGAAAAAAAATCCTTATGAAGTTGATTACACATTTCTGTACTATTTGAGTTTGAACAGGAATCGCAAATTTGATAGTATACAACCAAATTTTTGTTACACGTGCTATAAAATTGAGCTTGGTATAGCAAATATTAAAACCAACCAGCTGACCATGTAATCCATCAGATTTGACAGATTTACTCACGACAGATAACAGCATACACTTCATATTATATTCCGAAGGAAATTTTTCCAAGTATAAAGGAAAACATTCTGGAGATATCAGCACTATCAGAAAAATGTTCTGTTCCGTGGGTTTTTTAAAATGTATACCTTATAAAAAACATCTTTGCTAAAATAAGAAGTGGTCTGTACGAGTGTGACCCCATTAAAATTTAGTTTCCTCGCTGCTGTGTTATTTTATCTGTTAGGAAAGAGAGAGAACACTCACATAATTCACGTTTTTTAACTTTAAGATGGCGTATACTTTTCAGAAAACTGATTGTTTTTAAGTTGCACCAGGAAAAAAAAAGTTCTTCCACCTCCCTATATTTTCTCAGAAATACACACACCTTTATGGATTTCACAGCAGCGCCTGTGTAATTTCCTGGCCTCTGATCCTTCCATTATCCCATGAGACATCAGGACCTGCAAGAACCGCCGGTGAGCATCAGTCATCTGAGCGGCCATCGCAGTATTCCACCAGGCTCCAAACGCTGCAAGAGGTGTAAGCTGGAATTAATGCACATGTTCATGCAAAGTAAAAATACACATTCCAAGCATACAAAAGATTTCAACTAAACTCTCCTGAGAAGCAGCAGATGCCCTAGGTTATTCCCAGAATACAGATGGGGACTAACTCCAAGGTTCTGGGAGGAGGATGCTAAAGACAAAGTCCAACTGATTTTAGTTACAGAATAAAACAACGCAGGCGTGCTATCACATCGCCAAACTGAAAACAGTGGTGTTGTATGTGTAATAACCAACAGAACACCTGCTAACTACATAGCCTAATAATGTGTCTAATTAGAGTGTAACTTAGTGCAGACATAAAGTCCTCCCTAAATGTTGTGAAGAGCATCAGGACTAGATTAAAGCATCTCAAGAACTTCCTTGACCACTGCAGCCAAACAACCGTTAACAGTTCACAAGAAAAGAGATGCTTCCAGACCCCTCCGAGCCGAAGGGCCACGTAACGGGCCACACGGAGAGGTGCTGGGGCATGCCGAGGTCAAGGCGCGCAGGTGGCCCCGGACCAGCGGCACAGGGCGGCTCAGCCCGCTCCGGGGCACGGAGCCCCGCACGCTGCCGGGCTGCCGCTGGAAGCCACTCAAGGGAAAACGTGGGAAAGCTTTCTCGTCGGTTTTCTTCAGCCGTGGCGGATTTCTCCCTCAGGCAGACTCCTCTGGCCGAGCTCTGGCCTGCCCGACCGCCGCGCCTCACCGCCCGCCCGGCCTCGGGCCTGCCGCAACCCACCGGCGAAGCCACGGGCGACCGTCCGTGAAAG
>VWZZ01005496.1:719733-786010 GCA_013399095.1 Psophia crepitans
GGCAGTTTCCTCTTTTTTTTTTTTAATAAGCAGCAGCAAAGGCATCTGTGTTCTTTCCAAAAAACTTATTACTGAGCTCTGTCATGTTTTCCCTGTTCCCAAAATGTGGAAAGCTTAGCTCTTGAGTAATAGTTTTCCTGAGCATTTAGGAGAAATTCGTCTTTGAAGTATGTTCTGTATTACTAGATGAGCAGTAACTCCCTCAGAAAAGGTCACAAAAGAGTTTCTATT
Source organism: Psophia crepitans (assembly GCA_013399095.1). Classification (NCBI taxonomy): domain Eukaryota; kingdom Metazoa; phylum Chordata; class Aves; order Gruiformes; family Psophiidae; genus Psophia; species Psophia crepitans. Next base: position 719,965 of record VWZZ01005496.1, read on the forward strand.
CTAATCTTCTGTTTTCACTAACAATGTTCTTATCTCTTAACCTCTAAGATTGAAATTTTCCATGTTAAATCTTCAGAAGGTTGTTTTAAAGAGTGGTCAGTCATGCATGTGAGAATGGAAGAAATAGGGTATCATTAAATGTGATTTCTCTGACAAGTGCGGAAACCTGGATTATCAGGCAATTGCCTTGGAGCTGAATCTGACATACTGCAGTAAAAACTGATCATGAGTGAAGTGCTGGTATTTCTAAATATATTGAAAAAATTTAAGATGCTATTGCTACATCCAAGACTTCTCTGTGGTTGAAACAACCCAGGATGTAGTGTAGCCAGCAGGAGCAGGGAGGTGATTGTCCCCCTGTACTCGGCCCTGGTGAGGCCGCACCTCAAGTACTGTGTCCAGTTTTGGGCCCCTCACCACAAGAAAGACATCGAAGCCCTGGAGCGTGTCCAGAGAAGGGCAACGAAACTGGTGAAGGGGCTGGAGCACAGGTCTTATGAGGAGCAGCTGAAGGAACTGGGCTTGTTTAGTCTGGAGAAGAGGAGGCTCAGGGCAGACCTTATTGCCCTCTACAACCACCTGAAAGGAAGTTGTGGTGAGCTGGGGGTCGGCCTCTTCTCACAGATAACTAGTGACAGGACAAGGGGAAATGGCTGCAGGGAAGGTTCAGGTTGGAGATGAGGAGAAATTTCTTCTCGGAAAGGGTGGTCGGGCATTGGAACAGGTTGCCCAGGGAGGTGGTGGAGTCACCATCCCTGGGGGTGTTTAAGGAGAGGTTAGATGTGGTACTTAGGGACGTGGTTTAGTGGGTAATAGGTGGGGGGGGGATGGTTGGACTAGATGATCCTTGAGGTCACTTCCAACCTTAATAATGATTCTATTTGATTCTATTCTACATTTCACAATAGTTTGATTTATGTCGATAGACTTACCAATAAAAGGTGTGGTCTGCTTTATATTTTTCTGTCTCTTAGTCGACTGAGAAAGAGTCTGCCTGTTGCCTACCTCATGTTTATTCTGCTGGAGTATTTGACAAAGAATCTTCCCAGTTTGAGAGAAGTTATTTGAGGGGATGTGGTAGCATGCCTTTGAGGCTGCTCATCCTTACATGTATACAGTGTGCGCTTCCATACTTCCAAAAGGTCTTTAAATTTTTCCTAAACTACTCACTTAAGAAGTTTATACCACAGTAGAGCTGCTGATCCCTCGCCAATTCCTTTTGTCTTGTGTGCTGGTGAAACTCAAATCCGTGAGAAGCACCAAAGGTTGTTTTACTGCTGTAGTTGGAGCGGAGGGCATTGAACCACATGTGTTTCGGGGGTCTCTTCTGCTTCAAAATCTAACCAAAATTCTGCAGAAAGCCCAAAACCACTCCCCTCCTAAAAGAGATCTCAGAGGTTCTTTCTTCTTTACTCAATTGCAGAGAGAATCGTGAGGTTTTGAAATGAAAAATAATGTGATTCCTGGGAACTTGGCAGTTGTAAGCAGAGCAGCTGTAGCGCACAGGCAGTAAGAACACCGCATCCAGACTCAGAGATTAGAAAATACTGAGAACGTAAGAGGAAGGGACCAAAGGATTGCGTATTAACAGACAATGTGCTGCTGAACCAATTTTATCCCTCTTTATGCTGAATGCAAAGTTGTGGTTATTGCGTATTAGTTAGAGTGACTTTATGTACAAATTTACCAAAATTTTAAATGCTTCACATAGATTTTTAGTGACATTAAAGCTGGTAGACATATCTAATCCAGAACATAATATTCCCCTAAGTGGCTACATTGCATCAGCAAAAGAATCTTGGGGAAATAAGTTTTTTGCAAGTCTTTAATTATTTAATCTGTTTTCAGTTTACCTATGCAGCTTCACTATGCTTAAAGAATTCTAACATGTAAAAGCTGCATAATTTTCCTTCTCTGACGTTGTGCTAGTTATATCGTGATTAGATATGTGGTTTACAACTACTTCCTAATTATTTACTGTTTTAATGAATCTGCATTCTCTTGAAACAAGGCTCAGAGGTCATTGCTAAAAACTTTTTCAAGAGGATGATATTATCTAGGGTACTGGTGGTAGTCCTTGAGGGAAACACTTATCTGAGTGGAATCCTAGGGCTTTAGTGACATGTTGATTGTCAATGATTTTGATCTAGTGCTTACCCTTGTAATAGCTCACATACTAGCACTTTGCTTTTCTAGTAGCTTAAAAGAGTAGGTCTGCTGCCAATGTCAGTCTAGTGTCCTCTGTAATTAAAATTTTGCAGCAAAGTCTTCTAGCTCATTTGTATTATCCTTATTGTTCCACATGTCTCGTTCCGTGAGCTAACTTTAGGGGGATCAGGCACTGCAGGGGATCTGAATCCTAACATCCAGCAGAGTGGTGGGAAGACCTACTCCCTTACCTTAACTGAGACACCGATGTCAGCTTATAATAATATTTTCTCTTGGCAGAATTTTGGCACAGCTCATTCTACTGAACCTGGCCAGTGTCAAGGATGGCAAGATTTTCAAGTGCTGCGCCGCATACCCTGTGGATCCTTTTCTTTGCATATACAACAAATCAAGGTGTGTTTGTCAGTGTTTTAAATTATTGTACTGATGGTTTTATCAACAACGTTTTCCCATAACTAGTAGGCAATGCTATTACCATTAATTAACTAATATGAAATGTGTAAATGTATACTAGAATAAATTGTTAGATTTTTTTTTCTTCTTTTTATTGACCTTTTCCATATGGGCAAGGAAGAGTAGAAATTTGCAGGAAGGAGGAACTGAGGTTTGGGAAGTCATCTCCGTGCTTCTCTGTTATCTAATCTCTATTGGACACCTTGCTGCAAACGAGGTGCTCGGCAGTCTCAGGGACAGCTCTAGAAATCCTGTAAGAGTAGAAAGCACTGGTCTCGTTTGCTAATTTTCATAACTGCTGCTGTTGCCATGCTGGACCTGGAGGGAGCTATGCTCATGAAATGGAGCGTATAGATTTGCTGTTAAAGGGCGCCGTCAATTTGCATTCTCCAAAGTGTGTAGATTACTGGATTTGAAGAAATTTTGCAAGCACTTGCTGTCAGACATGATGTGCTCTGACTTGTGCCTGTACAGGGGCAGATGATGGACATGTCATGTCCTATGTGATCTTCACTGCACCATTCTTTTGGTCTGGCAGGATGTGTAGCTACATTAAGTCTTAACCATTAGCTAACAAGCAGCATTACTTTCTGAAGTTCAACTACTGGGGGCTGAAAATGTGAAAATGTTTTTTTCCTTGTAACTTTTATGATATACGATTATAAAGACAAGTTAGATAAAATCGTATTTTCTGACAGTGTATTTTTATTTTCTGTGTGGAGCCAGAAGTTGGACTCGATGATCCTTATGGGTCCCTTTCAAGTCAGGATATTCTATGAATCTTACATTTTGCTTTCTGTAGTTTTTAAGTAGTTCCACAGTACTGTATAGTTTTTTTATTTGCCTTTTTTTATAAAAAAGCAAACCAAAATAGTTAAAATAATATTAAAAATAGCCTGTGTCTAAAAAAGAGGGTTTATTAGCTACTTTCTTACGTACTATGAAATAATGCAATTTGAATTAATGAGTAGGATCAAGGTTTGCGAGAGCGCATTGGCTGTGTCATCTGGTCTAAGTAATCCCACATTTTCTGTAAATCATCTTTCTCAAGCTTTAGTTTTACAGATTTATTTTTTTGTTTCTTTCGTTAACTACATGTTTTAAGTTTCTTCAACATGGTATTCTAGTTGAGGATTAAAAAAGAAATCCAGTATTTCAGTTCCCTTTTTTTAACTGCACAAACTGAAAACAAACTCTGTGCTGTTTGTGGCTTGAAAAGGAAATTTTCAAGTATCTGAGGTTAAAAAAAAATTATGCTGCATCAGAGATGGAAAAGGGAGAAAGTCACAGGAAAAGAATACAGAAGATAATTTAGAATTCTGGAAAGACATGAGGACAAAGGCAAAATAAAATAAAGCTGCTAATCATCATAGCTTATCACAGCAAGAAGAGCTTCATTTAACTGAAGTATTCTTGAAAGTGTAAGATCATTTATACACTGAAAAATAATGACGTTCATCTTTAAAGGGCTTAAAATGTTAGTACTTCTTTTAAAAGTGCATCTTAAAGTAGGAAAAAAAAGAAACTAATAATAAAAATACAAATGAAATATAAACAATAGCAACAATATAAGTAGATAATGGCTCTTCTAAAACAAGTGAGCCATGTGACTGTTACGGTATTGCAGAAGTTTAATCTTGTAATTTGCTGGTCTTCTGGTGGTTCTTGGGTCTTTTTGAAGAATCAGGGACCATGCAGAGGAAAAGGGAACTAAATGTGGTGCTGCCATCCAGAAAGGATATAAGAGTAATAATTCTTATCTACAAGATAAATATATAGCTTTAGTAACTAAAACAAAACAAAAAATTTTCTAAATATTGGAACACTAATGAAACCACAAGCCCCCATCAGTTCTAGGTTTATAACTAGTCAATATATCAGATGGATTATGGCTTTTATAGAATTTGTAAATGGTTGCTTGACATTGCCGTGCATCCTCATTGACAAAAGTGACCCTCAGTATGGTTACTGAGCTTACTCCAGTGATCCAGGACTGTTCGGTAGTCAAGTTTTGTGGGAGGCCTTTTAGAAAGGCAAGTGAAAGTGATGTGTGGATTTTAATGAAGGTGAAAGACACGGACAGTACTAAAGAATTCAGTGTTTCTTTGAGTCATGTTTTTATTGAAGTAGCAGGGGGTCTGGTGGTAGATCCTGTTGTATGTTATGTATCATGTCCACTAAAAGGCATCCGACATGATCTGAATCATGTTTGTTACATTTGCAGGCACTATATCAGAATATGCAGCAGTTTTATCAGAATAAATAGCACAAGCGGACTACAGAAAAGTAGAAATGTAGGAAGGATAAAGTGACATTAGGTACTTTTGACAATAAAAGTTTTTGCGTGGGAGGAATAATCTGAAACTTAAGTGTCCATTGGAAACAACAAGCCTGGAAACAGCAGTGACTGAAGGACAGGGACCTTACAGGATGTGCATTGTTGGCAACTTTATCTTGAATTTGCAATGTAAATGACAAGAATGGAGAGTCAGTAATATGCTAGACCATGTAAACAAAATTATTTACGTACTATAGAGAAATGCAATCATGTCTTTATATGTCCCTTTTATAATTGCCACAGGAAACCTTCTGGCAGAATCCCTTAGGAAACTATCAGAAAAATATCAATTAAGAGGATTCTAAAAACCAGCCAAAGCTATTCTGATTTTTTATGGGGAATTGAGATGCAGAGCAGGAGAGAAGGATTTAGATCTGTACGTCTGGTACAAGAAAAGGGAGATATTGTTAATATTTACCCATAATGGAGAAGTCAAACATTAAAGAAGGCAAAGAATTGTCTGGGATGATAAAAGTACTAACTATTTCTGAATGCTTCGTTTAGAAATTACCACATTCCGTGTTTGGGTGTTTGGCACACTGTTAGTGAGAGCATGACCTTACTGTCACGCAACTCCTCCTGTTCCTTGTTTCACTTATGTGGAGTGCATTGAAATAATGGAAAAAGAGTCTGGAATGGATACTGAGGATTGTGTATTCCGTTTTCTAACAAAGATATCTTGACAAATGTTTTCCTTTTTTTTTTTTCCTTAGCTACTGCCAGAGAAAGAGATTTTAAACACAAATATCAGGAGTGCAGAGACTTTGGGCTTTTCTGTACCCTCTCAGTGCCTGGAACAATATGACTCTAAATCTCTCCAGGTCTCCGAACACTATCATAACAATGAAGAGTAGAAGACAGAACAGGAAATACTGAGTGAAATTGAGAAAAGGTCTATGCTAGAAGAAAGCCTGTGACAGGAAGATCATCTAGGAAATGGGGAACTGCTCTGGGGAGACAGAGGACATGCGCTTCGGAAGCTTAGAACCAGTGTAGATAAAGCACGAGTACATGCCTGTAGGCAGTGACCTTGGTCTGACTGTTATTCAAAAGCCAAAATGCAGATAATTCTTTTGTATTCAGCACATAGGATGATGCTGTTTTATAATAAATGTTGATGTGGTTTAGGTAGAAAATCTGATACCGATAGCTCTATGCTTGGAAGACTGTGTTGAATGAGTTGTGCCTTTTTATTTAAATATTACTGCTGCAGACCTTCTTCCTCTCCAAGACTGTAGATGTTGTCTCCGGAAAGATGGAGGCATTTGTTGGCAGGCATCTCTTTCCATTTACCCAGAATATGGAAAATAACGATGCTTAATTTATAGGGGGTTGGTAGCTCAATGTAGAGGGAAAGTTAATGTTTCTGCTTAGCCTAATTTATTCTTTTGGTTCTCTTGCTTTTCATTGTGTGCTACTTCCCCCTAGTTATGGCTGCAGGACAGGTACAGGAATTTGCATGCTTCACTGACTATGACAAAGAGCTGGTTTGTCACTGGAAGGTGCCCGCACAAACTAATTGCTCCAAAGAATTCTTGCTCCATTACGGCATGGAACCTTTACATTCAACGTAAGTGTTTAATAAGATGTCACATTATCACTGATGGAACTTTGTCTGTCCTCTGGCCATTATCAACTTCAATACTCTCCCTCTATCGTAGGTGTCTGAGACAAAATGTAATTTAGGTTATTCTTCTTGCCAGGAGGAGGATGGGTTGCTGCAATTAACAGCATGCTCTGTTCAGTGGTCTGCTCTTCTGGAGACCTTTCCACACTCTCAGTACAGAGGAGGGATCAAGTCCTACCTGTCGGAGTGGTAGGGCTCTCATAAGTTTACCCAACTTTCATTTCATGTGGAATTTTACCTCCTTCAGGAGAAAGGAAAACAAGCAAAGGAGGAAGGAGACCTGCGTGGAGCAAGGAGCTGCTGGAAAAACTCAAAGGGAAGAAAGAAATTTACAGTATGTGGAAAAAGCAGATGGCCACTTGGCAGGAGTATAGGAATGTAGTCAGAGTATATAGGGATGCAGGAAGGAAGGCTAAGGCCCACTTGGAATTAAAACTGGCAGGAGATGTCAAGGACAACAAGAAGGGCTTTTTCAAATACATCAGCAGCAAAAGGAAGACTAGGGAAAATGTGGGCCCACTGCTGAATGAGGTGGGTGCCCCGGTGATGGAGGAGGCAGAGTTACTGAATGCCTTCCTTGCTTCAGTCTTTACTGCTAAGGCTGGCCCTTGGGAAACACAGACCCTGTGAGTTAGGAGAGAAAGTCTTGCAAAAGGAAGACCTTCCTTTGGTCAAGGAGGATCAGGTTAGAGAATATCCAGACAAACTCAACACCCAGAAATCTATGGGATGCACCCATGAGTGCTCAGGGAGCTGGCAGATGTTATTGCTAAGCCACTCTCAATCATCTCTGAAAGGTCGTGGAGGACAGGAGAGGTGCCTGAGGACTGGAGTGAAGAAAATGTCACTGCAGCCTTCAAAAAGGGCATAAAGGAAGACCCAGGAAACAATAGGCCAGTCAGCCTCACCTCCATCCCTGGAAAGTCGATGGAACGACTTACTCTGGGGGTTATCAGTAAGCATGTAGAGGAGAAGGAGGTTGTCAGGAGTGGTCAGCATGGATTCAGCAAGGGGAAATCATTCCTGACCAATCTGATAGCCTTCTATGATGGTACGGCCGGCTTGGTGGATGAGGGGAGAGCAGTGGATGTTGTCTACCTGGACTTCAGCAAGGCTTTTGACACTGTCTCTTGCAACATCTTTGTTAGCAAACTTAGGAAGTGTGGGTTGGATGAGTGGACAGTGAGGTGGGTAGAGAACTGGCTGAATGGCAGAGCCCAGAGGGTTGTGATCAGTGGTGCAGAGTCTAGCTGGAGGCTGTAGCTTGTGATGTGCCCCAGGGGCCCGTGCTTGGTCTGGTTTTATTAAACATGTTCATCAACGACCTGCACAAGGGGACAGAGTGTTCCCTCAACAAATTTGCTGATGATACCAAGCTGGGAGGAGCAGTTGACACACCGAAAGGCTGCACAGCCATTCAGCAAGATCTTGACAGACTAGAGAGTTGGGCAGAGAAGAACCATATGAAATTCAATAAGGGCAAGTGTAAGGTCCTGCAACAACCCCAGACACCTGTACAGTTTAGGGGTTGACATGCTGGGAAGCAGCATTGCAGAGAAGGACCTGGGAGTCCTGGTGGACAACAAGCTCTCCATGAACCAGCAGTGTGCCCTCATGGCCAAGACAGCCAGTGGTCTGGGGACATTAAGAAAAGTGTGGCCGGCAGGTCGATGCAGGTTATCCTCCCCCTGTATGCTGCCCTGATGATGCTGCATCTGGAATATTGTGTCTAGTTCTGGGCTCCCCAGTTCAAGAAAGACAGGGAACTACTGGAGAGGGTCCAGCGGAGGGCTACAAAGATGGTGAGGGAACTGGAGCATCTCTCCTATGAGGAAGGGCTGAGAGAGCTGGGGCTGTTCAGCCTGGAGAAGAGAAGACTGAGAGGGGATCTCATCGATGCTTATAAATATCTAAAGGGTGGATGTCTAGAGGAGGGGGCCAGACTCTTCTCAGTGGTGCCCAGTGGCAGGACAAGGGGCAATGGGCACAAACTGGGACACAGGAAGTTCCATCTGAATATGAGGAAAAACTTCTTCACTCTTGAGGGTGACAGAGCACTGGGACAGGCTGCCCAGAGAGGGTGTGGGGTCTCCTTCTCTGGAGATACTCAAAACCAACCTGGATGTGATCCTGTGCAACCTGCTCGAGGTGCTCCTGCTCTAGCAGGGAGGGGGGTGGACTAGATGGTCTCCAGAGGTCCCTTCCAACCCCTACCAATCTGTGAAATCTTACCTGGTTTACCGGTCTGTAGCCTGTGTGAAAAGGTACTCTCCCCTGGAGCCCCGGTGATTATCTCTGTGTACAGTCTAACTCCTGCTCCTTTCCGTATGATTCCTCCACAGAGATATCCAAATAACCTCCCTTTGTACACTGTAGTCAACCTGTTCCTATACTAGCAAGCTGTCAGTCCATTCCTTCAAAGGCTGGAAGTGTGACAAAGGGTGTTAATTTTTCCTCTTGGAATCAATCCTGATCCCCTCTGTCAAGCTTTTCATTTGCACAATACAAATCTCCAGGTGGTGTTTGGGGAGGGCGGGTTGTTCAGGAGTTTGGGGAGCTCAGTTTTGGTTTGGATTTGTTTGGGCTGAACGTTTCTAGGAATTGAGCTTGTTTGTGTCAGATATGATTAGCTCTACGCGTCAGGAAGATTGATCTCACCTTTTCAAGAAATAGTGCACCAGGGTCTCTAAACACTGTATCACTTTCTGCCTGTTTTTCAGAACTGATGTGTGTTTCCCCCAGAATGGAAAAGACAGTTTAAAGTGCACTTGCACAATATATGCGGATTATTTTGTATCAGGCCTCACCTATCTTCTATCGCTACAGTTCAATGGGACTGATACGTGGAATTGCAGTGTTACGCCAGCCCTGGTTGGTAAGAAACTGCTTTGTCACCAGGACGTCTGATTCCAGGCTTTGCAATCCTAGCTAACTGCTCATTCATGTCACTGGAACAGCTTTTCTTTATCAGAGGTGAAGAGCGCCATGCCGGCTTCAATGCAAAATCTGTTTGGCTTAGAAACCTGATTCTGGAGTAGATTCGTAAGGAGAGGGTTTAAGTAATGGAGCAAACAGAGTGTGATTCTTCCTCTAGCTGTACCTTCTCAGCTGCCAGCCAGCAGCAGTTTGGGGGCTTAGGCATCTCTTTAGTGCATTTCACCTGTGGTTGTAGAATTCAAGGATGAAGACAAATGTGCTACTTAAAGTTTCTGGAAAGACACTAGCCTCTCCCTACTGAAATTTCTTCCATTCCTGTCTCTGTCATACTCTGATTTTTCATGCTAGTTGAATCATTCCCTTGCATAGAGATTTTTACAGTAATTGCTGTTGGATTATAACAACCAGTGATAAAAAGTTCACGACTCCGCTCTTTCGCAGGACAGAGTGTCAGTTTATGTGTCTGTAGGCACCTAGTTTGTTTAGAACCGTGTGCTTGTTCACAACACTTGTCACCTCAAACACTCAGAGAAATCATTTGTGTTTATCTGCATTGACAAGCTGGTTCTTTTCAGAATATTTGATTGCTTCTGCTGCTGCTTATCAGCAGAATAAGCAGGAGCCTGCATCAGTTTCTGGGAGACGGGTAGCCAGGACAGCCTGGCTGTGAAGCTGTCAGAAGCTCTATGCCTACCCCAGGGCACAGCATGCTATTGTGAGGGCGCAGGTTGTTCCATTTTTCCAGGTTGAAAGCTGCATCCAGTGCCCCGAAAGGTTGAACTCACAGTTTATTCAGCCAGCTCGAAGATTCAGTGCTTGTTAATGAATACATTGCAGTTGCTCTGTTTTGGCCTCTCTATCCTTGTGCTGCAGTATACTGAAAATGGCTAAATGCATCGACTGCAATGAGATTCTGGTCTCTGGTGAATGTTTATCTCTCTGCTTCTCTCCATTAGTGCTTTCCCATTGCCATGTTCTCCTTAATTATATTTTTTAACATACAGTTAAGCCAAGGGCCCCCAAAAATCTTGCCATTGAGAAAATTGAAAATGGTAATTTCAATCTGAGCTGGGAGGAGAGCTACTCTCCTCCATCCATGCTCTCTGGACAGCCGGTCATCTATGAAGTGAAATACTGGAGGAAGCAGCACCCAACAGAGGTAAGAGACAGCCAGTCTCTTCATTTTCTGTCTCTCTGGAGCTTTCAGGTTTAAAAAGTCCTCTGAAATAGTCTTGAAACCATTTCATGAATAAGGGCCAGCAAGGGCAAGTCCCACAATGTTCCTGATCACACACTTGCCACAGGTCACGTTGCACTAAGGTGGTACACCTGGGTTTTAAAAGATTGAAACTCTTCTGCCTGCCACCCCAAAATGTTCTGCTGTTCACAGTGAACAGGGCAGAGACTGAAGATACAATGCTCTGTTCCCTGAACTTCATTTGCTCCTCAGACATCAGGAAGCTGGAGGCTGTTCGTGACTCTCTGGCGCGCTTGAGGCATTTCAGACACCCTCCTGAACGATCTAGCCCTGTAGGGCTGGGCCACTTCTGGTAGGGGAAGAACTTGCATGGTGGTATGTCACAAATACCATCAGCTCATGACAACAAAATGCAGTGTCATGCAGTGCAGATGAGGCATACAGTCATGCATTTGTTCTTGTGAAAGGTCACTGAAACACATAACGCTGTTGTTATTTAATTGCTGTCACTAACCCTTCATCTCATAAAGAAGTTGAAGTGAATTTTCTCACTTTCTTTTCAGGTTTCTGTAAAAACAATTAACTACCAGGCAAAAAGCTTTGAAATTACTGCAAGCTCCTTGAGGAGAGGCTATGATTACGTTGCGAGTATAAGGTGTAACTATACAGGCTACCCGGCCTACTGGAGTGAGTGGAGTGAAGGAGTTGAATTTCACTATGGTAAGTATTGTAACAAATAGCAGCTTGATAAAAGGGTGGTATAACTTTATAAACCATATCATGTATAGCCTGCTGCTCTCCTCTCAGAGGAGAGTTATGAAATCATCATCCTTTTGAATGTGTTGTGGATACATCTGTAAAGACTTCCAAAGAGACTAAAGGTAAAAAGGCAACTGCTGGGGAAACTAAGGAAGAGAAGACCAAGGGAAGTTGGATTGTTTAGCCCTGTGAAAAAAAGGCTGACGGGGGATGTGTTTATTCTCTGGAAGTATTCATGAAGTAGACACCAGGGAAGGAGAAGAGATACTTAAACTAAAGAACAATACTGATGTAAGAGCAAGTGGGTGTAAATGAACGAGAGAGATCTAGGCTGCGAATTAAGCAATACTTTAACCATCAGAGGGCTGAGGGCTTATAAAAATCTCTGAAGAGCAACACAGAGGATGAGAAGCATAGCTGCACTGCAGTGGAGATGATAATGCCATTTTAGGGACTGTATGCAGGTTTGTCCCGGAGAGCTGACAAACGGCCTCGCAGTATGTGTTGGCTGTCCCAGCTCCTAACGCTCACAGTAACTGACTGCAGTACCTGCGCTGACCTTTCAGACACGGCACGCACCATCCCCACTGCTAGCTGCGTATGTCCTGTTGTTTATTTGCTGGAGGCTTTGTTTTGCATCCTCTAAAGGAGCGTTTTTTAAGGTGCAAAAGAAAAGCAATAAATTTAGTATTGCCAGTACTTGTGTTTATATGCACATAGACGTATAAATGTATATGTTTATTTAACAGATTACCAAGTAACAGCTGAAGACATTCTGCAGATGGCTGTTCCCGTGTCCTGCATACTGATCATGGCAGTATCTGTTATTTGTTACTTCTGTTTTACCAAGTATGTATCATACTGTTCAGAGGTTTTAAAGAGTAGCGGTTTGCACAGATACCTGTATTGCTGTTGATTAGCTGAGGGTTTAGTAGTACAGGAATCTAATGTTTTGTTTTTCCTCAGCACCTTTATCTCTCTCTCTGTGGGCAAACATTTTGTAGACATGAATCAGTTTCGTTCTGTCACTTTCTGAACAGATAACCGAATATTATCTATTAATCTTACTGGAATGGGCTTGTTATAGCGTCCAAACCAGGCTGCAGCTATGGGGTTTGTCAATTTTAGACCCCAGCCTTTGCTGGAGTTCCAGTAATGATGGTTAAATATCTGTATTTCTTTTTAAATTTTTTTTTTAGTAATATGAAAGTGGGATCCTATCTGTTTCATACATCATTTCAAACGTGATTAGGAGAACATGTGACTGTGGTTGTGCAGAGCAACTACGCACCAAACATATGAGTATCTTTGCACTAGCTTAATGAAAAGCAGCGCTTGGAGATACACAGAACAAGCACTTCCTGTTGCAATGCGGATGGCTAAGAGGGGGAGAAGAACAGAAGAGGGAAGTGTACACTGATGAAGCCAAAATGCAGCCAAAACAAACAACTTTAATTCTTTCCTTGCAGGGTGAAGAAGGAGTGGTGGGATCAAATCCCAAATCCAGCAAAGAGCCATTTGGTTGTAAAAAATGTTAAGGTAATTTAAAGGCTTTGCAAAAGATACCTTTTCCTGATCAACAGACGTAGAATATATAATAAGTGCTGTTCTCTGGCTAGTGCCAGAATACAGTTCACACGTGTCCTAAATCTCATTTGTGTCTCTATTAGTTTTCAGTTTTGTGCTACATTGATGAAATTAAGTTCCCTTTCCATGACTTAAAGCAGAGTCATATGGAAAAACAAATGTAAGTAAGATAAGGGGAAAAAAAAAACAACTCTGCTTTACAGCATAAAGTAGTTTCCTGTTACGTAAACATTGACTGTCCTTTTCTTTTGACTTCCAAAAACAGAAGTTGCAAGAACTGCCTGGCTCAAGGTCTGTCAAGCCAAAACTTCAAGGGAAAAGATAACATCAGAAATGTTGAGAACTGTTGCCACAGCAAGTCTGGAGAGTGGTTTCCAAAAGGCAGCAATGCAGTTTTAACCCCTGAGACAATTGTGGTTGAAGAGTCTATAGAAATCTGTGAATGTTTAACGGACGTTGAGGCTGAGAGCCAGGAAGAGACTGGTGACCAGATCACCACGTTTGAGCCTTGTGAGAGCAGTGGCAGGGCTTTCAGAGAGCACACTGAACACAACGATGCACTAGCTAGCATGTTTATTGAGCTCCTGGCAGATGAACACAGCATGCGAGATGATAAAGACCCAGGCATCATCACAGGTGAGAATAAAACCTTTGAGAAACTTGAGTCAGAACATCCATCACAGCGAAATTCAAAAGAAAGCGCAGCCCAGAGTCAGCAGCCATGTGATACTTCTCATACAGTCTCCCTTTTCACCAAAGCCTCTCAAGATGACTACAACTGTAGTACAGCCAGCAAGAAGTCAGAACAATCAGAAGAATCCTTTGAATCTGGCTATCGGAGCTCCAGCATAAATTCTGCTTCTTTGGATGCAAGAGATCTTCAAGATACAGTTCATCAAAGCCTTTTTCCATGTAGTTCTGAAAGTCAGCGTGATTCGTGTTTCCTGATCCAGGAATCTCCAAGTAAACCATCCTTTGGGACCAAAAAAGACAGAATAAGCAACCCTGCACACAAGAGTTTTGATACCTGTGTGTCTCCATCCATTGTGCTGTGTAGCTCTGCATACAAGAGCTTTGACACCCTTATCGCTCCATGCTCGGAGCCCTGTGGTTCTGCATACAAGAGCTTTGACACCCTTATCACTCCATGCACGGAGCCCTGTGGTTCTGCGTATAAGAGCTTTGACTCCCTTATCTCTTCATCCACGGAGCCCTGTGGCTCTGCATACAAGAACTTTGACACCCTTCTCTCTTCATCTACGGAGCCCTGTGGCTCTGCATACAAGAGCTTTGACACCCTTATCACTCCATGCACGGAGCCCTGTGGTTCTGCATACAAGAGCTTTGACACCCTTCTCTCTTCATCCACGGAGCCCTGTGGTTCTGCATACAAGAGCTTTGATACTCTTGTGTCTGCATTCAAGGAGCCAAGTAGCTCTGCGTACAAGAGCTTTGATACCATCGTGTCTCAGTCTATGGCTAACAGTAACCTGACTCTGTGTTTTGAAAATGTGTATTCCTCATCACCTTTGGCGCAGTTTTCAGAAACACCAGAATTTAGCTGCAGAGATCAAATTTATCGACCCCACAGCAGCCAGGCATGTTACACCAACTACAGATCTCCCTGCGCTGAGGCTGATTTTCAGAACACCTGTTCAGAACATACTGATTTTCCATCTCTCTCCACACATGCAATTAACAGTACTTCAGCTTTCTTACCAGAGGAGGAAATACATATGCAAGTAACGTATCAAAATGTTCAAAAGAAAGCCAATATTCTTTCTTGCCCCATTGGACCTCAACCATCTGGTTGTCAAGCTTTTGATAATGCAGTTAAATGTAATGGTACATACTGTGACAATGAGGTTATTTCTAGGTCACTATGTGAACCCTTCATTCGTCTCTTGTACAACAACCTGAGAGAAATGCCTCCAGATAACATAATCTGTGAACCTGACCAGAGGACAGGTGACCGCCTGTGTTTGATTGTACAGGGGTGTGATTGCAGCGTTGTCCCAGATTTAGCCTCTAGTGAGAATATCACACAGACTAGTGATGGCAGCCTTTGGATCATCAACTCCAGCGAGCTGTCTGGTGACAGCAGTGATGGAAGTACCATTGGAGATGAACGGCTGTTGCATTTGTTAGAGCTGAACTGTCAAGATTTTAACAGCAGAGAAAGAGCTACAAAGGGGACAAAACCTAACGGCTTTAACTGTACTGGTGAAGGAATGCACGAGAACAGCAGCCACAGAGGCAATACTGACTCTCACTGCCACACGCACAACTGCTTGAGGAAACTTGGAAACGCAGGGGAATATAAAGAGGTGATCAAGCACCCGCTAAGCAGGAGGTGTGGCTCAGCAGAGAGCTTACCAGGAGAATCACTGGACAGCATTGGGCTAAGCTTAGAAGGAAAAGATGCAGAGCCCCTGGAGCTCCTGGTCTCAGACAAGTTATCTCCTCTTTTTGTGGAAAACTCCCATCCTTGTGATGTGTGTGATTCTCACACCATTCACAGCAAGCGTTCCGGACTGGCAGCTGCAGTTAAAAAAAGACCTGTAGAGCTATTGAGGGAAAACAATAGGAAGAATGAGGAAAAAAATGAAACTTCTACAAGCCCTTGCCCAGAAGGACACCTGCTGCGTGAAGGGAGCCTAGTCACACTTGCCAAGACTGAACCAAACCAGTCTTTGGAAATAAACTGTATGGCAAATTGAAATGCTCGTTGTTCTTCCAATCTTGCCTGAGGTGAGGGCTGCTACAGTTCAGACATGGATTCAGTGGGTGGTAACACCCACCATGCCTGCTGCGGGGCTGGCAACCCGTACGTGATGCAGGTCCCTGGGGCTTAGCACCTAACAATTGCGGCTACAACTCTATCGGGGGGCAAAGCCAGAGCTAAAGCTTCTCTGGTCGTGATTGTTCTCTAAAAGTGAGCAGGAGCTGCAGACAGTAGGAGCTCTCCGTGCAGCTCCTGTGGTTCTTGCCCTGGCTCTGTATGTTGCTTGGGAAGCACACGGCGGTGATGTGGAAGGGGCTGACACAACTGGAAGTGGGATGTGGGGGCAGGTCAAAGGGGAAGTGACTGCCTTGCGCTGACAGCATCATGCAGCTTCCACAATTTATTTATTGGCGGGGGGAAGTCCTGTGTGCCTGGCCCCGGCATGGGGTATATGTTTCTACACTTGCTCAATCAAGACTTGAAATAAAGATTACTGTCATTTGGACTTAAGCAATGCTGTTATTGATGATTAGTTTCTTATTCTGTAGAAGCAAGCAGAGTTATTTCATACTTTTACAGCTGTAAATGGATGTTTTCCCAGAAAGTTTATCTTGTTTATGGTCAGGCTCCCTAAAGTGGTGGAGCGTTTTTTCAGCTTCATGTTCTTGTCCAGTTGGAATGGGAATTATGCCTGCAGCTTTAAAGCAGCATATACATGTTGGATAATTGTTCCAAAAACTTTACTCAGGACGTTGAACTTTTCTAGGGCATTATCATGGTTTGGTATGGTAAATTCCACCCTCGTATGCTGGCAGTGGCACAAAATAGTTAAGAACTGTTGAGTAACTGTGTGTTAAAACATATGTGCGTGTTCTCATTGTTTAGAAAACTGTATTTGCACTGCTGTTCATAGAGGAGGAAACCATAATGCAAAGCACAGAAACTGCTTTAATGTGTTCTGTAAGTAAGATTTTTGTACTGCGAATGTCTTCAAAGTTCAGGTTGGCCAAGTAATAGAGGTATCTGTGCATCAATTTTGCAGCTGTAAAAACAGTATGTAAGCACTGGAAGGAGACTTGCAGTGGAGTGTTTGTGTTCTGATGTGATAGTGTTTGTACGGGCATTGTTTTGTAGCTCACTTTCACTAAGATGGTGGTTAGTGAAAGATCTCACTCCTTGTAGCTGAGGTGCTGATGAACACGATATTTACTTGTTTTTACTGAAAATACCAGGTTGAATTTTATTTTCCCTCAGGTGAAGTTATTTCTATCAGGAATAATCTTTCTTTGTGTGAGGGCAGTTGCTGCTGTAGTTAACATCAGCACACATTCTGTCAAGCGGGAGGGCTTCAGAGAGAAGCCTCCTGAAGCAGACAGATGAAGAGGCTTTCCAGGACCCATCAACCAAACCTGCACTGAAATGGTGGAAACAGGAAGATGCACAGAGGCCATGGTCTGCCTCATGCGTAAGCTCACTCACTTCCCTAAATTGAAACAAAGTCAAGTTGAAGCAAAACCCCTCAGCTAGTTATTGCAGCTACTTGGAATGGGTTACTCACTGTTTACTGCAGTATTGAGGGAGGCGCAGGGACACCAGCAGTGCTTTCTTCCCCTTCTGCGCCTGCACTCTCCCTTCTGCTCTTTGTGAAATCCTCCTGGAAGGCCTGAACTTGGCTGGAGCAGGCAGGAGAGCCCTGCTCAGGCCAGGGTTGGAAGGCTGTTTGCTGCAGCATGTCTCTGCTGAGCCCCAGCCTCATTCCACCTTTTTCCCTGGCTTTTTTTCCTTCTCCATGACTGTGCCCTCCTGACTGCTCACTTCCATCGGATGGCTTGTTGCGCTTGGGTATTCTTCTCTTCCTTCAGTATTTCTCTGGTGAAATCAAACTGTAACACTTTGAGAAGGGAGAGGCCTATTCCTATGCTTTTGCCTAACGCAGAGGTGGTGATAAACATGGGCTGACTGGGTGGCTGGCCAGATCACCCGTCCCGCAGTCCCCACGGTGCATCACTGCAGTGGGAGCCAAGCTCGTGTTCCATCCTCTGCTACCTCTGCTTTGGCCATCCGGAGCTATTGCTGGGCTATAAAATGCAGGTAGGTTTCAAATGACAGGATTCTGGCCGAAGATGCTGATCTGCCCAGAGCGTGTGGGAGTTTTGAGTTTGGGCTGGCTCTTGGGACCACCAGTAAGGTGTCCCAGCCTGTGCCGCACCTCCTGGGGGCCAGCCTGTGCTTGCAAAGGCAGCTTACCCTCATGAGAGGGACTTCATTCCTGAAGGCTGGGGCCCTCCAAGCATCTCCTTGGTAGCTAGCGGAGGGCTCCTACCAGGACAGAATTACCCATCGTAGTGAGTGTATTTTCAGTGTTTTTCAGTGAGTTATGTAAGGCTGCAGCGCAAGTAGAGGCTTGTGCCAAGTTTCAGCCTAGTTACAAAGCCATCTATCACTTGCTTACAGTCACTCCACCTCTACATCGTTCTCAGCTGGCTGCCTCCCAAGTATTAGCAACCTGACTCACCATGAGTGAAACTGGGTTCCTGAGAAAAGCAGGCGTATTCCCGGTTCCAGAGAAGCTAGTTCTGATACACTGTGTTTTCCTTGCAGAATGCCAATGCCTTGCCTTCTTTTCTTTCTCTTCCTGAACAAAGGAAGCTCCTTGGAAATACCTGTATGGCACAACTGTTTGCAAATTCCTATCGGTCACGAGGTTCATCATTGCCTGTGGAAAACTAACAATAACCGCAAGACAAGGGTGAGACTAGGATTGAGCAGGAGCTTGAGGATGTGGGGTCAAGTTCTTGGGTAGGGACAAATTAATTTAGGGTGAGGGAGGGGTCAGCTTTTGAAATAACTTGTTGCTGCATCTTGCTTTGGGATGCTGCACTGTTCAGGCAGGGTGCAAGGGTGTCCGAGTGCTTATCCATCAGGAGCTACAAACTAAGGAAACGGGTTCTTTAGGTGTTGCGTTCTGGCAGTGAGATGGCCAAAGGAACAAAGGGTGCGAGAACGAAACGGGGGGTTGTGACTACCAAACCCTGCTCCCTGATGTTTACCTCTGACTGTGGAATTACGTGACAAAACTCCTTAGGGAACAGGAACGGGGAGGACAGTTTCCTTCCCCCAGCCCTGTCTTTTCTGTAGAAAACTCATCAGGGAGCGTGATTTGTGCCGTTTGTATTCTAGCTCTGACAGAGGCGCTTCCAAAGCGTGCAGTTTTGCATACAGTTGCTTTCACAAAGAAGAGGTGTTTTTGGCTAATCCTCCGGGGAAGTGTGCCATGCGACGCGCGGGCACGCACGCGCACGCAGATGGTTTCCCCTCCCCCCCCCCCCCCCCCCCCGACTGCTGTGCACAAGGTCATCCCCAGGCTCCCACATGCTGATGTATCACGACCACACGTTACCCAGCATTTTAATTGTTATTCACCACAGTGCTGTGACTGAGGCAGCCATGTCATGCCCTCAGCTCTTCCTCAGACGCTGCAGCCATGGCGCACGGCCCTCGAGGCCCCTGTGACTAAGCTGTGATGAGGTCGGGAGCTGAGCGAGAGCTCGCCATGAACTTGCTGACAGAGCAATGAGACCAGTGAGCCGGTCTGGATTTCAGCTGCAGGACTGTCGTTTCTCAAAGCAGATTGCCCCAGTCAGCAGCACCATCTGCGTGCTCGGTCCTGGCTGTTCTCATGCCTTTGACAAGCTGCAAAAGCAATGTTGAAAGGAACTTTACCTCTCTGCTGTACTCTGTCCAAAGGTGCTTTGCTCTGTCTGTCCCTTGTGCTGTGTCCTGCTTCCATCCTGTCCCTTCTGTGGCTTTCTATAACATGGAAATATCTGCACGGCTGCCTTCTACACCCCCAGCAAGACTGTGAGATGAAAGAGAAGAAAAACTGGCTGCAGCCCTGCATGAACAGAGCGGGGAGCTGTCTGCCGTGGCACATCTAGCTGCATAGGGGAGAGGAGCAGCTGTTTTCTTCTTCTCTTGCTCTTAGCCAGATACTTCCTATAAAACCTGACTATCTGTGCGGGAGACCTAAAATTCTGCCCTCTGAATGCAGAGGAGCAATTGGAATGGCGAGAGCTGGTACAGCAGCAGCCTGTGACCACAGCCTGTCTTTGACAGCAGGATGATGGCGCTAGTCCTGCCCTAGTCCATGGCGTGTGGCGGGTGTCCTAAGGAGCTCCTCTGTTCCATGATGGATCAGCCGCTTCCTTGGACCTGTCTGTGCTCCGTCGTAGGAGAGCAGGGCACTCACAGCACTGTGGTGTTTGTCCTCTGCTTGGAGGTTACTGATTTGGTGACTAACATATCACTGGGACTTTCCTGCTTGCTGCTGTTTCCCCAGCTCTTAGACATAGGGGAATTTGCCATAAGCTGAAGAGTTTGAGGTTGACTGCTTCTCCTCAGCTCAGCCACTGGTGGTTTCACTTGCAGTGAGCCACCCACACGGCACTAAGAATTACAACAGGGTGAGCAAGCTGCCTTCTGGGGGTAGAATTTCCACGTTGTAACCAGTCCCCGGTTCTTGTCTTGATGGTCTGTAAAGTTGCTGTGAGAACCAGGTCTGTGCTGGCTGTGGCCATGGCCCTGCAATTAGCACCCTTGGCCCTTGGTGAGTGGCCAGCAGAGGTCTCGAGGAGCTAGTCTGACAGGCTGGAGCTCTGCTGCGTTCACTAACCAGTGCATGCAGCTCTGGGCTTAAAGGTTATGCAGGGCAGCTCATTTTTGGATGGTCTGCTCCCCCACTGCCTGGCTGAGGCACCCCAGAAGCACACAGTGCTCCTCCACAACAGGAGGGAGGCAACAGAGCCACCAAGCACCTCGTTCCCTCTGTGAGGGCAGAAATTAGGACCTGTAGTTTAGCATGTGCTACCTACTTCACGGCCTCATTCGGAGCTGTGCTGGGGCTCTGCCACAGACACTGTCATCCAGATTCTTCCCACTTCTGATCGGGGCCACCTTTGCTGTTCTTAGGACTTGTCTTAAAAACCTCCAGCTGCACTCCGCAGTGTGAAGGACCAACACATTCAACTGCTGCCCATATTATCCCCGTTTTGCACGTTATCTGCGTTGTCTTAGCTTCTGGCTGCTCCCAGGACATCATTTTCCAACTTCTGCACCAGCCCAGTGGCAGGGTGAGGAGTGTGGAATCAGGCAATGCAGAGCTGGTCATGGAACAGCAACCAGGGCATCCAAGCAGCTTCCTTGTTCGAGCAAGAACCTTGTACCACAACCAAAGCCACTGTGGAGCATGGAATCCCCCGACCCCTACATTTTGTAGGAACAACATTCAGACTCCTCCTCTTCTTGCTGACCGCTGTAAATGTTTACCAGTGCTGGCTGGGATGTGACACAATTTCATCACATTAGTCCCTATGCTCTACTGAAGCCAATTATGCCATGTTTTGGCCTTTTTGGCCTCAAACAAAACAAGCTCCTGCCTCCTGCGACCGTGCAATGAACTGCTACCAGCATCATAGCAAAGCCACAGCTTTGCAAAGCTTGGACTGCCCCAAGAAAGTCTCACAAAACCTTTTGGCTTCTCTATGCAGAAATGTATTTTGAATTCTTGGAAACATTGATTCCTTTGGAGCAATGTGTTTCTGTGAAAATCCTGTTTATCTCCGACGTTGTTAATACGCTCCAACATATTGCAAAGTGCTCCTTGTAGCTGCCTGTTTGTCCATCCGGCACCCCATCCCCCCTTTTTCCCGAAAGGCACCATACATCCCTGCTAGTGACGTGGGAAGCCGCTTATTGTGTCAGATCTGCGTGTTCTGTGGGTTTGGGTTGGCACCAGCAGCGCTGCCGGAGCCTGCGCCCTGCCCTGCCATCGTCTCCTGCAGCTCGGTGCTTGCCACGTGGAGGCAGCATGCGGTGTGAGCCGTTAGCTTTTGCTTTGACAGCGCTTCCACAGACAGGGGTTGAAAATAGCTGGTGTGTTTTTCACCTGATTCGCGATGCCAGGAGCTGTGCAAGGCGCGCTCGGTTCCTGCAGCCAGCCCCAGGGTGGAAGGCCTGCTGACAGGGCCTGTGGCCAGGCAGCGGGGGTGCGGCAGGCTGAATTCCGACGGCTGTGGTAAAACAAAGGTCCGAGAGGCTCAGGTGAGGCTCTTGCCACAAATAGCTGTTTGCCAGCAGCAGAGTTCTGGGCTTGGTGCATCCCGGCGAGCAGAGATCTGGTGGATGTTGGCTCTAAGCGGTCGCTTTCTGCCCTGAAAGGAGCGGGAGGTCCTGCCAGCGCTGCTGACTGGGGCAGCGTGCGATGGACTTGCTGACCTCGCGCAGGGTCAGTGCTCTTTGGAAGCACAAGCGCAGAAGGTGCGGCCTGGGATCAACCTGAGACTGGCTGCCGCAGGGTGGGGAGGACAAGAAAAGGCTGATGCTTAGTTTGTGAAGCTGCAGGAACCCAGCTGTGGGGCAGGGCTCTGGCAGATAGATGGAGGGAGAGTACTGCCTGTGGGCTATCCAGAGGGTCTTGACTCGCAGAGGAGGGTGGTGTGGAGGCTGTCTTGGGGAGAGCTTCCCATGCTTTCCTGTGGGCTGAATGTAAACGGTGTAGTGCGGCATCTGTGGAGATGCTCTGAGCACGTTTTGCATGGTGCAGATGAGGGTGGTGGGTTTGAGCCTGAGCAGAGCTGTAGGTTTCTGTTCCAGATGGTCAGGGTGAGTTCACCAGCACAGTCATTCCTGTTTCTGTTTACCACCGTGTGTCTGGTGATTTCCTAAGAGAAGATACGAACTTCTGTGTGATCCACTCTGTGTGAGCAAGACGTGCACGGTCACAGCTCTGTGAAGGTAAGCCCTTTTCCTCTGGCGTGAGCCAAAGTGATGTCCTCCCACCGCAGCCTTCATCTGGAGTGGGTTCAGACTTGATGGATGTTTGGGGAAACGAGGCTGAGCCCAATGCTGGTGGCTACGAACAGGCAACTGGCGAAGGCGAAAGGGAGGCAGGAGGGCAGGGTGCTGGGGTCTCTGTGGGTGGCACTCAGCATTCCCCAGACGGAAAGCAACGCGCTCCTTCCTCCTCTGTGCAGCATCCTGTGTCAGCTCGCAGGCTGCCAGCTGAGGGGCTTTGTTGTTTTTCAACCTGCTGCTTTGCTGACTAACACCTCCGCTTTCTGCCTGGCTCATTCATATTTTACCCCATTTCCTGAGCTTTGAGGTGGTTTCTTCTATTGCTTTCCTTTACAGTAGAACGGTGTTACTCACGTCTCAGCTGTTCACCTGCTATTTTTTACTCGTTATTTATCGTAATGTATGATTATCTTCCTCCTAAATGTCACCAGCCAGTAAAGGTGCCTTTGACCCTGGAGTTATACCAGGTCTGTATCTTTGATGATGCTGAGGATATTGTTTTAATTCCATTGTGATGGGAGGAAAATACAGCAGTAGTACGGTTTGTGTGGGGTTTTTTTCCCCACATCATGAACTCAGTAACTGCAAGTGTCAATAATTCTCTCTTCTACAGAAAGGAGTTGTCAGTTCTGATTGTTGTTTCCCCTGAGTGTATTTATTCTTGCTGATAAAAACAGACGGATGTTGCCCTTCTTCTAGTCATGGTAAAATGCTTTTGGGTCATCAATAACTAGCAGAATCTACCAAACCTTCTCTGGTGTGCCCTTCACACTTGCTTCCTGGTGAATATTGCCACTGCAGGTTGGACTGAGATTGCAGCTGGATGAAAGTCGTTGCCTCTTATCTCAGATCAACATAAATCTGTGGCAATTGAACTGCCTCAGGTCTCTGGGGGGCTGGCTTCAGCTGCCCTGAAGTGCCATGAATTTGGAGATGGTCACTGCACACTGAGTCCTCTGACTTGCTCTGCTCCATGCAGGAGGTGTGTCTGTGTACTGTGCTCCAGGTGGCAATGAGTGTCAGGGTTCCTAGAGATCCTGCGTATGTGTCCTACATCATGGCTCTTCCCAGGCTGGATGTGGTGGATACAGCCCTTCTCAGTCACTGAGAGAGATCTGGTGGCTCACACGGTGCTGGGCTCCCCGGGATTGAAGAGCTGGGTGTATCTTACACATTTTCTCTGCAGGGGCGGGATTCCTTGTTGCTCTTCACATTGCAGCGCTCACACAGCTTCACATGTCCACGTGCATGTACTCACATGTACACACGTGTATAGGCACAGTGCTAGATGACAGAAGAGAATCAATCATTACGTTTCAACACATCCGTGCACGATGAGCTATTCCAGCCCTCTGGCAGGCCCTTAATGTTTATCTTGGCTTTACACGTCACCAGCAGTGAGCATTGCAGAAGGGAAACTGTATGCATCTGAATTCTGGCAGTCAGTGAAGGAGAAACTTTCTTAAATTAACTATCCTAGAAAAAGAAGTGCCAACTGCTGCCCTCTTCTAGGGCTCATTAACTGCCTTCAGTCCCACCTCTCTTTCCTTGTCTCTCTAAACACCCCCATGCCCCTGACTCATCCTGAGAAAAACGGACGTTTCGGACCATTCGGGCCAGGCGGGTGGCTCTGATCATGCCTGCCAGGTAACTGGGCTGGCTGGTTGTGCACTGTTCCAGCACGCATGGAGAAGATCTGTTACTTAGCCCACCAGCTATTCCTCATGAGCAGAGTCTTTGTAAGACAGAGCAGCTCTTCCTTCTGCACGCTTTGTGGATCACTTCCAGGCATGGTGTCGGGCCCAAGCTTCTAGAAAAGACTCATCTCAGCTGATCTGCTTATGGGTTGTGGAGATTGTCACTGCTGTAGGATAGCACAGGGACAATCAGGCTGAGCAGCTAAGCTAGACATTTCCCAGGCAGTTAGTAATATCTTTCTCTTGTGGGGACAGCAGACCAGGACAGCGGTGCAACCTTGGCTCCCTGGTTATGCAGGATTCTCCAAGGTGGGCTGACAC
Organism: Psophia crepitans; assembly: GCA_013399095.1. Classification (NCBI taxonomy): domain Eukaryota; kingdom Metazoa; phylum Chordata; class Aves; order Gruiformes; family Psophiidae; genus Psophia; species Psophia crepitans. The sequence goes on from VWZZ01005496.1 coordinate 744,628, forward strand.
CATGTGCAGAGGGAGGAGGGAAGGACAGCATGTGTGATCAGTCCAAGAAGTGATAGCCTGGCAGGCACGAGCCACACTGCTTTTAGAATGTGCAATAATATGCTTTTGAAAGCTAATGTTTAAAACAAGAATACTGGTAGTAGTCTAAAACAACTGCTTTATAAATTTAAACACATTGTACTTAAAAGCCAATCTTTCTCAAACTTCACTCATTAGAAATGAAAAATCACTTGTTGCACTATTTTCTGTATTTTATTTTTTTTTAATATTAACTGAATCCCATGTTAGCTTTTCTAGCAGTTTTGGTTCAAACCTGCTGGCCTGCTTCATGGCTGAGAATACCCTACTTCCTTTTATAAAAGCTCAGGCATGTTATTAACAGTCTCAGAATCTCCTGGGAACATCCCCTGACAGAGCGACACCTCACCTCGTTCCTGCCCATGTATCAGCACAGAAATCAGAGCTGCTCTCTGGCACTGTTACTAGCAGTTTCCCCGTGGCCATGTATTCATTGCTCCAGACTGGGATCAGCAGCCTTTTAAGTCTGGATTCTCCTTTTCAAACAGATGTTACGTACGCTGGAAGCAATAAGCTCCTGATTATTTTTCAAGTATCTTATTGGTACATGAGAGACAGCTGCTACTGCTGGATATGGAGCTGGGACCTTCTGTCTTGAGTATCTCCTGACAACTGTATGCCCTCTGTGGCCTGTGATTGCTGCATCCTTACCTACATGAGGGATGGGGTTTATCTTGTGTTTTAACTACTATAAAAATGTATTTGTCGTGGTTCAGCCCCGGGCAGCAGCTGAGCACCACATGGCCGCTCGCTCACTCCCCCCGCCGCTGGTGGGATGGTGAGGTGAATCAGAAGACGAAGGTAAAACTCACGGGTTGGGATAAGGACAGTTAGCTGGGACAGCGAAGGGAAAGTAAAATAACAGCAGTACTTGTAACAACATGCAAAGCAGGTGGCACACAAAGCAGTCTGCTCACTGCCCAGAGCCTGTGCCCAGCCCAGCCCTGAGCAGCCATCCCACCCCCCCAGCCAGCTTGCCCTTTACGTACTGAGCATGACGTCGCACGGTACGAAATACCCCTTTGGCTAGCTTGGGTCAGCCTTCCTGGCTGTGTCCCCTCCCAGCTTCTGGTGAAAATTAAGTCTATCCCAGCTGAAAACCAGGACAGTATTGTGCCCAGACTGACCGGCCGTGAGTCCATATCTGTAACTCCCCTCACAGCGACCTGAGGAGCCCGGAGGTCTCGGTAAGAGCTGGTCCCTGCTGGCTGTGCATCTGCTGCTGGGCTGCGCTGTGCCAGGTCTTTGCCTCTGCTCTCACTGGGTGATGGGTGCAGTAGGGGCAGTGGGCTCTTCAGCTCAGCGGGTCTTGGGGCTGAACATGGAGCCTGCTCACCCTGCTCCTTTGTGCCTGCTTCACTGCTGCAGTCTCCTTGGGTTATTCCAGCTCCTTGTTCTTCACCCCCCTGCCACCACACTGCGTGTGCCAAGTCCCCTCTATAGAGCTGCTCCTTTCCCCCTTGCCCAGGGACACAGGAGCACGCACTGGGCTCCTTGCAGCCCCTTTCCAGGTGAGCTGACCTCCCCTCCCTCAGTGTCAGCCTCGCAACCTGCAGTGCCCCAGCCCAGACACAGCCTGCAGGCGTGAGATCAGGGCAGGGGTGAGCCCCTCCACCTGCGCGGGAGCCAGACCACCTCCCTGGCTGTGTTCTGAGGATGGGTGCTGCTGCCCTGGTCCCGGGGGCCGTTTTGGGGAAGGTGGAAGCAGAGCACAGTGGTGCTTGGCTGTCTCCGATGTGATACACGCTATATAGCTAGACTTAACCATTTAATGCCTTGACGTTAATGCCTCCCACTGCGAGGCTCTAACTCCACCAGCCCCAGTATGACCTTTTAGATCTGAAGCCTGTGAGTTTTTATCTGCTCTCCCACCCTTTTCTCACGTAAGAGAGCAGAGCGATACAGTAATGTTGTGTGGGTGTTTGGACCTGAATTCATTGCCTCCTCTGCTCACCACATCCTTCTATCGACACAGTAATTCTGATACAGTGGTGACGTCAAGCACCATTTATCACTGTCTATTCCAATACACTACAGCCCTTGGCCGTGCACAAGCAGGCTTTGCTCTTACTCATTGCTGATGAGAACCACAGTGTCTGCCGTCGCAGTAATGATTTAGCCAGGCCAGCCACGGAAGTGTTGGAGGGCTGCAATGGACAGCTGAAGGGACGGGGCAAGGTAATGTCCATGTTTCCACCAATTTTCCCTGCTGCCTGTTTGTTACTGCTTGATATCTGTGACTTCTCTGTAAACCTTTCTCATAGCTGACGTGGCCCTTGTGCCCCTGCTGTCATTGCTGTTGGCCTACACTGAACAGCTACAGAGTCCTGTCTCCTTGTTGCTTTAGCTTCGTGATTAGATGGCAGCGTACACTGATAATGAGTTGTGTTTCTCAAAAAGAAAGCTTGTTTTTGCATAGAACTGGTGGACTGAGAGACTTCCACCCTGCTTTGCTTGGGTGTAGCTGTGACATTAATTTTCTCATGCTTGGAAATACCAGGCTTTATTTATTTATTTATTTTACTTAACCTGAGTTCTGAGTTCATTTTGTGTGTGTGTTAAGTTTTGTAAGTGCATATGTTTTCTGGAGACACTTCAAATTATGAGCTTAGGCTGCATCCATCTTTGGCAGCTTATAGCAGCATATTTCCAGATTCTTAACAAAAACAATCTTTATAAAAGTCTGTGTCTGTACTGGTCCTATTTTCTGTCCTCTGGTATACTAAAACCCTGCAGCGTTGTCTGTGTGTGCACATCTACACGAATGGCTAAGCAACTTTACTGCCGTGCTCTCTGACACGCCGTTCCCTGGGATACTGCAGTTTGCAGCGGTGGTGCTCAGCAGCTGTACGGTGCTTGACATTTCGCAAGAGTTAAGTAACTGTTTCGGGGATGCATGGAACTGACTGAGTCCCCGTTTCACAGACAGAGAAGTTGAAATGAGGTGGTAGAATGGACTTTTCTAATGCCAGACGGGGAGTAAGTTCCTGCCTCTGCTCGTTGCCCACTGCCTTTTGTCCCTCCAAGGGAACAATCTCACGAGCGAGGTGCTGACAGGTGGAAGCAAATGGGGAGGGTGTAACAAACGGAGGGATGCAGGAAAGGTGGGGCTCTCAACCATAGACTGGGATTGCAACTTGCAGAGGGCCTGGCTGGAGGAAGCTTTAGAACAGGGGCTGCTGTACATCTCTGTGAAGCCACAAGGTCTTCCAGCCAGCAGAGTCTGCAGAGACACTGCTGCCAAGCTGCATCTTTCCCTGCTCTTCTGCACATCATAACATGGTGCACAGGTGGGAGGAGGTCAGGCACACACAGCACAGACACTTTCTATGGTGCTCTCAGAGGCAGCAGCCTGTCCCCACCACACTGAGGTGGGAGAACTGTGTAAGAAGTGAAGGAGACAAGTGTTGGGCTAATCTGTGGGCACTGGCAAGGGTAAGAGGTGGGACAGTGGAGTCCCAAGTGAGGAATCGTTGTCTCCTTGCTTCGCCTGTGTTAGCAGATCCTACTGGTTTTCTGTTTGGTTTTGCTATTGTGCTCTAATTCAGGAAGCTTCCTTCTAGATTACGACTTTGTATGTGAACCTCTCTCCAGCCTGTGATGGCAGCCTCAGACACCTCCATAAGGCATCCTCCCGATGAGCTACTTGGGCTTGTCGCTTTGACCTTTTCCTGTTCAGTCTTTCCTGTCCCATTGGATCGATGGCACTGCTCTCTAAGCAGAGGAAGGAAAATAGGGAAGGCACTTTGAAGAAACCACAGTCCAGTAGCTAAAAGCAGCAAAGACTTCCCTTGCGTTGTTCTGTCCATTTAGGCAGGAATGAGGGTAAGATGAAGGAGCTACAGGAACATCATGAACAAGAAACACCGGAGGTGCTGCCAGTTGGATTCTAAAACAGCAGTGGGTCTGCAGAGCTCTCTGAGGGCCCAGCCCTTCCTTCCTCTGCTGAAGAAGAGGCAGCAAGTTGGTTTTCTTGACCTTACAGGGTGGCTGAGATTGTGGAGCATGACAGTCACAAAGCAAAGTGAGATGGGCTTCTGCAGCAGGGCACAGTGCTAGGTGGTACTGGTCCATCTCGCAGTCCAGTCCTGTGCTGGGCAGTCCAGTCAGTGGGAGGGCACAAAGCCCTGAGGAGGAACAGCAGGAGCCCTGTGCACGCTCTTGGAGTGGGAACAGGCCCTTTTGGACAGGCTGTTGGCACCCTAGGTGGGGGCACCCCTGAACATTCTGAGGTTCTGGGTATTTCACAGCGAGAAGGATGATTTAAGGCGGCAGTGGACAATTTCATGTCTCTAGGGCTAATGACCTCTGGTTCATTTGGCATGGCTCTTCTATTAAATGTGCTGCGAGCAGCAGGGCCCTCCATGCTAGGGGGTCATCAGCAGATGCTACATCAGCAGACTGCCCATCTGGTTTCATGCTGCAGCCAGTCTTCGCACGAAGTCGGGTGAGCAGGTTTCAGGTGGCGGGATAGCAGGGTGCCCTCCTGAAAGGAATGAGAATTTGGGGAAGAGCAGTGGAAGGATGAGTAGGAGCACAAGGTGCAGTTAGACAGTGGGCTGTGTCTTAGTAATCAGGGACTGCACCACCAGAAGTAGTGGTAATGACAGTAGTTATTGCACAGAGAATACTTGGAGAGCTGGGACCAGAGGGGTCAAGAACAGGTGTTTCCTCAAGGAAATGTATGATGAAGAAAGGGCTGGGTTGTGGGGAAAGATTTTCTGTCCTGCTGCTTGCAGCAGGTGAGGGAGAAGAGCAGGGTGCCCGGGGCTCCTCGCAGAGCTGGAGCACATGCTTCATCTGCAGGATATGCTTGGCAGGAAAGGAGGGGCAGCAGCACCGTGGCAGCTCCCGCCGCAGGGCTGAGGTGCTGCAACCATGAGGCGCTTGTGGCACCTCCTGAGTGAGCCTTGCTGATCTCATCTGGACACTGTGGTGCCTTGAGAGCGAGTCTCTGAGCTCACGTGGGGCTGCAGGGGCTTTTTGGTGGCTGCTAAATTTATTTTGCTTTCATTATTTGAGTAAACCTGGGAAATTTTTGAACACCACAAATGTTCCCCAAGTGGAAGAGGCCTCACTAGCATTCTCTCTGCTGAGTGACTGGGTGCTTGCTGCTGCTGCTGCTGGGGGAGGTGAGGGGGCACAGGCACCCCAGAACCTGGGTTGGGGCAATCCCCAGTATCAATAGAGGCTGGGGGATGAAGGGATAGAGTAGCCCTGTGGAGAAGGCCTTGGGGGTACTGGTGGATGAAAAGCTGGACGTGAGCTGACGAGATGCGCTTGCAGCCTAGAAAGCCAATCATATCCTGGGCTGCACCAAAAGCAGCATGGCCAGCAGGTCAAGGGAGGGGATTCTGCCCCTCTATTCTGCTCTTATGAAACTCTACCTGGAGTACTGAAGTAGAAGACAGACATGAAGTTGTTGGAGTGGGTCCAGAGGAGGGACACAAAGATGATCAGAGAGCTGGAGCACCTCTCCTATGAAACCAGGCTGAGAGACCTGGGGATGTTCAGCCTGGAGAAGAGAAGGCTCCAGGAAGACCTTATTGCGGCCTTTCGATACTTAAAGGAGGCTTATAAGAAAGATGGAGACAGATTTTTTTTGGTAGGACCTGTTGCAATAGGACAAGTTTTAAACTGAAAGAAGATGGATTCAAACTAAATATAAGAAAGACATTTTTTATGATGAGGGTGGTGAAACACTGGAACAGATTGCCCAGAGAGGTGGTAGATGCCCCATCCCTGGAGATTTGATGGGGCTTTGAGCAACCTGATCTGGTTGAAGATGTCCCTGCTCATTGCAGGGATTTGGACTAGATGAGTTTTAAAGGTCCCTTCCAACCCAAATCATTCAGTGATTCTATGACATGCCCCAAGCCCTGCCAGGATCTCTGGGCATCTTTTGATGGCTGCAGCTTGCTGCCCAGTCTTCACCCATACCACCACCATACCACAGGTGCCTCTGTGCAGCCTGGTGCAAGGGGTTTGCAGAGCTCTGGGGCTCTGCAGAGATGCTCCTGTGTGTCCAGTCACTGATGGCGTTGCTGCTCTGTGCCACGGCGTGGGGCCCTCCCTGCTCTCTGTGCATGCCTGCAGCTTGCTGCCAAAAGAATTATGTCCCCAAAATAATACAGGTTGCTCCTCCAAAGTCTTGTCCCCAGGCAGCCTAGCCCGTTTCAGAATAGCTTGAAAAAAACAGTGCTGTAACCTGTACTGGGTATCAACAGCCAATACTTCGCAGGGAGCTCATTTTAAGTCTTTCTGTGTGCATCTCTGTGTTTCTGTAAGTGTTAAACACTGTAAAAACACAGCCTTAACGTGTTATGTGGCTTGAGGGCCTGGCCATGGAGCAAGGGCTGTGGGCTGAGCATTTTCCTCATACTGCTGTAAACATCCTGCTGTCCTCTTCTGTGGAGACTTTCCCACAGGTTCTCTTCACCAGGCCGCATCAGGACAGCCTTCCCCTGCAGCGGGTGCTGTACATCATTCTCTTCTGTGCCACATGGGAGACTTATTTTTTTGCCTGGTCTGCCTTCGTGGAGTCCCTTAGCTAGATATTCCGTGCTTATTTAACCATGGGTAGGCCAAATCAACAAGTTCTCACAAGCCTTACTCATACAGACACCACAGTGACATTCGGACTCTATTTGACTAATTCACTGTACAGATGTTTAAGCCACAGCAATGTCACTTCTCCTAGCTGCAAGCCATTTCTAGTTGCAGGAAACCAATGAAGAAAAAAATGTTAGCAGTGCCTTCCTGTTGCATGGATGGACTGTGGCTGCAGTCACTTGCTGCTTTCTCTGCACATGCTGCTGGCACGGAGCGGAGATTTCACTGACCTGGTTTATCCCCAGTTGGCAGGGCTGTTGGTCATCTTCCCTTTAGCCCATGGAGTAGATGAGCACAGCAGAGCTGAGATGACTTGCTTTAATTAGGCACTTTACCTTTAGACATTTAAATGAAAGCAAGATTAATTCCACCTCAACCTTCAACATATGAGTAGATGAACTGAACTTTTAATTGGTTGTTTGGGAGATTTTTAAGGTTTGGTGTTTTTTTTGTTTTGTTTTCTTTTCTCCAGGACATCCAGTCAGAACCAATATGAGGAACAAACTGTGGGTCCAGAGTATTTCCTTCTTCCTTTTATTCCAGTACAGTAAGTTCCCAGATGTCTCTCCCGGGCTGTACACCCACAGTGGCTGTTGACGCAGGCTCTGCTGAGATGGGCATGGCACGGGGTTGTCATGGGGCACACGACAGGGTACCAGGGAGAGGGTTCGGTGGGCTAAGGAGTGACAGAAGAGGCTTGACGAGCAGCAGAGGACAGACACAAGGTGCGCAGCTGGGCAGAGCTCAGCCAGACTGCATACCACCCCTCCAGGGAGCAGCACCAGCGGGGAGCTGCAGAGGTAGTGCCTGCCTCGCATTGAAATGTCTCCTGTTGACGTTAGAGTAGGATTTCCCCCCCGCCCAAAAAACCCCCTTTGTCACAGGAAAGGTTCTGGTGGCCAAGACCAGGATGTCCCCAGGGCTCACGGCTGCTGTTGGCAGGCCAGCCAGGGACCGTGGAGCGAACCCCTCCTGGTCTGAGCCCCTTTGCTCAGAACCGCGCGGTGCGGTCGCCCCCCCCACCCACCATGCAAGCTGCAGCTGACTCAGAGCTGGCTTTCTGAACAGGTCAGCTGGACAGAAAAAGGCAGCGACGACAGTGTCTGCAGGGAACAGGTGCGAGTTTAGCATTTTACATGCTGCTTCTAGGCAGAGCATTGGACCTGCTCCAAACCTAAATTAGCAGAAGAGATGAATTCAGAGCTACATCTTCCTGCCGTACAGGACCATTGTGATGTCTGGTCTGAATTTCGTGTAACACAAGCCAGGGAATTACCCTGTACTAATTTCAGTTTGGACCAAACTAGATCTTACTGTTAAAAGTATTTGATTTTTGTTTCTGAAGCTGCCAAGGATGGACAATTCATCCTAGATCTAACTGAGTTTAGGGCACTTAATTATTCCCTTCCCAGTAAAAAGCTGTTCTCTTCTCAATTTTGGTAACAGATTCTTGCCCAAAGATACACTTGCAGCTTATCAACTACCTTGGAGTAGTCCATTTAACTGATTAACATGATAGCATAGAAGAATGCTAATTAGCAGTGTTTATGAGCTTATTAATACTTGCTGCCCTCTCTAAAAGAAAGCAAGGGGTCTATAACTCCATTTTATAGGAGAATAAAGTTAGGCTAAGTGAGAAAAAGTATGTTGTTCAGGACTTTGGAGCAAACAGCACTTGTATGAGGGCCCTCAGAAGAGCCTATTGTGGGTTCAGAATGAAAACTTATTGACAATTTTAGAAGCGAATTCTGAAGTCAGTGTGAAATGAAAAAGTCAGAATGAAACACAGTGGCAGCCACATAATGTGAATCACTCGCTGTTTAGTAAAGCATATGTGCACCCTTGGGGACAGTTTTGATTTATGGAAATCATAGTAACTGCAAATTTGCAATATTTTTTTGCCAAAATTCCATGAAAAGCATATTCCAAGTCTCTGGAGCTGAGCATGAAAAGTATTGATGCTGCATTAATCAAGCTGTAGAAAATAGCAAGCAGAGAAATTGGTCAAGAAAAAATTGCTAAAATACTACTTTTTTTTAAAAATGTGCAAAATGCCACAGAGATGTCATAAAACAAAAACTAGACAGGCAAAGAACAGTACTCAGTTTAGGAAGTAGTACCATTGAAGTGTTTGAATATGCTGCTGTTTCTGATGGGCAATCACGCCTCGGCTGTGCTACATAAGCTGGGACTGTGGCAGAAACAACGTGTGACTCTGCTGTAGTGACTGTGTAAGAGGGGACAGAGATAAGTTGGAAAATCCAGTCACAAATTGGGCATTTGCTGGTATTTTGGCATGCCGTTTGCTGCCACGTTTTTAGTGGATTTTTGTTTGATGTTTATCTTGCTGTCTATGCCTTGCCTCCCTGGAGGCTTTTGGGGCGTCTGGCGCAGAGTGGTCTGTTCCCTTCAGATTTAGTGGGACATCTGAGGACTATGTATGTTGATAGCAAGTTCCGCTTGCTTCACCATGGAAGCTGATATTATGTTTTCTCTTTCCAAACCCACAGCTACGTGTTGTGAAAACCTCACTTGTTTTGTGGACTATGTACAGACCCTGTCCTGCATCCTGAGAAATGACTTGGGTACCAGTCCGTACAACCTCACTGCAACATGGTATGTCTCAGTAGGATGAGCAAAGTGCAGTCAGCAGGAACTTCTAATGTGTCCATAGCACAGTGGTGTCCTTCTGTCCTCATGTTGGTTTTTACTTGGTACTTCATGCTCTCAGCTGGCTTCTCCCACAGCAAAGGGTGCCGGGTTACTGTGTCCACTGACTGTTCCACTGGCTCTGGCTTTCTCAGCATTGTTTTCTGTCCTGCCCTGGGAATACGTTGCCCTTTGCTGCTGTTAACAACAAACTTTCACTCGTGTGTGCTGGCAGGGCTCCCACAAGCTTCTCCAAGCCTGTATGGCTGCTGTTCTGCCCCAGCAAGGTGCAGTCCTGGGCTGTGCAGCCCTGGTGAGCACCTTCCCACAAACACTTCAGCATCACTTTCCTACTTCTCTCAATGATGCTAAGCTGAGCAAATAGAAGGGGGAAAAAATATCTGTCACAGTTTACAATGTTTATCTGTCAAAGATAAATTTTTAATTGAACTTATTGCCTCTCTTTTTCTTAATTTCTATGCCCTGTGTTTCAGCAACAGATTAGTCCAACTACAGCATGTGGTAGATGTGGACTTGATTGTTTTTGATGGTTTTAGGATTTCTGAGGAAGATGCAGAAAATACTGTGGCTGCCTGCAGTCTCCTGCAATTGTCCAGTAACACCAGTCACACAGAGTACAAGTGCACCGTGGACATGACTCAAATCCTGGCAGATGTCAAAGTCCAGGTGGATGTTACAGAGACAGCTGCTAGGCGGCACGTGATCTCCAGAGACTTTTATATGGCAGCCAGCAGTAAGTACAAAAATGGTGGATTTGATAAATACTGCCTGACCTTGTGTCTGCTAGGACAGCCAGGGCAAGGAGTGAGGTGGCAGCCGGCCGGGGGGCTATGTCTGGTGTGCACTCATCTCCACAGAGCACTGTGCTCTTGTTGCTATTGTAAACTACAGAAACATTTGTGCTTGAGGCTGAGCTTAGAGCTGGCTTGGCCGCAGCCTTTTCATGGGGAAATTCCTTTTCCCCATGAAGCAGTAGGTGATAAATTTCCACCTTAGACCAGTCTCATACCTAAACTAAGCAAGTGTTTTATTCTTGGCTAGAATCTAAAGAGCGGGAGGAATTGCTTCAGTCGCAAATGCCACAAATGTCCTCACAGGAGGCTCTTGCAGTGGACACCTGAACAAATATGACGTTATTGTGGGTGGCACAAGGCATCCCGGGCACAATGGAGGTGGCATGTCCCTGTCCTGAGGCAATTCTTAACAATCTCTCCAGCATGATAGGAAGACTGGGAGCGATCATATAGTCGACTTGTTGGAATGCTGGTGTGTTTTGAGTGGTGCAGCAAACTGTGAGGAGAAGGGGTGGTTAGCCAAGCAGGCAGGTACCATGCCGGCATATGAAAAAGGATTTTTCTATTCTAGATTCTTCTGAAATTAAACCTTACGTAAGAAGTGTCATCTTTTTGACAAATGCTGTAACAGTTCGGGAAAGCCCCTTGCCTCCACTGACAGACTATAGGTTGGGTAGTGGCACTTTGCATGTCCTCTGTAGGAGGGCCCACCCCTGCCAGAGCAGTTTTGCCCTGTACTCGCTCTGCATTGGTGGGTCACTCTTGTCTGCAGTAACGTTATGAAGGGTAACGCCATCCTGTCTTCCAGTCAAACCACAGCCTCCATTCAATCTGACCGCTGTGCTCTCAGAGGGTTACAATATTTCTTGGGAAACCATCTACCAGAACCCTCCTTTCTACGTTTTGAATGAGGAGCTGGAATACGAGCTGCGTTATAAGAGAAGGGCCGACACCTGGGAGGTAAGTGAGATGTCAGTTTACCATGAAGTAGGATGTATCAGCAAAGATGAGGCCAGCACAACCAGGACAGGAGCACTAGTATAGAAGAATCATAGAATGGTTTGGGTTGGAAGGGACCTTAAAGATCATCTAGTTCCAACCCCCCTGCCATGGGCAGGGACACCCTCTGCTAGACCAGGTTGCCCCAAGCCCCATCCAGCTTGGCCTTGAAGGCTTTTCATGGTTTAGAAAAGGTGTCTCTTTGCTGCCTGGCCTGAAAACAGGCAAAGCTGAAAAAAGAATAGAGAAGCAGAAGCTGTTTGAGGGGTACTAGGTCCTGTGGGCAAGGCTGATGAACCATTTGCTTCTTGTGCTGTTCTGCGTGGAAGGATCCTCCAGGGCCCCATGCGGCTACTGGCCAGCCAAAGCACGGCCTTGCAGAACAACATGAAAGCAGAGGAGATTAGTCTGTAGGGCTCCTCACTGTGCAGCCCTGAGGGTTAAGTGGGTGCAGTCACTCCAGCCCTGAGTGTTTGGTGTTTAATCATTCACAGGCTCAGAATACTAAAGCTATCAGTGAAGATAAACGGACACTGGTGATCTCACCACGGGAACTCCAGGCGAACACTGAGTATGAGTTCCAAGTGCGAGCCAGACCTCGAGAAGACACTGGCTACAGTGGATTTTGGAGTGAATGGAGTCTCCCGGTGATGTTAAAAACCAAACCTGCCGGTACATACTATCAGCTCTGCTTGCCCTTCCAGTTGGTCCAATGTCAGAGAATGTTTCCAGAACTCTAATCAAATCTAACTAATTAGAACAGTCCAGTGAAGGCAGGCATGTTTGGCCTGCTTACTGCGTACATGAACCCTAGCCAGGCCTGGGCTGATAGGTGCTGTCTGTATTCATGGAATCACAGAATGGTTTGGGTTGGAAGGGACCTTAAAGATCATCTAGTTCCAACCCCCCTGCCATGGGTAGGGACACCCCCCACCAGCCCAGGGTGCCCAAAGCCCCATCCAACCTGGCCTTGGGCACTGCCAGGGATCCAGGGGCAGCCACAGCTTCTCTGGGCACCCTGTGCCAGGGCCTCATCACCCTCACAGGGAAGAATTTCCTCCTAGTATCTAATCTAAATCTATCCTGTTTTAGTTTAAACCCATTTCCCTTGTCCTGTCCTTCCCTGCCCTGTAACCAGCCCCTCTCTGTCTTTCCTGCAGCCCCTTTAGGGACTGGTAGGCGGCAATTAGGTCTCCCCTGAGCCTTCTCTTCTCCAGGTTGAACAATGCCAAATCTCTCGGCCTGTGCTGAGAGCGCTCTTCTCACTGTGCTGCAGAGCCCACCTTTACAGCATGGCCCATGGGAGGAGGCTTGCAGTGGGGGGGCTGGCTGTAGGTTTGGGTGCCACAGCGGGAGTGCAGCCTCTAGCTTCCTTTCCAGCGTCAAACACCCAGAGTCCTGCTTGTGGCTTTCAGAAATGGGGGAGATCTAGTAGCGATGTCCCCACTACTGGGGCTTAGTATTTCCTTCAGCTGAGAGGAGAGGGGATCTTGCTCTCAGGACTAAGTTCCATGTCTGGACTCTGTCTGGTCGTGCTGAGCATGGGTGTTTCATTTGGTAGCCACCACTTCCACTCCACAGGGAGGGAAGTGGAAGTACACTGGTGCTTGTCTTGGTGGCACAGAGGCTATGAAAATAACGAGTCTTTGTTCAAGTAGAGCAGGGCAGGATGGCTGCGGTCAATGTCACCAGCACGTGCCGAGCTTCCCTGCTCTCACTGATACGCAGCGCAAACTGAAGCATTACTTGGTGCTGTGGCAGCAGGGCCAGGCTCCGTTTGCTAAGGATTATCTGAATTCTGGGTCTCTAAGGTGCTCCTTTCTGTCACAGGCAGAGAGCAGCCAACAAGTGCTCATCTAATCAGCATTTCTTCACGTGTGTCTGGCCAGCTGCACCCTTTTCACTTCATGGGTCACTTGTGGAGTTGTCCCTAAACCAGGAGGAGTCAGAAACACCAGGGGTCTTTGTAACAGGGAGTTGTCCTGCCCCAAGCATGTTGGCTCTCAGTCCGTGGTGCAGCCAGGCCATAGGGAAGCTGATGCACTGCTCCTTTCATTGATGCAGTCTTCTCTGAGCATCCTCATTCAGACGTCATGCCTGGAGTGCTGGGCCCCAGGTGACAGCCTCACTGTCCCTAAGAGAAAATCTGGGGTAAAATTGAGAGTAACTCCTCACCATCTCCTGTTTATTGACCAGGGTAGAAATGCAAGGTGAGCCTGAATGATCCTGTCTCTTTCTCCAGCAGTGACACAGACAGCAGGCATGGGATGGCTACTGCTGTTTGGTGGCATCGTGGCAATCGCTGCCTCAATCGCAACCTTTCTGGCCAAACAGCGGAGGTAAGAATGCTTCAGGAAGCTGGAGCAAATGCTCCTGCACCTGGGCAGGTGACTTCAGCTGCTTGAATTGGATCTGGAGATGCCTTGCTTTGCATCTGTAATGTGTGCTTAATCCCAAAACCTTTCTCTTTTCTCTTCCAGCTTGTGGAAGAAGATGGCTTGCATCCCAGACCCTGCTCCCTTTTTCAAACCTCTTTACCTGGTGCATAATGGAGATTTCAAGGTATAAATGGGCTACACAAGCGAGTGGAGCGTACAACAAAGTTAAACTAAAAGGCCCATCATGCTATCCTGGGCAAGGGATTCTCATTAGGGCAGAGGGAGGGAGACTCTCTCAAGGGAATGCCAAATGGCTCCAGATATAAGGACCAGAGCTCTCCAGTGTCCGTTTTGTGCCACGAAGGCCTTTACGTCACATCTGTGCTGCTTATTCCCTGTAGGTGCTGTCCCAGTGGGTAAGCTGAGCTCGTATGTGATCTGTGAAGCCTGGGTACCTGAAAGGAGTGGACAGAGGGGTACCAGGACAGTAACTGGGATTTTTCCAAAGCTCCAGTCCCATGCTGCCATCAAGGCCATGGAGCAAACTTCATTATAGAGCAAGATCTCCCACTCCAGCCTCTGCACTGACATGAGCCAACATTACGCCTTGTAGATCTCACTGAAGAGTCACTCATACAGACAATGGCTACGCATATCATCCTGGCAAGATGGCTAGAGCTTTGGGGGCAAATAACTGCTGTGTGACAGTACGGTGCAGCTGGCTCCCTATGAAGGAAGTGCCTTTGGATACCTTTGCCTAGCCCTCCCAAATTCTCTTCTCACTTAACACCAGCCAAACTTGCTCATGTGACAAAATGATTTGCAGAGAGTGCAGAGTTTGCTGGAGTTCTCAGGATACAAAACTAAAAGAACATTGTGGATCCATAAATAATGGTTGTATTAAGCTGAAGAGCAACTCACAGCCATTATGAAACTGTAAAAGTGCTGGCTTGTGAGTGTAGACATCACTGCCTCTTTCTGAACAAGTTCCTCCTGTTACAGCAGCACTGATCAGAGACACTTCAGTGTCTGCTTTTGGTTTCTGCTTTTTCTTAGACCCTCTGAGAGAGGGATGCCAGCTGGGCCCTAATGATCTTCGTGTTCTTTCCCACTGCTGCACAGCTGATGTTTGCAATTAGGTTAAGCAAGTAGTCTTGGATGGGTGCCATTCAAGCCGAAGCCTGCAGTGACTGTCTCACTTCCTTCCTGCCTTCCTCTTTCAGCCCCATTATGGCTTCCCAGCTCTGCACCACAGGGCACTTGCATCCTCTTGTGAGGCAGGTGGCACTGGTTGCTCTCGGGGAAAGGAACCAGGACCAGGTGGACTCGGTGTGGGAATGCCTGAGAGTCACAGGCTAGCAGTTGCGGTGGGAGTAAAAGCACCTTGCATGCCAAGAGCCGTGCTCCTCTTGGGGTGAAACCGTGGGGTTCTCTGTTCTGTGGGAATTACTTTCTTGCTAGTTCCTCGTCAGACTGTTCAGTGCTGCTGGGAAGGGAATGAGCCTCAGTCGCTAAAGCTGAGTTACTTCTTAATAAATTTGCAGATTAAAGCAGCAGTTGCCCACAGGGCCACAGCACAAGATGCACAGGCAGGGGCTGTCAGAGGATGTGGTGACATCACTAATATGTGAACAGACTCGTCATTTTCAGCGGGGCAGAAACCAGTTGATGCAGGGCTCATGCGACTGCATCCTGCCCGCACCAAAGCGAGTGGTTAGGTTGTGTCTCTGAATAATGATCAGCAAACTACAACAGTAATGCTCTGCAGACAGCCTTTCCTCTCACATTTTCACTGCTTCCCACCCAATCCAGGACTGTTAAGACATAAAAAGAGAAAGGACAGCAGAGGAACATTGTTTACTCTTGGGTGTACGTGGGTACTTAGATTCATGTTGGGTGGGAATTTGCAAAGAACTGTCACAGGGGAAATAGGAAATATTCTACCTGCTCAGTTCTAAGAAAGGGATTTCCTGCTCATTCTTCAAATAGCCTTTTACACCTTTTTACAGCTTTAATAATAAGCTCTTTGTAGCTTAAGTTAAAAATAAACTAAAATAGACTTGGTGCTTCCTGCTGTAATGAAGATTTTTCCATGCTCTGTGTCAGAGGGTAACAAGCTGTGCCAAGCTGCTCTCTTCCCAAATACCTTGCTCATGTCTGGTTACGCTGAGCGCAGTTTGGGACAGGAGGCAGATATGATTAAGACACTCTGACAGCTGCGGTGACACCCAGCTCTCATGCAGCCCTCTGCCAGAAGCCTTCACAGTGTTTATGAAGCTCAGCACCGTTACCTATTTTATACACAGCAGAAAGTGGTGCACTTAGAAGAGCCTTGACACAGCTTGGCCGTTAGGTAAGCGTCAGACAGGGAGCAGAACCAAGTCCTGACTCTGGGCTGTGCCCAACCTCCAGACTGCAGAGTCCTCTCGTAGGACTTACTGGTGTTCATCAGTGGCACATGCCTAAAGTTTGCTGTGATCTGAGTGTCTGATTTGGTGACTTCTTCAAAAAGAACAGAAACTTTTACTTTGTTCTTAGATCAGAGAAACCCAGAGGTGCCTTTACTCCCAGATGTGACTGAATGAAAGGGGTTCGTGATTAGAGATGGCACAAGGCAGAATGTGATACTAAAGAAGGGCAAGATATAATGTGTGGCACTCCCTAATCATCTGTTATCTCCAGCAAGCGGTGGCTACAGCTCTTTGAAGTTCCCATCCCCTGCCTGCCCCTCCTTCCTTCTTGTCACTATGAGAGAAAAGGCTGGTCTGGGACATGGTTGCATACAGAGGATCAGGAGAAGCTTTGCCCTGACCCCTCTTTCCCAGGGAACTGAGGTGAGGGCAGTGACGGTGCAGGGCTCTGTGTGTGCTGGGTGCAGATGTAGCACGTAGGAGGAGAAGCTGACCATCCTTCTTGAGAGAAGTAGTGTCCAGGACAAAAGGGCAGGGGAGAATTGGTGGCTTGAGTTGGGACTTCTGGCTGATGCACGAAGGAATGCTGCTAGGGGCAGTGGCATTCTTTGCAGCATAGAGAAAACTACAAAGCCATGCAAACATCTCAGAGCTAATTATTTTCAATTACTTGAGTCAATTCTCCTGAAGCTGGCTGTGGCTGGCAGTCACAGCACCTCACACCTTGCTATTTTGGAGGAGTCAGTGATTTTAGAGTTTGATTTTGCTGCTAAAAGCCTAAGAACTTTGGTCATTTGTGTGGAACCTCAAACCTGATGATACTAACCTCTCTCGCTCTCTCCTTGTACGCAGAAGTGGGTGGGTGCATCCCATAAGAAAATGACCCTCGATTTCTTTGAATGGGGAATCGTCCTTCCAGAAGTCCTAGAAGTTTACACCATGCGTCCTTCAAACAGCACCTCACGGGAAGAGATGCATGAGCTGAGAAAAGATCTGCCTTGCAAGCCCTGTGTGTCTTGCCTGACTGTCCCAGGTCAGGATAGCCAATCCCTGCTGTCCAGTGTGAACAGCAGCAGTGGGACTCAGGACCGGTCATATGGGCATTTGTCC
This sequence comes from Psophia crepitans, assembly GCA_013399095.1. Taxonomy (NCBI): domain Eukaryota; kingdom Metazoa; phylum Chordata; class Aves; order Gruiformes; family Psophiidae; genus Psophia; species Psophia crepitans. The sequence goes on from VWZZ01005496.1 coordinate 761,680, forward strand.
ATTGATACTGTGACCGTGGCTGATGAATTTACACCATGTAACTGTCAGTGTAAGTGTAACCGCGTGTACAGGGGACATGAGCATCCCAGCGAGGAAGATAGTACTGCTGCAGAAACTGGTTATCCCAAAGTTAACGTTGATGATGAAGACCAAAACGTATCCAGTGACTTGCATCTGGCTGACCTGAGCACGCAGGACAAAATACTTGCTTCAGGCTCTGTGTCCACAGACCACCTGAAGAGTACAAGTGCCCCAGCCCACCAGCAAGTAGAAAGGGCTTTGGAAGGAGGGATGGGAAGCATCCTAGAAGCCCTTTGCTTGCAGCCTAATCAGTGGGATTTGGGAAATCCAGGTTCTCTACCTTCTCCTGATGGTGAAAGTGTTTCCTACAGTGAAGGCTCCTACGACTTCCTCCCTCACGCGGCAAGGCCTGGTGACAGTTACCCTATGATCTGCGTAGATTTGGACACTATTGACAGTGGCTTTGTGGACTCAGACTGTGGGAGTCCAGTTGACTGTGAATTTGAGCAAAACAGTCAGACCAACTGTGGGTCCATCCCTCTTGAGAGGGAGGGAGAGGACTTTCCACGGAGCTACGTCAAACAGTGGGTCTCCTGTCGCTCTGACAGCCCTGTCAATGGGACACAGACAACCTAAGGAAACATGACTTTGTGTAAACTCTATTGCATACAACTGAAAACTGTTAGGTCCATAGAAATATATGATTTCTATTGTCACTTATCCTGTTAATGTCTCAAACTTGACGTGATGGACTCTATTTTTTTTTAATTATTGTTTTTAAGAATCCTAGGTCAAACCACCCCCTTATAATGGCAGAAAAAGCAACTGTACCTTGAAAATTACCCTTTAGCTTCTGTAGATGTGCAATTATTTTTTTTTACTGTAACCTTACAAAGAGTACAAAACTTTAAATTATTTCCCTGGTATTCTCCCACAACTTGAGTGTTTGGATGTATGTTGAATCTGAGAAGCAAGCATGTTTGTTACATTAAAGTTCCCCTACCCTTTCCAAACAACACGGGTGGTATTACTTTTCCTAGTAATCTCTCCTGCTCATTAAATCTAGCTGTAGTAGTTCATTAATTATGCAGTGTCCCAGCCTTGCTGATGGGGTGTGATCAAAAACAGTTCTCACGTGAGCATCGCAGAATTGTGTGTCCAAGAGACCGCACACAACTCAGGTTTCAGAAAAACTTTGCCATTCCAGGTGGAATCTGCGAATGAAAAACCTTCAAAACACACATAATTCCAGACAAACTCTTGCTGTTAGGGCTCTCTACTGAATCAGTATATCTCCTAGCATTTTCCAAGCACGTTAACTGAAACATTGAGCCGCTTTTAGAACTAGAAATTTCAGAAATGTTGCCCTACCTGGATGTGCCAGCAATTCCATCTCCTGCCTCGGACCTAGTCTGCTGCAGTGAACAGGTCAGTAGCACAAAGTTTCGGCAAGAATGCTAGCCAGTAAAGCCACCCATGAAACTGCTATTTGGATTGTAACTGTGAACGTGTTTCCCTCTGACACCTCTATCTCTGTTTTGTTTAGGATTATTGTTGTTAAAAGTTACTGTAATACTGAAATTGAATGTGAAGACCTACATCTTATCTAGGCATTGTGCTACTAACCCATGGGCTGCTTGGCTGCAGAAATCTCATACTGAGTGGACCTTTGTGTTGAATGATGTGCCTTTCCAGCGCAGTAGTAATCCCTTGGTGCTGTGATACCAATGAAATCTCTTCCCTCTCCCCCATCTCTTACCCAAGACCAGCCTCAGAGCTCCCTAAACAAGAGGGAGTACTGTAATGAAGAGAAGCTGTTTCTTTCACAGGTGAGTGCTGGGAGTTTTTCTATGCATCCACATCCCTGATTTGATTGTTGAGACATGGTCTCCGCTACATTGATTTTGAACCTACAAGGCTTAGCTTGCCCATGTTGTTACTACTCCCTCAATATACCCCTAGCTCAGGGGCTTCCTGGGCACTGCTCCAATATGTCCGGTTTTGTGGTTCCTTCCCTCTGTATTTTCCATTTTCTTGTCATCTTCTGTGAAAAGTCATGGGAGGTACTGTCTCAGTGTGTTTATACATCCTTCCTGTTGTGCTGCAAGTGCCATGCATGCCCTCCGCGAGGCAGCAGAGGATCAAGTCAACTCTGCTCCTTGTTGATGAGTTAAGCCTGCCCTGCACTGTCCTGCCAGGTCTGCTTGCACCGTGCTTAGCTCTTTGTGAACGTGAACTGGACAGAAGCATTGCTGATGATCTGTAACGCAGTACTTTGCAGTCTCAGCTTGCAGCTATTTGTGCTTCAGAAACCACATTACGGTAACTGGTCCCAGGCTGCCTAAGGGAGGAGGAGAAACTTGCCTGTCTTTCTGGGGCCCTTTTACATCTCAGTTCTGCGTGCTTCTTCTTTCTGTTAGTATCATGGGCCCCAGAACTGCTGAAGGAGCTGTTTCTGTTACCTCTAGGCTATCTAGCAGCGCATCTGGTAGAAGGTGGTGGATTGCTGCTATGTTGGGCTAGAAGTTGCCTCTGGTCACCCCAGGAGGCAAACTTCATGGGCAGAGAAGAGCTTGCTTTGATATGTGGCATAAGGATATTAAAATAAGGGAGACTGTTCCCTTTGAAGCCAGCTGTAACAATTAAGCTTTTGGCCAATGAGTTGTTGATGCTGTAGACATGGAAGGATTTAAGGCGGTTTTGGTTTTGGTTTTTTTTTCCTCTGTGGCTCCTAGCAGCAAGCTGCAAATGTCTCTGACCTAAAAATATCTAATTTAGAAAAAATGTGTTTCCCCAGGCATGCTAGGGCTGTTGGTAGCATTGTAAGGCCATGTTTTGTTGGGTTTTTGGGAGACCTCTCTGCTCTCAAACAAGCCCTCTCTAAAAGATCTCACTCCACGCTTCTGTGACATCACTAACCCACAGTGGCAAATTCCTGAACAGCAGTGTGAAGCACAGGAAAGAGTTATGGTAATAGTGTGGTAAAAACATTTGATGTTCAAGTGCTTGGCCGAACAGGGCTGCGTAAAAGAACAGAGTTTCAACAGGCTGCCTAAGCCCTTCGCTGCAGGGGAATCTGCTCAGCCCCTCCTGCCGTGCTCAGGTAAGCAGGTAATCTAACTTCAGCCTGCCTTGCAAAGGTGAGGTTAGTCATGCACTGAGCAGTGGGAGGAGGCAGTAAAAAGATGCCAGCAGCACCACCCATGCTGCCAAAGCGCTCAGACGGCTGTGGTCTGCTGCGCTTTGCCCAGTAATCACAACAATCAGGGACACGATGGCGTACTTAAGGTGTTGCACTGACCAGAACAGTGTCCTTTTACTGGGGGACTTGATGAGCAGAGGAAAGGAGAGAGGTCAGATCTCACAGATTCTTGAGTGACAGCATGATTGGGATACAGAAGTGGTCCTAGACTGTAGTCTGGTAGACTAACAACATGTTCACTAGCCAAGCATAGAAACAGGTAGACGCAGAAATTCTGGTCTATGTGAGTTTATCTGAGGTGCACTCAGGCTCAGAAACATGTGTTATTACACAAGCCAAGGAATGCAGCACAGACAGAACAAGTGCTGCATGTCCCCGTAGCTCCCACTGTAATGTGGTGCTTCTCCTACGTGCTACATTTGCTTCTGTAGCAATCCAAAACCAGAGGAGACAGCAAAACATATGTATTTGGTACTGGGCTGGCAGCAGACGATCAGTGGATGTCTATCTAAATGGAGCACTTTGAACAAAAGCAAAAACAAACAATGAAAAAGAACAAACTTCAAGGTAGATGCAACTTAAAACAAATCCTCTGTTCACTTGATGGAAGCTAATTGTGGTACTGGTGTAAATGGGGCCCAGAAACATGAAAGAAGGGTCTGAGTGGCCTTTGGAGGGCAGTTCAGTTACTGGTCTTTGGGCTGAGTGCCACTTGGTGTACGGGGGAAGTATGAAAAAAGGCAACTTGCCGAGAGCTGTGATGTTCTTGTCAGAAAGACTGCTCTGTAGTTTGTAATACTAATAGGAAAGGAGACTGGGAAAAGACACTTGTGCTTTGCCATTTGTGCCAAACTGCTGCTGCACTCTTGCACTGATTTTTCTGTCTGCCCTGCAGGCAGCATATGGCAAAACCGTGGGTCTTACACGGCTGTAGCATCGTTATGGTGACCTGCGGCAGTAGGCTGGGAAGCTGCAGGGATATCATTTGTGTCTACAGGAGACAAGATGTTTTCTGCTGCAGCAGGCGAACTACAGGCATCTGGACAGTTCTGAGGCAGCACGTGTTACTTGCTTAAATGGCACTCACAAGGCTGCTTGCATTTTAGGGGGTTTCTGTTTCTGCTCCTGTTCAGGATTGTTGTAACTATAAACAGTGTAATGTACGTTTAGATGGTAACCGTGGGGCCTCCTGGGAGCTGGCAGAAGTCTTACTGGATGGGAAGGCCCCAAAAGCAGGTCCTGAGAGAAGCACCATCACTCAGGCTGTAGTACCACTTTGGAAATGTTTGTCCCCATTTCTGCGCAGCCCTGCCTTCCTGTCTCTTGGCCCCCAAAGCCACTCCTGGCAGACAGTCTGTGCTTTGCCTGCTTCTCTCTTGCCCTTCTCTGGCACTAGACCCGTGTACACGACTGACTCGACGGAGCCTGACTGTAACGCTTCCCCTGCAGCACGGCAGCTGGCTGCGGAAAGATCTGTTCCGTGTACGCTCCAGGATGTGGACGTGGAAGCACTGCAGTGCTTGCTTGCCTTCGCTTCTGGAGTTGCCCCTTTGAGCGCCGTGCAGCAGCAGGCTGTGGAGGAGGGACAGGACAGGGCAGCTCAGGGACGCCTCAGGTGCCCGCGCACAGCTGGGCAGAGGCCTTGGGTGGAAGCGGTCTTGCCTCGCGTCCAGGCAGGGCTCAGAAATAGCGTTGGGTCACTTAACTCTTGTGTTGGCCTTTTTTATGTAAATGTTGCAAGAAAGTACTTTTACGTTCAGCAAATTACTTGGCCTTTTTAATGTTAACCCTTTAACATAAATTCCTCAGTTTCTCTATCACGAATGAGTAATTGCAGATGCAGCTGCTTTTAACTCAGACTGATAATCTGAGCAGTTTTTCATTGGTTCTTGAGATTATCTTTAAAATCGGGCACAGTAAGCTCTGCTTTATTATGCCACTGCTGCTACTGTCTGATCATCAAACCACACAGCCTTAACTATCAAGGGACAGAAGCAGTGAGAAAAGTGAAGTTTCCCTTTGAGCTGGTAAGAGAGTTTAACCTATTTCTGTGCTATGCGTGCCAGTAAACAGTGATAGGATACATCTATCGGGCGAAGATACTGAAAAACAACTTCTTTATCTAAAATGTGGAATTCTACAGTATTTCTTGAACTAGGAACCCAGAACAATAAAATCACCAGAAGGGTCTTTGCACTTTCGTTCTGCTAGTTTGCTAAGAGCAAAACCACACTATAGCGTTAACTCTGATATGGATTGCTCTAGAAAGAAGCACCATCTTGAACAAATGATTTTAGGTGCTCCTCTCTGACCAGAACAGATGGATGTAAATGAATCCAGCCAAAATAGCCCTCAGTGGCTGGGACTTTGCAGACAAAACTAGGCTTTTTTAATGTATGTGTATACATATATATGTAAATACATGTGTGTATATGTGTGTGTATGAATATCGGTTTATTGCAGTAATCATCCTTTGAAGCAGCTTTTTTTCAGCCTCTGGGATCCAAGTCTGTCAAATCTAAAAGTACATAGCTTTTCATGAGCATCGAATTGTGGAAAACTGGCTCTCCAACGACGGAAAAAAAGCCTGGTTATATGGGGTTCTATCAGATAATCTGTGCAGATGAGGAAAGCCTACTACTTCTTTCTTATTCTCCAGCAGTTCGTGTGCTGATCATGTGAGTCTACTATGTGCATTTGGTGTGCTTCTGTCAGACATGTGCTTGGAGACGTAGGTATTCAGGAGGCAGATAATCTATTACTGATTTTTCTTAAAGGACCTACAAAATACTTTCTTCTAGGCAGGGATGCTTAGAGAAGTGCTCATGATAAACAGTTACACTTAGTAGCACAATGGCTTGCTCTGGAGACTGTGCACTTGGGGTTAGTCTTACTGGATGGAGGGATGTGCATATAGGTGTCAATGTCCTGCTTTTCTTCAGTAACTGTTGGTGCTGCCTCTGGCAGAGATTGGAGCAAAGGAAGGGATTATGGCTAAGGGAGAGCAGGTCATTTATGACCAATTGCTAAGATGTAAGGAACGGAACAGAGTGTTCGAGGGCCCAGGTACACTGCGCCTGCTCCCGCTGTGCACTACTCATTGTATCGTGCTGTGGGAGGGAGAGTGAGCAGAGCTCATCTTGGAACAGCTCAGAGCCGCTGCTGAATCAGAGCCTGAAGCTTCTGAGGTCCTGTGAGATTTAGGTGAGCAGAGCAGACCACACGAGTGAGCTGCAACAAGAAAAGCTGCCCTGACAGAACAACCTACTGTATATAAAAGTCGATGGCAGAGGTGGGGTAGAACCTGGGAGTCCTGTCTGTCTGCTGTGGGCTGGCATACAATACATGTATCAAAGGGTACTCAAGTATGTTGAAGAATCTTATGCGCACATCTCCACATGGAATCCTTGCTCACCCTCTTCTATGACACTTCAATTTCATGTTTTCTCAGGCCTTTGTAAAGCTGATCTTGTCTTGTAGTTATCCAAAGGTTGGAGATGCAAAGGTCCTTTTTTGTGTCCGTCACTTTGAACCCGTTATATTTCTCTACACAATTCTTCTATCTCCCTTTCTCTATCACATCAAACATAAGCTCCTTGTCCCCACTTTCAAAGTCACTGACAGCCTCTCCTTGTCCTCTTGTCATCTCTCAATTCCATATCAAGTGAATTCTTTCTATGATGCCAGCTTCCACCTCCCACTAGATCACCAAACCAACTTCTAACCTTCCTCCATGCTACTGCTTACACACTGACAGTGCTGCCTACAATTCTGTTGAGCTACCTCAACCTCATTCTTCAAGACTTTCCCCAAAGCCCTGCTTTGCTGAGTTGCTAAAAGCCAGACGATATCTAAGCTATCTATATGCTGAGACTGTGCTGTCACCTTCTTGTATTACTTCTCCTCTCAGTGGTACCTATCAAATAATTTATTTTACCCTATAAATTCTTAAAAGCAAAGACCATCTTTTTATTTTGTGTTCTACTGGACCCTGAATGTGGGAGTTAGAACTTTAAATGTGGATTTCTGGTAATACAAACAGATACAGCAATAACAGCCGATCACCTGTCTTTCTGTTGATAAACAGTTGAAAGCATGTGGAAAACCTGTGTTGTACAAATTCTGGATAAAGTGACTTGAAATGACTTTTGGGAAATAGAGGCAGCTGATGGAACCACAGCAGAGGAGGGGAAAGGTATGGCTGCATGATCTCATTTCCTTGAGCAGACGGAACAACTCTGCCCTGGAAACACTATTGCAAACAGCTTGAGACCAGCTGGGAACCTGAGATCACCAGTCAGCTTCTGGTGCTCAACCAACACCTGGACTGGTGGCAGCATACCTAGTGGGTCATTTCAGGGCTTTCTCTCAGACATTTAGTCTCTTTCTTTCCTGCAGAGTGAAGGTGGTTCTTCTCCCTTCCTCTGACATCTCCCACACCTATAGTTTTCACAGGACTTTTCTGCCTTCACCCACAACTCAGCAATGTTGCAGAAACTGGGCATTAGAACAAAGAAAAAGCAGCCTGGCTAGGAACTGGCTTTGTCTTCCAGTCCCCTTGGTGCTGGCACTGGACATCAGGCACGCCAACGAGATGTTGCCTTGCAATGGTGCTGGCACCTTATTGGTTTCTGCTTGGTTCCTAGCTTGAGAATCAGCTGCTTGCTTCCCTCCTGCTGCAGAAAGAACTGCCAGTGTGCAGAGATGATGGTCACTGGGAAGAATGATGAATGCCTGCTGTGTCACCAGGAATCCCTTCACCCATTCATTCTCACTGAAATTGAAAAGCACTTTTGCACTTGCCTCGTTTTTGTCCCATTCCAGGGCTGGTTGCTGTCCAGCACCAAGAGGAGCTGAGGTTTGAATTGACCATGTCCATTTTGCTGCCTGGCCTATCAAAGCCTTTATATTGACCTACATAAGAGGAAGAGAATTTCACCAAAGCAATCATTTTCTTCTGTGGCTTGCCAAGACAGTGCATCTGTGACCTATCATCAGCTCAATCCGCCTTAGGGTAACGTGGCAATTCTTTTCCCACAGCTGAGTGACTTGAACCAGGTGAGAAGCACAGTGAGTGTGAAAGATCAGAAAAGGCATCGGAGCATCTCTAGGTTTCTAGCAAAGTCTGCAGCTATTTTCTTGCAAGGCTAAACTCATTGCAAGCATCAGCAGACATTACTCAAATGACCTCATTAATATGTCTCTACGCTTGCAATTGGTATTTCCCCTGGACACTATAAAATGTACAATTATTTCCTTTCTTCATAAATGGGAAGTGTCTGGCAGTTACTGAGGAGTGATAGGGCCTGTTTGTGAACCAGCTTTTTAGGATGTACTATAGGTTTACCTTCGCAAGACTGAGGATTGCCCGTGTTAAGAGAAGAACACCATCATGATCATTTCAGGATAGACAATTATAAATAAGTCCTGCACCAATTTCACAACTTCCATCTGAGTGAAGGAATTTTTTAAGATAGGTAACCAAGGTTTATAGACTACAAGTCTGGGACCATATGTTTAGGCAAGAGGTTCCAGCAATAGAGGTAGTTCCCCTTTGGATAAATTCTGCACTTTGTTTCTGTCTGATTGTACCTACCTTCAGTGTCTAACTACTGGATTCTTTCCATCTTTCTCCAGTAGATTTAAAAATAAATAATAATAAATTTTTCTACCTGAAATCTTCGCCTTCCCATGTAAGGTGCTTATGGCTTGTGTGAAATTACTACTTAGCCTTCCGTTTGGTTAAGTTAAAGAGATTTAGTTGGTCTTTAGTTGTTCATTTCTGAGGAAAGTTATCCAGGATTAAATCATTCTCATAGCCCTTTTCAGAACTATTTTCATCTTTTCAACAACTTTTTGTTTAAAGTGTGGATCCCAACAGAAGAAATGAACTAATAATGGTGTTACTACATTGTAACTGCAATAACTTTTCTTTTAATTGACATACATCCATGGTCTGTGTGTTAGCTCTCTGTTTGCATTAATGTACTGCAGAATCTCATTCAGCTGGTTATGTGTTATTTCCCCAAATCATTTTCTGATAAGCCTTTCAGAATTCAGTGGTCCATGACCTACTTATGACTAACATTCACGGCTTCTAATGCATTTAAACATGCTGTGTTTGTTTCCAGGTGAGCTAGAGAGTCAGGAAATGTCTGACATGTTTCAACCATTGCAGAACTGAACAAAGAACTTGGGAGGGCAGGGGGGAGTTTATCAAATTAGTAGCAATTACCTGGAAATATTCTGTCCTGGTTTGGTTATCTTGACCTATGCTTGTTTGTTGGTGTGCCTGAACAAGTTCTTGTAAGCACATGTATAATTCTACTTAATGCAGTGCTCTCTATTTCATATTTAGTCAGTCTTACTGTATTTATCACAGGGATCGTATGCAACCCTGATTAGAATGATAAGCAGGAGAGATTTTATGCCTCCCAGCCTCCCTCAGTTAAAATCAGCTAATGGTGACACTTCCTCTTGACAACCCCCACTCTGAAGAAGATCTGCAGCAAAACAGGATATTTATGAAAAACCCATAAATGAAGAGGTGGTGAAGTGGAAGCCAGAAAGATTCCTTTTCTCTTGATCAGTTTCTGAAATATTGTAATTGTTTTACTATTTAATGCAGAAAAGGAACACCATAAGCAGGCATAATTACAGGAAAGCAGTTGGTGTGGATGCTGCTGTCTAGCTTTGTGAAATTTGGGACTGGAAGGATGCCCTTGGTCATGGAGTCCAGCTCCTGCCACAGTAGCCATCAGAACATTTAATCCCATCAGTAAAACAATCCTAATGATTGTCACAATCCTTGTTACACATAGGCTCTTTCTCACTCACTCCTATTCAGGACTACTTCAGATCCTTTGCTGGTTAAAATTGATGATTTTATTCTATAGCCAGGTTGTACCCATTTGGTCTTGTGCTGATGCTGTACTCAGTGTTTCTCCTGTCATAGAATCATTACGGTTAGAAGAGACCTCAAGGATCATCTAGTCCAACCGTCTGTCCTAACACTTCTCTCTCCCTTTTCCCCACCTTCTTCTGAAAGAGAGATCATATCCCCTGGCAAATTTCGGTTGGGTTTTTTTTCCTTTTTTGCAATAACTAAGCCAAGCTCTCTCAAGGCAGAACATCCTCACAGCCTCTCATTACCCCAGCCCTCGAGCTCAGTTCAGTGTCTGTGCTGGGCAAGCAGTGCAGACAGTGTTCCTCCAATATTTTTTTAATTTTTCAAGTAACTTTTTTTGTCTGTACTTATTAGTGGTCTCTGTCTACAAATTCACTCCATGTTTTCTGGGTTCCAGGCTGAGTCATGGGCTCCTTAGAGCAGTACACTACCTGCAGAGGTGCTGGGCTTGTTTGCTGCGTTAAGGTAATGGCAACTATTGCGAACTGGAATGACCTTAAAAAAACCACCACATATTGCTGAGTAGATCAGGTCAATATTCTTCATATTAAACTTTGTTTGCTGGAAAATCATCAAATTAGAAACTTTTTATGAAAAAGTATAATTTTAAACAAAAACTTCATCAGTAAAGAATTCACAGAATGGAATTTCTGGTTAAAAAGAGAGAGAGGGAGTCCAGCATAACCTTCTAGAGAGATAGTGTTCCATACTGCAGAAGATACACTTCAAACATCCTTACACAACCCTTCAGTAAACTGGGGTAATGACTAGGCCCTATATCCCCAATGAGTGCTTTGACCTGGAGCATAGCAGCTATTCTCTCTGTTTCTGTCTTTTAGAGTTTTATTTTACAACAAGGAAATACATATGGGAAGGAAATATGATCCCAAGACTCCCACACTGCAGATGAGCAACTTGGTTATACGCCTGGAATTGTAGCTTCTTTTGTTTGTGTGCCTGAGAGCACAAAAACTATGATTAGGTCTTAGTTTTGTTCAGATATGACATGGTTCAGATATGACATGAGCCAGCAGTGTGCCCNTTGCAGGCTAGAACGCCCATTTCTATCCCCACTTTTGTTCCTGACCTCAAATCCTTTCATAGTAGCTGAGGATGATTCCAGGTGGCTTGAAGAAAGGGTCCCTCAGGAATTTTGTGACACCTGCAGGTCAAGCAAGTGTTCCTCTAGTGAAGAGAGAGAGGAGGTGCAGAAGACCAGCTACTCAACTCCCTCAAGATAAAAAAGAACCCCCATTAAAGGCAGGCAGCAGTTTTTGTGGTGTAGATGGCTTTCAGCAGGTGACTACTGCTGATGGACATGCTTATCAGAGAAAAACCTATTGAAGCCTTGAACATGCAGAAATTATGTCTGCTCCAGGAGGCCCCTGAGTTGCAAATGTCTGGAGGCTGAGAATGTTCTCAGAGAACATCTATGCTTCCTCTACTGCTATGGTTTGCTCTAAGCATCTGGTTTTGGTTACTGTCAGAAACAGGATATAGGGAAACATGAACATTTGTTCCAACCCACTGTGGCTCTTTGCCACTCTTAAATTGTCATAAACCAGATACCAAAAAATGCAGGAAGAAGGAAAGATGCAACACCCCTGCCCCTGATCATACGGCAGGAATTAAAGATTTCCTTTCGGGCAGCTGGTGCTTTAGATTCCTGTGCAAAGTACCATTAACTGCCATGAGAAGAACAGTTCCTATAGAAGAAATCATAGAATCATTAAGGTTGGAAGAGACATAAGGTTTGAAGAAATTATGAGATTGGAAGAAATGATATAGCTGAGTTGGTGCCCTGTGAGGGGCAAGTCAAGGTCAGCTTGTGTCAGGGCTGGCAGAAGCAGGTAGATAAGCTTCAACCTGCTGGTACAGATACTGACAAAACTGCTTCAACAATTGTTCTGTTGTAGATACTGCCTGGCATGGGAGGAGATGTGAGGCAGCTGGGCCTCTGGCTGTGTGTTACTGCTGTGCTGCTCCTCGGTGGAGCGAGAGGGAGAGGTAAGAGGAGACCTGGAATAGGTCCCCTGTGGGAAGAGGGGCACACGCACTTGCTAATTTTTCATTCACAGACCCTAAAGTCTGCAACATAAGATCTGGTGACTGCCCTTCCCAGGCACCAGTACGGCTGGGTGCAATGCCAGGCCTGGGGAGCTGAGCACATACTGGACAAGCTGGGCAGCAGAAAAAAACATAGGTACTGCCTAAGGTCCCTGTTCTAAAATATTACTCTCACCTTACGCAGTGAAGTGAGGTACAAGAGAGGAAGAACATCACGAGGAAGGATAGATGAGGTGTCAGTAAAGGAAACACTAGCAAGTAATGCATTTGTGTACTGAGCGTGGCCGCCTCAGGTGATGCATGAACGCAGCTCTGGTCTCCTTCCTCAGCAGAGTTCCCTGGCAGCCTGAGCTGCCTGAATAACTACGTGACTACCGTGAGCTGTGTGTGGGCGATGGAGGAGCCTGTGGGCGACGGACCTTTCTACCTGCATTTCACCAAGTAAGAGCCGCACACTGCCAGCTGCCTGTGGGAGCCCCGGCATGGGCAGGACAGCGCAGAGGAGCAGAGATGGGGCTGGCCGTGGGCTTCGCTCCCTCCACAGCAGGAGACCTGCAGCACAGCTAGGTCCGCTGCCTTATCCCCCCAAACCTGGGCTGCCTTGGAAGCTGCTCCCTCAGCATCCTTTTGTAGGGCCCAGCGGCTCGGGGGTGCAGCAGAGGTCCAGCACACAGGCTGCGTGTCTGGGGCAGTCTGTCTGTCCAGTGTCGCCTTCTGGCAGGGGCTTCTCAGTGCAAAGAGCCTTCCCATCCCAGCCTCTGCACCCTGTGATCTTGGGACTTCCTGAGCCCATCCTACATGAAGCTTCCTAATCAGTTTCTAATAATTTCTTGTTGCCTAGAAATTAAACCCTTAGCAGTTTAATCCAAATTAGTTTATATATATATGTATATACAAAATTATTTTGAAAGTCCAGTGAGTTATAAGCTTTAATAACACATTTAAAATATTACGCGAATAATTTTTCCTCTACCAGAAGAAATCAGGTGAATAGTTTGCTAGGTGATAGGATAATAAGCATTGTGATATGCTAATTTGAGATTAATGTGTTTAGATTATGTAATAACATCTTGGCTACCAATAACTAGTGAACTATTAGATGAGGGTAAGCCACGCTGACATTAGATGCTTCATACATTCTGGTAAGATTAAGTCAAAAATAGCCTAATTCTTCATTATACTAGATTTTAAATCTATGAAAAAATGCCAAGCTGATAAACTGTGATATTCCAGTTCATTGTGGGGTCACATACAACATGAAAAATTTGCTAATAAATGGCTACATTAGATAATTTAATGATAGAAGACTGTTCTTTGGAGCTGTTTCCCCAAGATGATGTTTTCTGTCATTTACCCCGTTATGCTGTGCTGAAGCTTGTGAGTATTTAAAAAAAAAAACCAAAACAAACCAACCTCTGGCATGTTTTGCTGTCACTACTGGTTTGTTCATAGCAAAAGAGGCTTTAATGTACAACTTGTTAGCTCTGTGCTGTGCACTTGTAACTAACCATCCACCCACTCCTACCCCTACACCAGCTGCTCTCCTGGCAGCAACACGTAGCAGCCCCCCCGCTGTCAGAGGGAGCAGAGGGCGGGTGCTGGGCTCTGTGCAGCTCCTGGCAGGTTTGGTGCTCTCAGCAGTGAGGTTTTGAAGGTGTCTCCTTCCTCCCTCTTCAGCCCTGCCATCCAGCCAGCTTCAGCATTGCTTTCTGTGCTGTCTGCACTAAAGAGGTTCATGTTCTTTCAGAGTGTGGTGCTGTGCTAAGCTGCTCCCCCATCTTTCATAAACTGAAAACCTCTCAATCGTACGACTTAAAAGAAACTTTCAGCCTTTTTATTCTTCCAGCCTCTGGTCAAAGGGCCACAACGCCAGCTGTAAACTGACCGCCAGAGAGAGCGTGCAGAACCAGTACCACTGCACAATCCATTTAGCCAGCCAGATCTTGGAAACAGATGGGTACAGAGTCTCTCTCCAAGGGAACTTCTTTGGACGTAATCACATGTACATTACCTTTCCAGAGTACAATCCCCGCAGGCACAGTAAGTATGAACCAGGGCAGCTGTGGGCTAGGTCTGAACCTCACAGCTTTGGGGTAGGTCTGATACGCTCCCTGACAAAGGGTGTCTCAAAGACAGCAAGGGAAAATAATGGAAACAATCCAGTGGATTGTTTGGATGTGGATAATGGAAACAATCCATCACCCATCCCTGGAGAGCGTACTGTCGGACTTCATCAGTAAGGGTGCAGCCCCACCGTCTCTCCATTCTGACTTTTCCAGGACTTCAGAGAGGGCTGGCTCTGGAGTGCTTTTCAAGTATATTTCTCATCTGCATAGTGTTTTCTTGTACCATGGATAATGTACGCTTGGATTGCCGCTGTAGTTGGGTTTTTTCCTAAGAAAAGAAGTCATGAGGAAACAAAGTCATGGATCTAATTCAATGTCCCATTCCCTGGTACTTCAGAGAAATGTTCTAGTGTTCAAAATCTCAGAGCCTGTCTGTATTAGCGATGTGTTGGAAGAGTAAAATGTGACATCTGGAGTGGTTCTTTGTTTCCAGGACTATCCTCAGGGGCTGTTTGAGTTATCACTGATTTATGTCAGCTCTGTAGCTGTCCTGACCTATCTTGTAACCTAATTTGGTCTACTGCTGGTCTTAGTATCACTCTTTAGATCTAGCTTTATCTTCTAAGACTTTAATCAGCCTAGTATCATTCACCTCCTTCCGCAGTGTTCATGTCCCAAGTACTGTGAAAAAACCTACCTCTCTATTTGCAGTAAAACTTGATCCACCGTTGAACATCCAGAGCAACGCCACTGCCAGCAAGTGTCAGATATGGTGGAGTGTGCCTTGGTACCTCGCTGAAATTCTTCAGTATGAGTTGCAGTATAAGGAGTACAGCACGTCCTGGGAGGTAACTGGATAAGGCACACACTGATACTGCCTTGCTCTTTGGGCGCGATGGCCTTGCGACTCAGCTCAGGGCCTTCTGGCAGCTGATTGTTTTAAGCTGGCCTTTCTGGTTGCCCACATCAAGGCTGAAAGATTTTATGTAAAACATCAATACTAAAGATCGATAAATCATCATCTTCTGAATCCTACACCCATCATCATGCAGGCTGTCCTCTTGCACCCAAGAAAAGAAGATTTAGGAAAAACAAGGGGGTGGAAGAGTGTTTAAAAGACCATCCCTTTGCCTGGCCTTGTTATGAGAAATTCTTTGTAATACTTTGCAGATCGCACTGAACAAGACACTATCGAGTTCACTGCCACAGATAGAAATTGAAGCTACGGAGCTTCGCAGTGGCATTGCTTACATCGCACGAGTTCGCTGCAAAGTTTCTGAAAATGAGGATTCGTACCATAGTCAGTGGAGTGAGTGGAGCCAGACAACGGTGTTTAAAAGACCAGGTACAAAGAATGTTGTTTTTACCTTAATTCATGTCTTTCCACATCCATGTTCCAAAACCAGGGAGACACCTGGTAAAATGAAGCTTTTCAGATCAGAACTAACTTCTTTCAATTTTTCATGGCCAAATCCCTTTCCTTGAGGTGTTTAACAGCCTGTTTCATTTGCATTGCTTGGCCGTTTGGGGTTCTATCTTGACTTCCAGACTTTTTATCAATTATTTTTGTGCTGATTCTTTTTCTAGGTGTACCAAAACTGTCTGAAAACATCCTAAGTACCAGAACTATGCAGTTCTTGTTCATTCCTTTGAGTTTTGGCACTTTACTCTATTTATTTTGGAACTGCAAGCTTTCTTCAAGGTATGTTACAGTTTTTCATTAAGTTCCCTTTCATCTTTATGCCTGAAGAAGGTAAATCAGTGTCCTTATATCCCTTTTTCTTCCTGTTTCTGCTGCACAGACTCAATCGTTTTCAAAAGCTCTTTTGACAGTCCTGGAATGTGACATATTCCTTGGCTGATGATAGTTAATGACCCACTACACAGTCCTTAAGGAGAACAAAGTGTCTCTGTTGTACCCAAACTCAGCTAAAACTCAAGGTTGAGGGTCTCTTGGAATTAAAGAAATTTAAACTCATGGAAATTTTTTGTTAAGTTTCATGTAGATAAATTAAGAGTGCAAGTACACAGCAATCCATAAAGGTGGTTAAACTGATGTCAAGGTGCAACAATGCCTGGCAGTAGTCTGTATGTAAAATACCAATATAGGCAAACTACACTGTACACACGTTGTACAGAGGAAAAAAAGTCTCTAGAACCTTGGTTTAACCAGCCTTTGCAATTTTTTATGCTGGCAGAGCAAAGGTAAATCTAGCTCTTTCTCTTCTGCCTTGGCATACATTATCATGCTCCACACACATGTCACTCTTGGAGAAACAGAACACATGATGTTCATATGATAAAATATGTTTACAGGCTAGACTCTAATAAAGGGACTGGAATGCCTGGCAGAATTTCTCTGTCTAAATGTAATGAAACTAGAACTCTTTAAAACACTTCCAGAAACAGTGGTTTAGATCAAGTAAGTTGTTAAACAAATGTATAAATAGCTCAGTGTATATAATGAGTAATGGACTAGTATTGTGTTTGCAGCATATAGCATTCCTCAGAAACTTTTAAGACTGTGCTTCAGGCTAGAAACATTAAATATATGTGCAGGAGGCAGACAAACAATTGCAAGAGATGTCAGAAACCATGTGTAATGGGCTTCTTGCACAATCTTTCTAACGTAAGTGTGGGGCTTTCATCTAATCAGTGTGCTATATCATCAAGACAGAATAAAGGAAAATTGTCTGTTTTTTTATTTTAAGTGTTGTTTTCTCACTTCAGGGCAAAAAGCCTCCCCTGCTTTAATGTTCCCACGCCAGCTGCTTTCTTTCAGCCACTCTATAATTTGCACAATGGGAATTTTAAGGTAAGAAATAAGTTTTGTTTCTTTCTTATGACTCTCAGTTCATGAGGGGAGGATTTTTTTTTTCCCTGGGATTAATGATTCTAGCTCCTGAGCAGAGGTACTGACACATGGTTCTGGTCTTCCTGGGAGTTTATAGTTTCTCAGTTTCCTGCCTCCACATACTAGCTGCACCACCAGAGCTTCTGTCCAGCTTCTATCTCATTAGAAATAAAACCCCTCCAGTCACTCCCTATCCATGCTGAACATGAAAGGTGCACACTGTCTTTGCAAAGCCAAAGCAATACAAGTGGCTTGGTATATCCTAGAGGTGAAATTTTGACAATTTCTTGTGAAATTAGCAGCTAGATTCTCTACCCTATTCCTCTAACAAGCCATGTAGAAAGAACAGTTATTTTGCAAATTCCAGCTAAGCAAAATATCCTGAACTTACTGATCCTTTCACTAGGACTGGGTTGGACCCAATGAGGCTTGTAGCCAACTTGCAAGAGAAGAGGCCAGCAACTCAAACAAAGGGACTGCAGATGGAGTTTCTGATGTAAACACCCAAGAACCAATTTCCCAAATCTACTTGAAACCTATAGAGAACACAAATCTGGTTGCTGCAGAAGAAACCTTTGTATTTGCGTCAGGTCCAAGCCAGCAGTATGTCCCCAGCAGGTATGTAGGAGCGGAAGAGACAGAAGTGAGGCTGGGACTATTGTTTGCACAAAATCATGCTGATGATACAGTTGACCTGAAAATCTCTGAAATAATTAAAGCCAACCTCGAGAGCCCTAGCATGGGAAGGAATTATCCCTCTCACTCACAGCACGGAATGGTTGACTTCCTTATGCTTCAGGAATCTCTGGAGATAACAAATGTGTCCTTCAGCAGTAGTGACTATTGTACCTTGTGTGACAATGATACCACAGGAGGTTTGATTCCTGCTGAACTCATGAAGCTCGCCAACAGTAATAGTCTTGTCAAACATCAGAATGATCAGAGTGACCTTCCCTGAGGAATACTGCCTGCAAAGATCTTTGTGCTGTCCTCTCACCTCCCAACATTGTCTTCCCAAGTGGCTTAAACGGTGCAGACAGTTACAAACGTATCATTTTTAGGTAAATCCTCAATTTCTGTACTTCAGAAGAAGATTGTGACCAACTCCTCTGGCTAGCAAATCTACTCCTACAGGCATGGCAAGGCCTGCATCCAGCAACATCTGCTGTGTCAGGAGCCACATGACCATGCCCTTCCCTAAATTAACCTCCTGGCAGCAGAACTCCAGCAACCCCCTAGTCTAAGGAAGCAGCAGCAGACCTGGTGGTTTTCTTCAGGAAGAGCTATTGGAATTGTGTTCTTCTCAGAAGCAGCAATATTTGCAATGTGCTGTACCATGATTTAAACTCCATTATGGTTTTAAAACTATGTAGGATTTTTCATAAAACCATGATAAACAATTTTACTACAGAGGGTTATTTTGCTTCTTAATATGACATTGATAACTTCAAATCATTCCTGATTTCATCAGAATTTATGATTGCACTATTTAAAGATAATCAAGCAGTTGACCTTGTTTATTATCCTGAATGGCTGCAACTTTTTATTTTGCAGTAACTAAGCCTCATGTACTGCTCTGATTTTAACAAAAATTAATTCCAAGGTTAAGAGGGTGGTCTTATCTAATGGAGAAAGGTGAAAAGAAAGAATAGAACGGTGAAAAGAAAGAATAGCACAAACAAGCTTTATTTAATCACAAACCATGCCAGGCCCACTGCCTCTCCAGCGCTTTTTTTATTTCTCCAGAACTGACGAGTCCTTTGCCTATCTGCTCAGCAGGTACAGGTTTTCTGGGCCAAATCTCTGGAGGTTTACTTTCTACCACAGAAAATCCTATATATGATTGATTACCCACCAAGCAGATTCCTGGAGTCTTAGTTACATCTCCTAGATTTAAAGGGCTCAACATTTTTAGCAAGCACACGGAGATGTGCACGCGTGCACCTGCACTAGCTGGCACGTGCATACGTACAGGCACGCACATTCATTCCCGCCCCTTCAGGAGTGCTTCCCTTGTCTCTCTGATGACTGTTAGCGCTGACTAGTTCTGACAATGCCAAGAAAGGTTTCAGTTACAAGTAACAAAGTAGATTGAGACACCCTTCACAAAAATGTGTGCTAAGCCCGGGAACTATTGTAGGAAGTCTTTCTCAGGGAGAAAGGCAGCAACAGAATGAGGAATGTCACACATCCAACTTCTGTGACAGCCACAGGAGGTGCCAGCAGTGATTTTTTTTTATTATTATTATTTATTTTTTTTTGAGTGTTGTAAGCAAAGGGCTTTTGTGATACCTGAAAAAATATCCCATTTCTGGTCCTTTATAATTTTTATCTTGTAAAACCTATATTCAAGGGTGCTTTTTATACTATATCACAAACTAATAACAGGAGAAGAATGTGATGTTACTGTCATTAACAGTTACTATAATTTCCTCTGCAAAAGAAAATCTGTAAAACAAGGCCACATGTTTGAATGATTTTGGTGATCCCAAACTTTTAGACCCCCTAGTGTGGCTTTTGATGTTGTGTCCCAGATCTCCAATCTTCAGAATCAGAGGTATGCTTCCTGAAACTGTTAGAATAGAATAGAATAGAATCATTAAGGTTGGAAGTGACCTCAAGGATCATCTAGTCCAACCATCCCCCCACCACCTATTACCCACTAGACCACGTCCCTAAGTACCATATCTAACCTTTCCTTAAACACCCTCAGGGATGGTGACTCCACCACCTCCCTGGGCAACCCGTTAGATCTAATTGTATCTTAAATCTCTCAGATCTTGACAACCCTTTCTTACAAACATGTCTACACAGAAATTGAATCAATTTCATAAAATCTTCTTCAGTTAACAGGGTATTCTGTCTGGTAATATTAGCAAAAGGAGAATGGGAACGATTATGTTCACATATGAGTAAGGAGCAGCAGGTCAAGCTATGGAAGGGAGAGCACAAACCTTAATGAGATAGAGAAGCAAAAGGAAATAGAAAGAGTGAATGTAGTAGGAAATTACTTGAAAGAAATGGAAAGTCAAAGATGCTGCTGCCTATGTCCATCAGGCCAGGCAAACTGTAAGAACTGAGTCCGGAGATGATGACAAGCTGATGGTTAAAGGGCTGAATGATACTGCAGCATCAGCAGTTCTCCGGGTGAAACTCTAACAGCTTTGAGCTGCTTCTGCTTTTATGCAGCCACTTACAGAACGAGAAAGGGGCAAAGAGGAAAGGTACCATAGAAAATGTTAGTTGTTGTAGCTAGAAAAAAAGAACAAAATGCCTCTGCTTTGCAGTTGGGTCTTTGGAACAATCAAATCCTCCTTTTTATTCAGCCAATGAAAAACTACAATTTTTCCAGAAAAGCAGTGAGTACAGGCCATTTTTTACCATTCCTTTTGTTTTGTGTTTTTTGTTTCAGCTTTTGTTGCTTGGAGTTTTTTGTGCCATGTTTGAGACTGATATTAGGTTCAAGCTATGGTTTTTCACAGCTTCTCCCAGAATCTCTGAACTATTCTAAGGCTGTTTTGCCTCTAAGTGTGATATATATCCTTCCAGTAGAAGACAGAGAACTACCATTTGTGAGGAGACATAATGTGGGCTCTGGTCAAGCCTTTGAAGCTTTTAATTTCCTGGGACTACTGAGTACATGCTACATGTGTCACCTGCAACCAGAACAAAGTGGCCAGTATTTTGCCCTTTCTTTTCTTCCTGCTGAGTTTTGCCAGAGGAAACAATTTCAGAAGATATTTAAGTAATGCTTGTAAGCCACTAAGAAGCTGAAAGTGTTCTGTGTCAGAGACTTTGTTTTAGTTGTGGGCTTATTTTTTGGTTGTTTGGGTTCGGTTTTTTTTCCTTAAAGTGAACAAAGTAAAAGAACTAACACTGTATGATAACTCAGAAGTAAATAAACAGAGGAATTAATGCTAACTTTGACTTTCCATAAGTTAGTGCCTGAGACCTTTGTAAAGAACTCTCATTTAGAAAACCTTGACTATATGAATCATTAGTAAAAGTTGGTTTGAAAACATCAGAGAAGGAGTAGGAGAGTGAAGAACTAAATGCTCTCCCTACTGTGCAGACCAAAGCACTAAGCCAGTTCTGTTGCTGCCATGATCAACAGAAAAAGAGAAGGCTCCTCAGTGAAGATGTGTTTTACAGCTCATAAAGCCCAGGGGCACTGGCATGGGGAGCTATCCCATGGTGTCTAGCATGTGAGCACCAGTATAGTTCTGGTAGCGCCCACCCAATAGCCATACCTCTGGTGAAGTATCGATGTTCCAAATAATGAGTGACAGAAGCTTTATCTCCATGAGACATTCTGCTCTTTAGTCACCCACATGCTCATTTCAAGAGGGGTAAGAAGATCAGACTGCACGTTTCTCAACAGTACAGGTATCGCAGCACTGACACAAACTCATTTTGAAAGAGCAGCAAACAAGTCACAACCATTAAGACACAGCACTCAACCTGTTGTGCCCTCTCAGCGAGGATGACTTGTCTTTACAGTGCAGCTTCTAATGCATCAAAGCAAAATGAAGTGTCAAATAGTGGTGTTTGGCATGTTGAGATTCCCCCACAGCCCTGAGCTTCGGGGCTTAAGATCATTGATCTGCAACCTCCTGCTCAAAGGAGCAGAAGCCTAACCTGTGAAAGCAATCTTTTTTTCCTGAGACTGTCATTAGTCAATGGCCAAACAAAGCCATAAATCTTTTCCTGGTTAAAGAGGAGCGTAATTCCAGAGACAAGAGAAAAAAGTTTGTTCTTTTCAGTTTACTTTTGTTAAATTTGATCATTATGTAAACGAAGGACAGAGAATGTTGGTTAGACTCAGAGCAGCACCATCTCACAAACTGCCCGGTGTGAACTCTGTCAGTTCCAGCTCCACAGCCTGATCACTCCAGCGCTCCTGTATTGCTGTTCTCCTGAGAGTCATGAATCCTGTGCTGCAGAAGTCTTCCTCTATCACCACAGGCCTTTCAAGACAACCCCCTTGAGTCTCCCAGCATCCCTCAGCAGAGTGTATCCTCTTTCACAGAGCCATCCACGTGTTTGCTCATCTAGCCAGTAAAAACACCAAAAATTAAAAATAGTCTGTTTAATCTTCAGTAATTTAATCTAATCTGTAGATCTGTTCCTGCTAGAGGCGTAGCAATTCTGAAGACAGGGGTGCTAATCAAGTACAGAGATCTAAATTATCAGTTCTAAAGCAAGAACTCTAATATTTGATGACATACATATTTATGTATGGATGAACATAATTGGAAAAGAGGAAGAAGTGTTCTTTTTGTGCTAGGAAAGGGAATGAACACATAGGGGTGGTTATTTGTTTGTTTTAACATGCAAGCCAAGGATTAAGTTGCAACACAAAACTATAGCACCTGGATTAGTTCTTCCTTGATGCTGACGGTGCCAAATTCATTGATAATATCCCAGTGTCAAATCTTATCATTTCAGTGCTGGTGAACAGATCGATTTGATCAACACACTTCCTATTTCCAGTGCATATTGTAGTGCAGCACAGAAACTGCTGTGACAGCATCAGCTCTAGATCTCATGTGCATGTACAACAGCTCAGTATTATGTGATATTTGCTTTTGCCTAGTAGTAGGATATTGAAATTCACAGGCCCATTACCATGGCTTTTTGAGCCAAGCTGATTCACATGAAGCCTAATATAGGGAATGCCAGAGCGCAGAAGTAACACTCATTCCAGTCTAAACGCAAGTAATGAGTTGTCTTTCATAATACCTTCTTCTAACATGGTCTGACAAATGCTGAAAAAGTTGTAAGCCATAGGCAAGTCTAAATAAAGCATTAGTTTAAGAAAGAAATCAGAGCGTCAATGTGAAGAGCTCAGTGAAGATTTTTTCATAACACTTACTTTCAAAACCAGACAATAAATGTATTCAGTACACAGTACTAGAGAAAAAAAATTAAGAATGCTTTCATATAAACTAATAGCACGCCTCACCTGATTCAGTGTGCAGAACTGGTTACCTCATTTTTATAATGAGGTTATGGTCTTCAATAGCTTGCACAGCAGTTCCCACAGCTCAATATACTGCAGTAGGAGGTGCACCAGTGCCCAACAGACAGGTGATACAACCTTTTGGCTCCTAATACCAGTTTCTTCGTTATACAGTTAAAGATTATGTATGCCAGTTAAAGACTACTGATCACTCCCCTCACCTTCCCTTACCTTCATGCCCTAAAATCTGCACCGCTGCTACCACCAAACTGAGTTTTTCTGTCTGATGGAAATAAGGATGGAGTTAGTCATTTAATCAGCACTCCATGGGAGGGAGAAGACAGGAGGAATTCTTCCCTGGCTGGGAAATCTTGGACCAGCTCTGAGCAAGTAAATGCAGTTAGCTCAGCAATATTTCTGGGGCTGCTCCAGTGACATGGAAGTCACCAGCTAATCTGAGTGGAACTGTGTACATGAACTGAGGGAAAGTCTAGGGTTCGTTTATAATATGCCTGTCTCGGATCTTCTGACCTTTGTTACAATGAAAGTTTTCCCATTGCTGCAATATAGTTCCTTGCATTTGCAAACTACGTCTTAAAAATTAATTTCTCCCTCTGGGTCCAACACCCACAAAGCTACACGAGATTGTGCGCCTGTACAGTCAGTTACAGAAACGCTCTCCACAGCGATATGATTCAGAGCTCCAGTGAGAACCCGCTGCAATACACGTCTGTGTAAAGAGAACTGCTGTGTGTAGCCCATCTTCGTGTCATGGCCTGAAGTGCACCTAGAGGCCTTAACCGGCCTGACCGGCCTCACCTGGGACCCCCACCCACCTCCTCTGCCAGGCCCTGGGAGCTCCATTTAACCTCCCTCTAGGCCCAAGTGATGTGTCTTCAGTTCTGTCTCTGTGTGATTTCCTGGACAGTCCCAAGACCTCGGCTTTAGGTAGGTTATATTTTGGACGGACCCCTTGGGTGGATGCTGTAGCTTGTCCCCAGTCCTCTCTCTGTCCCTGACTCCTGGGTGGACCTTGGCCCCGTGCTGGAGCCTTGTTTCCAGCCCTACCTCCCAGAGAGCCCTTGGCCCTGCCTCAGGGCTCTGTCTCCAGGCCCACCAGCATCCCTGCTGCTCCTGGGCTCCCTGGCTGGCCCCTGGGCCCGGCTCATCACCTCACCCTGTCTGGAGCGACAACGAACCCTGTTACCAGCACGGGGCTGTGCCCGCGGCAGTGCCCTCTGGGTGCCGACGG
>VWZZ01005496.1:790474-805128 GCA_013399095.1 Psophia crepitans
GTCGCCGCGGGCCTGGCGGGAGGGCCCCGCTCCCACCCGAGCGCCGCGGGGCCCTGAGGTGCGAGGCGAGGCAGCCGGAGCGCGGCCCGTCAGCGGGAGGAAGCGGGGCCGGGGCCCAGGCTGAAGTAGCCGCCCCGCGGCCTCCCGCCGAGCTTCGGTTCCGGGTACGGGGCGTTGGCGTGGCTCTGCCCGGCCGTCTCCCACTGGAGAGCCAGCGTCCTGCCCCGGGGAGCCACCTGTTACTGCGTACCCGGTTTCTTTCCTAGTGGAAACAAACCCGTGAGGAAGATCGTGGGGGTCGTAGCAGGACGCCGTTCCACACACAGTTGTTTACGTTAGTGTGACCGCGTTTCGTGGGCACCGGCTAATGGAGGGTGGAGCTGTAGCCGATACACAGGGGCAGTGGTGGTAACTTAGTGCAGGGTCCCTCACGGAAAGAGTGTGTTTACAGAAGTAACTGCCAGCTTTCATTGGCGTTGGTGTAACTACCTACCCTTGTGTGCACGCTGCTCTGCTCCTGGGCCTCGTGTTCTCTCCATCAGTAACAAGCTGCCAGGCTCCACTCTGCAGCGTGGCAAACGTCTTCATCAGCCGGAACTGGCTAACGAGGGCCCTTGGCGAGGGGACGGGCATAGCTGCCTTGGCTCTGGACGCCCTGTTTGTGTGCGTTCCTCTTCGTGCTTGGTGCTTGTTTTCATCAGGGTGTTACACACAATCGTAGTTGACTGAAGGTGAGAATTAGTATGTGAAACAGGCCCACAGGGGAGCGCATGAAATACTGCATCGGGGATTATGAAATAAAGCAATGTTTGATTATTAAAGGAATTAGTTTTGCTTTCCTGCTGCTTGATGGAGCTCCATATAGCTGTTTCTCAGCATCAGAGGTTACTTCTGTTTACTTGGACCCTTCCAAACAAGGAGTGCTTCTGTCCTTGCTTGTCTGTGCCTCTCTTTCCAGGCTTTTCTCTCCAAAATACATTTCTGTTCCTTTTCTTTACACAGTTTAGGTCCCAGCCTGTAAGAGAAACTTATAGAGAGAGAATGGAGAAGAAAGCTGACAACCATATTTGTTAAGACTAATTTTTTTTTTTCAGGGTAATTAATTTTTAATTTCTTCTTTTTCATTCTGTTTAATATTTCTCTGGTCAGGTGAGTATACTGACTGGCAGTAGCAGATAGAGGTGGCTTGATTCAGCTACCTTTTTGTAATTCAGATGATATCAAATAAAGGAAATCCAGTATTTCTGAGACTCTGAGCAGGTTACTGTAAATGTTTGTGTGATGGAATTAATGACATTAAGTTCTGTGCTTATTTTACAATAATCGCAAAATACTTGTCAGGGAGGGAATAGGGCACAGGTTTGCAAGGAATATTCCAGCACTGCTCTGCCAAAACGGTGAATTTTTGTATTTGTGTATGTGGGGACAATTCCTAAAACATTCTATTTTCTGAAGCTGTACCAAGGGAGAATTGCACTTCTAAGAAGGAAATGGTTTAAGTGCTGCTTTAGTTGCAGGTGTCAGTGTGGTCTTGGTTATTTGCTCTTCATGCCTTCATCATAAGAAGTGCCCTTCCTCTCAAAATGAAGAGCCTGGAAGAATGGCTATTTACATCTTCATTTTCAGCAACAGCTTCACTGGAAGGTTTAGCTGCTCTCATGATTATTAGAGTCTACCTGTATTTCTGACCTGATAAAACCTGTAGTATAGTCATGGATGTGTCTGGACAAAACTACTAGCACTGGTTTTTTTTCCCTCCTATGAAACTAATAGAAACTACACTTCTCAGAGAACTTGGCTCTTAATAGAGTAAGTTCTGCATCTATTCTAGGAATTAGTCTAGGCTATGGTAAGAGTTCTGTTTGTAGTTATTTGTAAGTATAAAACTTTCAGACAGGCTTGAGTGTTTTCCCTACATACCTATCTACTTAATATTCTCGTCGCTTGGATTTTCAGCATAAGGCTATGACTAGTCTTTATCACTCATGCGTAGGCTTTTAAGTGGGATAAATTTTCTGTAAATCTTTTACCAAAGCAGGCTGCAGGAATAGAAAATAGTAAAAGATACAGCTGTTGAGATGGTGCTCAAAGGTAAAAAAATAGAGGAAGCGTAATAGGAGCAATTTTATATGCATTCATATTTTTAACATAGGAAGCGCTGGTAGCTAGTGAAAAGGAGATGATCCAGATATAATAGTGATGTTCAACTCAAAAATGAATCTGCTGTGTGGGTAGGCTTTTTTAAGGCAAATTATTCTTTTGAGTTACTGGTCTACTACTTACAGTGCTAGAAGTAATGCCTGTTTCATATAGGTCTTGAAACCGAGTGCTGTAGCTGGACATTGTAAGATACCACAGACTTGGGCTCATTTCACTTTCCTAAAGCAGATCTGTCCTTTTAGCTGGAAGGCAGCATTGCAGAAAAAACTTGGAAAGGGATGCTGGCTATTGAAGTAATCGCAGGAATTTTCATATAGAAGGCGTGAAATCTGGGTTGCAGTCGCTTTGTTAGACTGAAAAAAGCAATAAACTAGCAAAGTAATAAAAATAGGCTTGATCTATGAAGACGTGAAATATTTTCATAATCCCTGTTTTTTAACAATAAACACATTTTTGTCTTTTTTTCTTCTAGAAAAACTGTATGGATTGCTGTAGAACTAGCACATTTATGGCATCAGAAAATATGCAAGTGAGAAATTACTTTTTAATATGGAGAGATAAAATCTTAATTCAGAAAACACTATGTTTAAAAGATAAAATCCTTCGCCAAGTTCCTCATATTGGAGCTTCCTGAAGAATTTGTATAAAGCCGAGAGATTGTTTCTGGTATTTCAAATGAGAAAATTTTTTTAGCAGGTGGCCAAGTTAGATTATGTATATGTAAAAAAGAAGCAAAAAAGGGGAAGGAGCTGACTTTTCTCCTTCCCCACTTCCCTTTCTGACAACTTATTTGCAGGTAAGCTCGTGGAAACTTACCAAGGTCTAACTAAAGTGTACGGAAGAGCTGAACACAGCATGCACAAAGTTAGCTGCTTGGTCTAGATCCTTATTTGTCACACCTTATGGATTCTACTCAACAGTGCTGTAAGGAAATAACTGGTTTGTTATGTGACTAAATATTGAAGTTAAGACTTGCTTTCTGCTTTAAAAGACAAGCTGTAAATGCTTCACCTGGCAAATATTCTATAATTCTTTAGGGTGAAAAACTGCAAGGATTAACTTGCTTAGCACATTCTTCTGAAACGAAAGTATTAAATTTGATGTTCAGTTCTTTAGTAATCCTGCAGGAATTTAATTTACAGTTCTTGACTGTGCTGTCCAACCTTTGTACATTCCATCTACATACAGCCACTCTCTGCTCTTTACCCAAACCTGTTCTCTTCGCTCCTAGAATTGCTAGCTAGGAGTCTAGTATAGGAAGTCCTTTTGTTTGCTAGCACGAGCCTTCATCCGTGCTGCACAACACCTCTTAATATTGATGTCCTTCGTGAGATAACCAATGCTGATCTAGACTATTGCAGTTACAGATGGCTTTTGTTTTCTTGTGAGCTGGCCTGGATCTGTTTGTGTGAAATGAATTCTCAATGGCTTGTTTACATATATAGCTATTTGGGCCATAGGCTGACTTTCGGTTCTTAGAGATTTTTGTGGTTTCCTGTTTCTGATCTGTTTTGAGGCTGGGAGTAGGGGGAGGTGGTGGAGGAAGGAGGCCTTAAATAGTCTCTGCCCCTGAAGGTGCTTGGAACTGAAGTGCTTCGCTTAGCAGTAGAGGAGGTTAGAGGGTGTCTGGCTGATATGCAGGTTCTTACAAATCCTTTCATTAGCTTTAATCCCTACCTGAATTTGGAATTAGAATCCTGGAAATTAGTGGCAGGAAATACCACCATATATGTAAATTAGTCAAATTTAGAAAAAGGCATTTGCATTAACTAAAGTGTTTGGGTCAGCATTGCTCTGTGAGAAACTAATTTCTGTAGAAACAAAATCAGCCTTGTGGATAAAATAGTTTTATTGCCTAAACGAAGAGTCAAAATAATCTCACAGTGTAGAGGTGTTGTCTGTGCTTCCAAATCCTTGTGCCTATGGGTTATATTTTTGCTGATATAACATGAATCTGACTTCTCATTACTCAGTTATGGATAAACTGTGTTATAGATTTACTGCAGAAAGTAAGGAACTGGTGGTGGTAGGTCATCTGTTCAGCTCCGAAGGAGGTAGTGTCAGAACCGAACTTTTCCTGGTGCTTTGAGATTACTTTATATCAACAATACAGTATGTCTCCCCAAACTTTAAAACATTTCTTTGTATACAATGAACTTTGTGATGCTGCAGTTCTGGAAAGCTTAAGAAGAAAAATCAATTAATTTTGATTCTTCTTCAAACTTAATCATCTTGATTATGTTCTGATGATAGGATTTGTATCTTCCAAAATTTATTTTGAACATAAGGTAAACAACTGCCAATTAGGTACTGGAGTCTTTTTTAACAACCTACTTGTGCCTTGCAGTAATACAAAGAAAAGTCCAGTCAACAAACAACTTTACTAATCAAATTCACATAGGTTATTAGAGCATGGCATTATGTCAGGCTTAGGGCTTTATATGTGCTTCCTCTGAAGTAATAACTCTGCTGTGATGATTTATTACAAGTATTTTCAATCTTACCTTCATATTATTGTAATTTTTCTTTAAATTGTATTAGGACTGCTGATATATCAAGCAGACTACATCAGCGTGATTTCTTTTCATACTTCTGTTTCCCACTATTACAAAGGTCCCAGCCAGTTTAGGTAATGTCTTTGAAGAATTATCTGCTCCAAGCTTTTCCTTTCCATTTACACTTTCCATCTTTAATCTTAAGTGTGTTACCAGGACATAATTCTAAAGGAAGTCTTCTTTTCATTTAATTGTTGGTCATTTCTATCAAGATGCTTTCTTAAGAGATTTTTTGGGGGAACAGTTTCATGCAGTGCTTCAATGAATGCTTACCTTCCAGCATTTGTCAAGTTTCAAATGACATTGCATAAAAGTGAGCCTAGTTGTTTTTGGTGGGTCGGGGCCTAGACTTCTTCGATCAGTTAGCATGGCAGTCTGTTTAAACAAAAAAATAATTCTTTCTTTTATACAGCTGAATGCTTTTGAAATTTTCATGGTTTATTCATAAAGTGATCTATTAAGTAACAGACTTTTCATGTGGCAACTTCTGAGATTGAAAAATTTCACTCCGGATAGATATGACTTCAGATTTTTTGCAAAACAAGCTGTGTTAAAATAGCTTTTATAATTGAAATATGAAATTTCAGTCTGTTCTTCTAAATGTAGTAATCAGTAACCATTTATGAACCTTGATCAAAGTATAGATTTTGAAAAATTGTTTGGCTTCAGACTGTTTTGCTGACTCTAATGGTCGGTTTCTTCAAGGCATGTGGAGTTGGGGGGCAATTTGTTGTGTTACGAGCTAATCTGCAGTTCTCTACAATAATCTTTGCATACTATTTGATGATGAGGCTTGAAAGAGTGCTGATGCAGGCCTACACAACGTAAACACAAACCACTCTGCTACAGAAGATTAATGTTTGATGTTAATGCTTTTTTAATACCTACAAATAACTAATACTTGGAGTAGGGTTTGTTTACTGCAGTTTGAAGAAAATGACTTACTATGATCTTCAAAGAACTTTTCTGTAGAAAAAAACATCCTATTGTCCTGGGAAAATATCTTTGGCATCTTTGTAACCTAGTGCAGTTTTTAATAAGTGCCTTGGTTTTTTTGAGAGAGGGGTGTGTATTCTTAGAAATGCATGTTGATTTTGTTATGATTGTTAGACATTCGAATTACCAGCCTTAAAAAAGGCTGAAGATGATCTGCCATTTCAATATAAACTTCACTTCTTGTGCTATGTTGAAGATTAACCAGCTTGTTTAGTTAATTGCTTTGTACAGTACCTAAAACCAGGAGATTTTTTTGAAATGCCTTAATATCACCCCTGTTGATCAGATTTTCTTTACAAGGTTTTTTAATGCTGTATTTTGCACTCTGCTGCACAGAGACAAGTCACTGAAGTATTATTTAGTGTTTTCATCCCAGATAAAGCTAGGTATTTGCCAATGTAGTATTCAGCTATAATTTTTTTAAAATATATTTCCTCTTTTCAATGCGTGAATGCTGAGTGTGGTTCTTTAAAGCCTTTGGCAATTTCTTCCTCAGATTTCAGAATTGGAAAACATACTTCTAAGTCTGGTTTCCTTACTGTTCTGGTCTAGTGGTATTCCTTCCTGATTGGGGAGATACGTAATCTTCTATCAAGCTGAAAGTGTGAGCAGAGTACATGTTTTCAAATACCTCCCATTTACTATGGTGCTTTAATTTTTTTAATATGGCTGTATGTATTTGAGTGTCGAAGTTAACCTGTTAGGTGGGTGAACAGTTTACTGCTTGTGTAGTGCATTCAGAATACTGCTGAGGCTTGGCTTAGCCTGTCTTGTCCTGTCCATTACATGCTTGATTTGGTTATAATGATAAGACAGTGTGACAGCATCTAGTGACGCTTTTTAAGGCATATGAATGGATTTTCTCTTTTTCTGTAGACAAATATTTTAATTCCTTAAAGGTGGTAATAATCTTGGCAAATAGATGTGTATCTGACAAACTTCTAAGCATATATAAATAGCAACTGGCTTGCAATGGAGTTTAATAAATTACTCAGTATATTGTTTCTCTCTACATACACACACGTACAGTTGGTTAATAGAGAGAGGATGCTGCTGGTCACTTAGCAGAAAGTCTGACAGATCACTTTTAGACAGAAGTCCAGAGCATAGACATGAGGATATAAGGTATGAGAATTGTTGTTTACTGCGGTTTATGAAAGCACGCTGTACGTTATTGTTCTGGGTTGCTTTCCTTCGTGGCGGTCACTCTGGCATAGCAGTGTGCGGAGTTTGAAAGGAAAACTGGTGTTGAGTATTGATAGGGATCACATAATAATCACTACGCTTCCTGCAAACCACTCCTGGGTGGGATAGGTATATAATGGGAAGTGCCACCTGTACTGTGCTCTCTGCACTGGACGGCGAGGCTTTTAGTTGGATTTTGATATTCTCAGTCAGTGTTTCTTTGTATCTTAACTTATGTTTCTTGTAGCTGAACTACCCTGCTTTTGCCTGTGTTCTCTTTTTGGGTACTATGAGGAATAGTTCGAGGACAACAGATAGATTTGATGCAGTTGCTGCATGCTTGTCAACCCTCTCAAACACCAGCATGCTGAAAAGAATATATTAAATATAACTGGCTAGCTGTTAATTTTTTTCACTTGGCGTTTTGCAGATAAAACCTTAGGAAACCCCAGGTTGTCAATGTTTTAATTATAAGCAATACAAAATAAAAATTCAATTTCAGAATTTTTTGCTTGTGTGACAATATCAAAATGATTTACAAAACTTCTCAGGTCAAGCCTATCAAACTTAAACTCTCTTTAGCAGAATCTCAATATTGATAAATAGTAGCAAGTCAGCTTTATCTGTAAAATGAAGAAGAAAAAAAAAAAACCACAAAAAAACCCAACAAAACAAACCCAAACAGTCCAGTGAAAGCAATTACCATCCCTCCATGTGAAGTAAAGGCCTTTATTCCTCCATAATTGCACATATAAATAGATGGACTCCTTATTTTTACTTGAAGACAAGTGTGTTAATTTGGACATTGAATCTTAGGTTTACAGATTTTGGAAGATCTTTCTGTTTCTGTATCAAAGGGCTGTGTCTGGCAAAGATGTAAAAGCTGTGATTGGATACTGTGACAGCTGGGGAGGATATCTTACGCTGTATCCTGTAGTGTCTGTTTTGAAAGCCTCTCAAATTCCATTTGCAAGTGAAAAGATTGATTCATAGATATCCTGGAGTGCTGCTATGTTGCTTTGTGAATTTCTTAAGCAGACTTTGATGGAGGACATACATGTTTGTGTTGGTTTCTCTTCATGATTGTCTGTCAACACTTACAACATATGCCACTCAGTAATTTTTATATCCAGTAATACTTGTGTTGAATTGCAGATGATCCTAATTTTGAGTTCAGTATTCTCTGATACCACAAGGCTAAAACAGTCAGATTCTTTAATAAACAGAGATTTCAGGAGCTTGATCTAGTCAGATGATTAAATGTTTTTCTAGGGGTTCAGTGTCTTGATTTTTTTTTTTTCCTGAAACTGGTTCATTTTGGTTTTCTCATTAATGTTTGCACAGTGCTAGTGGCAGTAAGACTTTGCTTCTCCTTGATGCATTCTCGTTTTGTGTATTCAGGTATGGAGTAGCTTACTTTCTTTGTCCACGTTTCCCACTGTTGTAGCTAAGTTCATGGACCATATTTTTTAATTTGTAGCAATGTTTCTGTAGAGACGAAAGCAAGGTTTCACTGTTTGTGTGAATTGCCAAAAGCTGTAGATTGCTTTAAGTGAGAGAGATACTTTTTTGCCAAATGCTGTGGTGGGTGTTTTTTTTTTTTTCCCTAAGCCTTTAAATTTGTACAATTATTCTTTTTCTTTCAACCTTTATTGTTTGAGAGCCAATCCAGGTATGAACTGGAAGAGATCCTTGTTTGGAGATGACTACTTAATTATAAGTGGTTTAAGAATTGAACCAGTTTTAATTAGAATATGTCCTATATTCATTTTCCTCAACAGTATTCTGTATTTTGGATGTTATATAATGCAAAGTCAGATGTTTTCTGGATATCTGACTGCATTATTTCATTTAGTAGACCTGTAATACAATTTACCATAAACAACATTCATAAGAGGGGGGATGCCAACGTTCTGGCTTATACAGTCTCATGAGCATTGTTTATGATTGAAACAAATGCACCAGTTGAGGCCTAGAGCTCATGTTGCTTTGTGTAAATCATACTTTCTGTCAGCAAGGTCTTTTTCCCCAAAAAATTTGCCTTACAGGTGAGTGGATGGAAGAGCTTCTCTGATTGTGCCTGCCCTATGTCTTAAGGCGGCTAGAGATTCGTAATACAGTCAGCAGTTCGACTTGGTGTTACCAGACAAGTGGTAGAGTAGGACCCTATTTACACTGACTTTTTTTGTAACAGAAATGAGATTTTGCTAGTAGAGTTTCAGTGGTAGCAAAGATGCTCTCGGTCATCTTCAGCGTTCAGGATCACCTCAGTTAGAATACGAGTAAAAGATACCGGAACCTTCAGAAAGCTCAGTCTCCACAAGTACTTTTTGCTGCTGTAAGTGTTGATCGAACTCTGTCAGCAAAGCAGTGTTGCAGATTTTGTGGTGGGAAAAAGCTAGTGGAGGTGCAGTTGTGGCTGCCCTTGCTCTAGAGAGGTGTGGTATTTGATGCATGCTATGTGCTTAGACGTATTGAAAGCTGTACTGGTAGTGCTGTTGGCAAAATGCTGAACTGCAAAAAGGATTCCCAGAGCTATAGATCCCCAAAGCTGGGAGCTTTGCCTGTGGCCTGGCTTTTCATACAAAGGGGAGTGAGGAAAGTAAAAAGGAAAAATGTAGTGGTGTCTAGTGGGCTTTTTGCATTGATTCGAGTTTTTTCTTTTAAAGATTATTTCTACTGTTTGCAGGCAGGAGGGGAAAAGAAAAGTATAAGGACTTACCTCACACGTGTAAATAAAAGGAAGCCTGTTTCTAGTGATTTAGTGAAAATTAGTTAATGAAGATTTTGATATGTCTGATCTACAGTTCCACTTACCTTCAGCAGATTTGTTATTTTATTCCTTATTAGGTTTTCAAACAGTATGTGCACTAAGGAGGAAACAATTTTTATATGGAAGTAAATTAGAAACAACCCCCTTAAGAGCCTAGGAAAGTAGGTAATGTTAGCGACTAGGTTTTAGAAGCAGAGGGAGAATAATTAGATCAGTGGTTGTCAGCATGCTCCACGGTGATCCATGACATGCAGTAGGTAAGTGTTGTCACTGTGAGGGGGTCTGTGCTTTCACTGGCTGGCCAGCCAAGAAATGTTGGTAATTGCTGGAAGGAGAGCATTCTCAAGCTTGTGGTAACTGCAGTTGCAGTTTAGAAGGTTTTTAAATTCTTCAGTGATTGACTTCATATCTCACAAAGAAAGTTTGTATGTGGCAGAAGCAGAATCTTAAATGTGATTTTTTGCAGAAAAACAGCTGTACGAGGTTAGACCGGAGGAGCTTGCCTGTATTGTGTCTCTGGCATATGTGAAGACATATATGTAGAAACACCTGTAGTCTCTGCAGACGTGTTTTTTTGCATCTTTCAAAATAAAACTGAGAAAGTGAATTATACAGGACACAAAATACTGAACAAGAATGTGTGGAGTGTGGAAAGATAAGTGTAGGAGTGACCTTTTCTACAAATGTGCAGGTGCAACATACCTAGTTGGATAGTTCTGTCGTTTCTTAGGTAACTGATACTTTAAATCTATTGTATCTTTCTCTGTCCTTCTTGTTCTTAATCTTGACTTTCCTTTGAGAAAGTCAGGGGACTAATTGACGTTATACCTTGGCTGGAAATAGCCTTCTCTTCCTACAAACTCCTGTCTCTCCTTCCCTTAGGACTTTTCTATACTTGATATTCATTGTGACTTAGTTCCAGATACTGTGCAAAGAAATATACTGCGTCCAACACCTTTTTCCTCCTTTCAGTGCTCGCTGGTGCTTTTGTGGTGGGTTTTTCTTGTTTGTTTGTTTGTTTGGTTTTTTTCAAGGTGATCTTGCTAGCTGCAGAATCTAAATAGATCCCCCACAATGCTGCAGCTTTATTTGTAAACTCTCAGTTGCTCTAGAATGGCCTGACTGGAGCCAGTTCGTCATTTAAATCCTAATATTTAGTCTGTGTGCATGTGTTTATTTACTTTATTTCAATTAATGGGGTTATTCTTATATTGGCTTCGCTTCAGTTGTTGAGCAGTCATGCTTGTGTCAGCCTTGCTGCACTCTTGATAGGAAAGAGTACAATCTGTTTTTAATTCTAGCTGCTGTGTATCTTTGTACAGGCTGCTGCTTGAGTCGCTGTCTGAAGGAGAGGTGATTCAGCTGGGCTATGAGAATGTTAGGGACAAAAACTAGTCTGGGGAAGGTGTCAGATAAAATATCTGCATAAAAGACATTTAAAAGGAACCGTGACCTACAGCACACATCCATTAATGTGTATGTGCTGTTTTCATGATAGCATCGATGTGCTTTCTTCTCTTCAGCTGCATAACTGATGCTGAGTAGGGGCACTTATGGCTCTCTGGGGGAGTTAGTGAACTTCTCAAAAAGCAAAATTGTCCCATCTGTCTCCCAAGTCTTCCCCCAGCTTTGCCCCCCTTCTGTCCTCACAAAAGCTGTGCAAAATATAGCCAATAGCTATCGTTACAGGCAGATTCCTCGTTAGCCTCCACTGTATGAGAAAGCTCAGACAAAGGTCTAATAAAAGAAGCTGTGCCCTGTTCTTGATCTGCTGCCCTGTCGGTGTGGTGGTTGTTCTTGGAAAAAGCCCTAAGGAGCAGCGGAGATCCTGGAACAAGAAGGCTATGCTCAGATTGGAAAGGGAATGCTTCTTGGAAGATCCTGGTTAGAAGAGTTGCTTAATAATAGTTAATTTTCAGTCTTGTGGGAATTTATATTTCTATCTCAATTACGGAGAGTGGAGAAAATGGAGAGTTTTAGCTGTATTCTTTTTGACCTTGTTATCTTTCTTTTTGTCTCAATTTAGAAAGTACATATTTGCATGCTCAGAAAAATGTTTGTCTCGTTCTGTAACTCCGCTAAATGTGTAAGTAAAGCGTATTTCTGAAGTATCTTATTTTTTGAAGAAGTTTAGCAGTAAATAAAGGCTGCTTTTCCCTACTGCATAGAACACAGCCAAGTGAGTGATTGTTAATTTGGGAGCCAGCTGCTTTAAGCCCAATACATGATTGAAGGCAAGTCCAATTCCCTTCTAAAGTGGTTTCTGATAGAAATGCAGAAAATTGTTTTGAATCAAATTGAAATTCATGAGATAAAAAATTCTGTTTGTCAGAAGCAATGTTTATTTGAATATCAACATGAGGTATGTTACAGACTAGGTCAGGGTTGTGTAATACATCTGTTTTGAGGTTAGGAGACTTTCATTAAGTCATAGATTCATTCTGCTGGATCTGTATTGGAACACTGAGATTAAAAAATAATGCTCAGACATGGTGTTAATTTTCTTAAAGATGCCCTCTGCATACCATTTTAGTCAGCAGTTCAGCAGAGTGCTCCTATTGTCTGTGTTTTCTGGCCAGTTTCAAGTAAAACATTCAAAGCAGACACCTGACAGACTAATGAGGTGTATTACCAACAGGGAGGGAAAGCAGCTTGACAAGTTTCCTTGGTCTTACTTGGGAAGAAATGATGAAAGGGTACCAAATGATGATTTGCTTTGTACATTACAAGAATCAGTGTTTGGAGTGTACCTGCTTGTACTTGCTGTTTTCTGGGTTATATCTGGTTCTTTGTTTTGAGATTGGGATGTCTTTATGTGACCATATGCACAATTTAAATACTGTGATCTTCCCTGTTTTAAAAGGTCGTGGACCACATCATTCTTCCAAAAAAAGTATTAGATATTGCTGATTATTAAATCCTCCAGCTGATCTGCCTCTTCTATGTTGTTCTCTCTTTTCTTCCTGTCCTTCCCTAAGGTGGATTAAAGAGAAATACTATTGGAGAAAGTGAGATTCCAAGTAAGAATGTAGGAATGTATCCATTGTCTCCATTAAAATTTCCATGCTTTACTTCATTTGCAGTTCATCGTAACTTGGATCTCTAAACTAAGGTTACTCATGAATACAGGTGTTCATTGCATAACTAGATAATTCTGTTAGTTTCAGGAAAACTATACTGGTTAAGATTGGATGCATGGCTGTCTCTAAGCATGAAGTAAAGTTTAAAGATCACGTTACTTGTAGGAGAATATACTGTGAAAGTTGCTACCTTGGTAGCTCCCTCAGTGTTAGGGAGCATTTTTTTGAGTTTGGAAAAAAGCATTCTTAAATTAAAGTGTTCAGACTTTTGACTTATGGCTGTCTGTATGTGCACAGCATGACCTAAACAGAGTTGTTTAACAAATTAAGAGCTGCTGTTTCCAAAATAAACACTAACATTGCCTCCTAAAGACATTTTAATGATAACCCTTCCAAATAGCACTCCATGTGATGCTGGTATGGAAATAAAGTACAGATGTATATGGTAGTTATTTGAAGGTATGGGAATAACAGTTTAATTTCTCTTTTCAGTATGATGCTGTTCCAATCCAGTCTAGCGTGGTGTTATGTTCCTGTTCATCCCCATCAATGGTGAGGAACCAAGCAGATTCCAGCACTCCATCTGTCATTTCCACCTGTGGCAGCAGACAGGGATCTAACATGGAGAGCACTGCAGCTGAATCACGATCTAGTTCAAACTCATTGCAGCAGCATACAGGACAGCAGCCTCCACAGCCTCGAAAGAAACGACCCGATGACTTCAAATTTGGGAAAATTCTGGGTGAAGGATCTTTTTCAACGGTAACTTTACTTTTTATAAGAAGTGCTAAATACCTTAGGTAAACTTGTGCAAGTAATATTGCTGAGATTTAAATCTGAAGCGAACAGCTTGAAGAGTAAATGTGCAGGACGTAGTGGTTTTAACTATTAAAGTTGAGTGTTGCACTAAATATGGGTGCTGATTTTTCAATTACGTTTTAAACTCATCAGAAATTCTATTGTATCCTCATGACTCGATGCTTGGATTTTTGGGAGACATTGCTTACTAATGCAAGTTTGATCACATAATGAGTTACGTTAAAATTTTATGATATAAAGGACTGGAACTGGACTAGGAGTTTGTCATGGTAAGAACTTCTACACAGTATCCTGTCTGTGACAGGAGCTACTGCCAGGTGCTTAAGGAAGAAAGAAGAGTAATACTTCTCCAATATTCCTTCTTGGCCTCTAGTGTCAAGGACTTCCTAAGCCACAG
The DNA here is from genome assembly GCA_013399095.1 of Psophia crepitans. Lineage (NCBI taxonomy): Eukaryota > Metazoa > Chordata > Aves > Gruiformes > Psophiidae > Psophia > Psophia crepitans. The sequence continues at coordinate 804,440 of VWZZ01005496.1, forward strand.
TTAGTATCTTTGTATTCTGTAGCCTTAAACGAATTGTTTCTAACTTACTTCTCACATCCATGGCATTGCACAAGAATTACTTAGGCATTATCTTAAAGAACCCGTGAAGCAGTTAATACTTTCATTTGATGCTTTTGTAGTTGCCTCACTGTAAGACAACAAGTAATATTTCTGTATCTTTTTCACATGTCATTTGTTGTATATACCTTTTGTTGATCTCTAAATGTTGGATTTTTTCTGGTTCTTCCTATACAGTCTACTGTGGTGTTTAGGAAGCAGGCCTCTAGAAGTCATCAAGCATAATTTGCACTTAAGTACATAGTTTGCAACTCGCAGGTTGATCTTACCAGTGCTGAGTAAGGGGGAAGTATCACCTCCATCAACATAGTGGCAATCTTCCTCATAATGCAGCCCAGGATACCATTTGCTGCCTCTGCAGCAAGGGCACTGTCGTGGTTTTACTCCAGCCATCGGCTGGGCACCACATAAACGCACATTCCGTCCCCCTCATCAGGAAGGGGGAGAGAATCGGAAGAGTGAAAGTGAGAAAACTTGTGGGTTCAGATACAAGAATTTAATCAGTGAAGCAAAAGCTGCATGCACAAGCAAAGCAAAACAAGGAATTCATTCCCCACTCCCCATGGCAGGCAGGGGTTCAGCCATCCCCAGGACAGCAGGGCTCTGTCACG
>VWZZ01005496.1:805344-824427 GCA_013399095.1 Psophia crepitans
TCTTCTGCAAAGCTGCTTTCCAGGCCATCAGCCCCCAGGATGTACTAGTTCATGGGATTATTCCTCCTGAGGAGGAGGAGTCAGTAGCTCAAAAAAGGGAACTGCATGAGATTCCCGCCTGCTCATTTCTCCAGTCCATTGAGTTCCCTCTGGATGGCAGCACAGCCCTCTGATGTATCAATACCAGAGCTCTTGATCTGTGTAGCATGTACCTTCACGGCGTTATCAAAACATCTTGTTAAAAAGCATACGCTTTATTTTAATTAAACATGGTTGTAGACTCAGAGATCTGATTGTACTCCCCAAGATCTTCACTGATACTCTGACTGAAAAGTGTTCATCTCAAAGCAAGGGCCTTCGTATTGCCATGCCTTCATTGGCAGCTTCAGATTAAAAAAAATAAACCAGTTACTTGAGGTCATAATGAATATATTCTGTTTTCTTGGACTTCTGTTAAGCTACCAAAAGTCTGCCTGGTGGCAGTGTTGTATTTCAAGTTCAGCAGAGATGCATGTGATCTGGCCTCAGGTGATTTTTCTTCAGAGCATTCTGCAATTTTGTGGGACTACCTTCTGCAGCTGTAACGGTTCTTGGACCCATGCTTGATATTAACAGAGAAACAAATGCAGAGCCTTTTAGTTGTTGCTCTGCTCTTTTAAAGTAATGAAAATTTACTTGCTTTGTAGATAGCTTCAAGCTCCTCTCAGAATAATACGTGTTATGTGGTGGCAGAATTATAATTGTCATGTTTGGGTAGGCATGTTGTCTTCCTCAGCTCCTCCTATATGGCTGGTACTTCCTCCCTGCCTTGGTTTTGTCTCCACCTGTAAATGAGACTTCTCTTACAAAGAGGAGGAACTCTAAGGAAGTATGAGTGTCTGACCAAAACTGTTTCTTAAATGCAGACCTAATCTCTGGAAGTCTGAGTATTTGTTCAAATTTAGAGTTGGGCTTGGCCATGATGTATGCCAATTATGTTAGTAATTATTTCTGCTTTGTAGCCTCTGTTGAGGGTTCTCTGCTCTTCTTATCTCACCTTTATCAGTTTGAGATGTTTACACTTCTTGTTTTTGTCTGAATTTGCAACTTACATGTTTACATGTTCTGTGAATGCATTTGGTTTTGTGTGTGGCTTTGGTTGAGTGGTGTTTTTTTTTAACTACCTATCTAAGGTCTAATTCCTTTCTATAGAATTTACATTCCTTATTGATACTGCTATTTCTCATAGGGTGGATAAGATTCAGCCTCCTGGTAGCAGAAAGATGGTATTAGCATGTACCTCTGGGTCTTTTTGTGTGCGTGTGTGATTCTGCTGGTTTTATTGTGGATTACTAGTTAGGAGGAAGTTGGGATATATGGTATATTCAGGCTTGTTCAGTGAGGAAGGGACTTGAGAGTACCTGAGTACTCATGCTAGGAGGTAAATACTCAGCCCTGTGCACTTAGAACATAACTTTGAATAATGTTACCTGTGTACACAGAAGGGTCTCAAAAGTTCTTTGTGCAGAGATGCTGCTTTGAACAGACTGGTTGTTTCTAGTGGAAATTTTCATTGATCAAATACTATGAACTTCAGTGTGTTTGTAGAAGATGAACTTTTTTAGAAAATTAAAGATGCCTCTTGCTACTAAACCGAGATACCAGTTTCTAACACTGAAAGAGCACAACTGCATGCACTTTTTTCACCTGAAAAAGTGCCGTATTTAGAAGCTCTTTTTCCTAAATGTCTGAATAACATTTAGTATCAGGTGTATGTAATAATATTTTGGAGCAGTCCGTTATAGCTGATTTTGCAAGGGGTTAGAATATAATGAAAAGTGGATTAGAAGCAAGCCTGGTGCAGTGATTTGAGATAAAACTAGTATAACGTTGATTCTAGCAAGGTATTGGAATGGATATAAACTTAAAATGAGAAAAACATGAACTGTAGTCATCTATTGTTACAAGCTTATTGCTTGGATTCATGCAAGAGGACTTTTCAGATCATTTTAAAGTTGCCTTTTGTAGAAGTTCTTTCCTGAAGATGAGTTTTAATTTGTGTTCGTCCAAAAGCTTTTCCCTTTAAAAATGTAGAACTGCTTGCTTGAAACTTTATCCCTTGCTTCTACTAATTGGAAATCTCTCATTCCTTTCTTTAAATCTTTTTCCTAACAAACCATAAATAGTTGAAAACTCTGCCTTGCTTTTCACTTTTGATCTTTCAGATCAAATACATCTTTCAATCTTTGGCATTTATGTTAAGAAAAAGTACTATGAACATTAAATCTTTATAAATATTCCTCAGCGTGCTTGTTGCTTTTTTCCCTTTAAGAAGATTTGGCACTTTACTGTGACTTAACGTTACAATCTTCAGAATTCTTTCAGGGGGGAGAAAAGTAAATCAGTGATAACTCAGTCAGCTGTGAAGTCTTTTAGCGAAACAAGTGTTGTTACACTGAACTGAATTTCTGCAGAGGTCTTACTGGAGCCAGCATAATATGAGCATGTGCTTGAATATTTTGTTGATTGTAGTTGTGATAGCTTGTTTTGGGCAATCGGTATACTAAATGAATAGTTACAATATATTTTCTCTCCTCTGGCAACAGGTTGTCTTGGCTCGAGAACTGGCAAGTTCTAGAGAATATGCCAGTAAGTATTGACTCCTTCAATTTGGACTCTTAAAAAATACAATGTCAGTGTAGTCCTTCTACAGAACACCTGTTCAAAATGGAGAATTAGTGGTTTTGTCATTATTGTATCTAACAAAAGAACTCCAAAACAAATTACTTAGATGTACTTAATTTAGTTGTACCTCCTGCATTTTCATTCTGTCTCTTTTTATTAAGTTAAAATTCTAGAAAAACGTCATATCATAAAAGAAAACAAGGTGCCGTATGTGACACGAGAGAGAGATGTGATGTCCCGCCTGGATCACCCTTTTTTTGTGAAACTCTACTTCACCTTTCAGGATGATGAAAAGCTATGTATCCTTTGTGTTTCAAAACTTGCTGTAACATTTTCTTAAAAGTAACAGTCCCCTATTTTGGTTCCTTTGAAATGTTGTCTGACAGGAATGATGAAAATAACTTGGGGTATTTAAAATACCTTAATGTTTGTGATGCAATTTTTGCAGTGACGCTCTTACTAGAAATTAAGCAAATAGAATGAGCGTGCGCTCTCCAAGAGAAGAGAGGACAGCTTGCAGGACAGAAGAGATGAACAAAACAATAACTTATATTGTCCATGTGGTAAAGGCTGAAGGGTGACTTGCAATGATCTAAGTTTAAAATAAGTAAATGTTTTAAAAAAATATTGGGGGGTGTATGAAATGTTTTAGAAATGTTTTATTTGTTATATACAGTATATACAATTTCTGTGTTTAAAATAACCAGCTATATTTACTACTATTTCTTATTTGACCAGTTAGACCTATTAAAACTTTTTTTATGTAAAAGTACTTACAGAGTAATCTGAATGATACAAAACTGAAACTCTTCTGTTTGGACAACTGTTTCCCAAGTTCTCTCTCTAGAAGTAATTGCAAAGTGCAGTTTCATCTCAAAAGCTCATTTGTTTGCAGTCAGCTTTTTTTTTTTTTCATGTAAAAAGGTTAACATATGAATTTCCTCCTAACCTTCCTGCTTCAAATTGGCTGTGCCAACGGTAAAGGATCAATCTGTTTCTGAGGTCAGTAAGTTGTGTTTTTCAGAGGCTGCCAGCAGTGCTAACAGGCCCTATATCACATGTACGTGTACACACACGTGCACTAACAGGACTTACAGGGGCTCTTTTGTGATGTAAACATTTGCTCATCGAACACTGGGAACTTTGGAACTTTCCAGATGATGGGGCAATTTTAAACGGGTTGAATGGTTATAACTGTAAATAGTTCTCTTTGAGGGCAATTATGTATACAGTTCAAATGAATTATTCAGATGACTGGAAAAACTACAGATTTAACCCTTTATGTAGTCTTTGCTATGCTAAGAAATTGGGACCTGTGTCTGAGGTTGTTAATGTATTTAAGAAACTCTTTTGAGCTGCTATCGTGTAAAGTTTCAACTTAACCAACTTCACTTCTTGCCCCATTGTTCATGTGTTTCTAGTATTACTCTTGTCTTTGGAATGAGGTGTGGGGATTTCTGTTTCACCGTGGTTTTGTGATAGACCTTAACTATACTTACATTCAGATTTTGGGCTTAGCTATGCCAAAAATGGAGAGCTGCTAAAGTATATACGCAAAATTGGCTCATTTGATGAGACCTGTACCAGGTTTTATACTGCTGAAATTGTATCAGCCCTGGAGTATTTGCATGGGAAAGGAATAATTCACAGGTAATAGAAGTTGAGACCAACATGCATTCGATTATGCCCAAGGTGATCTTTCTAGAAGTGTTCTTTGTGAGGTTTAAATCAAACGTGGATTCTGTGGAAAGCTAATGAGAGCGTAATAGCATTAAACAAAGAAAACTTTAGGAGGAGAGCCAGTCTCTGTTATTAGATCACCTGTTCTAGGGGGGGAAAAGTAAGAAAACTTTTTTGGCCTAGAATTAACTATTAATTAGCTTGTCTTTTCTGAGGCTTGATCAATCTGTCTAAAAACAGAAACTGACTTTTTGTTTAACTATGTTGTTTTCCCCTGCTGTGTTGGGTACCAAAAGTAACTAGAATTCTGTGGGGGTGTGAATTAGTGTGCAGCATTTCATCAGGAAAAGTAAAATTAATGTATGTCTGTTTTCACTGACGGACTGTTTCCACAAAGCTGAACACAGTAACTAGGTAAATGGTGAAATTTAGCAGAGTTTTTAATGGGGCCTTCACAGTTGTTCTTGATGTAATTATATCGTCTGGATAAGCATGTTTTGTCATTCATATTTATTAAACAAATTAAAGCTATAAATGTGAGAAACCTGAGCTGTGGAACTTCTTTTTGGGCAAGAAATCTATTTTTGTCTGTAGGTTCCCAAGCAGCTGTTCACGCAACAGTAGATGCTAGTTGGCAAAAATCTGGCTGATTATAATTCTGGTAGCATTATTACTTCTTTCAGTTATATTTAAAAGGACAAAGCATTTTCCTGATACCTCTCTGAGATAATTGGGAGTAGAATCTAAGGGGGCTGGATGTGGAGAGTGCTAACACCATAAAAATTTCTGCAGGGGAAGAAAAGTTCAAGAACTCACAGTTTCACGGATTATATAGTCCATGTGTTATGCTGGGAGAATGCTCATAAAATGAATATAGCATGATTGTCACTATTACAAAGACTGTATTGGAAATCTTGTATTATAAGAGACCTGCTTTATGTATGCCTTCATATGAAGGCCACTTTGAGAAGCTCAAAAGAAAACAGTGAAATTGTGCAATTAGAGAATTCAGTATAAAGTTTATCAAATTGTAAGTCCATAGCTCTAGCAGTGCCTGAAAACTCTTGAGATTTTCTGTTGCCTAAAGAAATATGACAGGAGATAGAGCGACTTTAAGATGCCAGGCTACTCTGGAAAAGTTACAGATATCTTTCATGTATCTATATATAGCTATATCCTAGATCCATAGTATAAATATATAATATAGGTATGTAATATATTCTATAAACTGTATGTATATGTGTGTATAGAATATGATATATATATAGATACATATTTATATATGTAAAAAAAAAAAACAAACAGCCCACAGAACTGTTAAAAAGGTCCATTCCATTCATTATCTTCCTGCTTCTTTCTGAGAAATAGTTACAGGAAAATGAGCACTTTTTTTTTTTTATGACTTCTGTGTTATGATTACTTCATTCAAATTGCTCTCTGTGCTAGTCCACAGATTTTAAACTGTACAGCCGCACAACCCATGTGTTTCAATAATAGGGGGCTGTAACCTGAGGGGAATCATGCTGCACAGTGATTGATGGAAACAACTTTGAATTTGCACTGATTTTGTTTCCTGCCAGTCAACCAAAACCACTCCCTTGCTTCTAGATTTCTTTATGAGCATCCAAAGATATTTCTTAGGAGGGAAGTACGTTGTCTTTTCTTGTCAATTGAGGAAACTTGGTGGAAAGTAAATAGTATCATAACAGTGTAACCCAATGTTATTTATGTTGTTGCTAATGAACCTCTTGACATCTAACTCTGTATTGCTATATATTGTGTGCGTGATACTGTGAGTCCTGGTTTTATTCAGAATCAGAGGCAGTGTCCATACAAATGGTATGCATACACTTAAAATACAAGTTATGTGTGGATTTATATGTGACAACTGCAAACATACCATTCTTAAAGACTGGGGGTTGCTTCCAGTTCTTATCAGTTCTGGGTATTTTGTTGGGGATGGAGGGTTGCCGTTGTTTGACTAACTGGAGTTTTGCACTGAGTAAACTGGCCCAAGAGATTATTGCCGTATCAACCTGTCAGGTGTTATTTAAATTAAGACTTGGAAGTGAAGGGGTGTGGGGTTTTCGGGTGGTTGTGGTGGGGGGTGGTTTTTCTTTGCGTTTTTGTTGAATGAATGGGATGTGCAATAGCTTAGTGTTGAGATTATTCATTACTTCAGGTCGTCTTAAAAGAAGTTAATAGGCTTTTCAACATCTGTTAGCAGTCTGCATGTTGACAGCTACAAGTGTGAGGGAAGTTGACATAATTATAGAATGCATCGTTTATGATAGAATTATGTACATAAATCACTAGACAGTTTTGTAACTTTAATTTACGTGCTTTTTAAATATAAAAATTTTCCTTTTCCAGGGACCTTAAGCCAGAGAACATCTTGCTAAATGAAGATATGCACATTCAAATAACAGACTTTGGAACAGCAAAAGTATTATCTGCAGATAGCAGACAAGGTATGCAATTATTTACTTTGTGTGACGCAGATAACTACAGCAAGTGGTCCTTTGAAAATGTACGTATGCTGTATTTACAAAATTGTAACCTTCAAATATTGTTAACCTCTTATCTAACAAAATCACTGGGAGATCTTGAAACAGTCTTGATTGTCACTGCTTGAATTATGCCAGAAGAGGTAATATTTGGTGTCATGGTATAGCCAGCTAGATCACCAAATATAGCAGGAAGCTGAACTACTTCAAATTACTTTTTATTTGCAAGAGAAGAATACAAGTAGGTACTGTGGCTCAGCTGAAACAGTAAGTTTTTACTCTGCTTATGTATTTAACCCCAGTGACTATAAAAGTTGCTCAAACATGAAGGTTATAGAATTGTTGTGTTGCTAGTTGCTTAGTATTAACCTGTGAATCAATGATGATGCAAACAATGCCTGAAAAAAGCACTAGGCTTAGCTGAAGTTGGTAAACTTATTTATTTGAATGTAGTAAGCTTGCATTGGTATATTTTATACCTAACAAAGCTCTTAATGCCTTGCTTCTTGAACCAAACAGATATCACTGCAATTTAAGTGATTTATCTCCTCCAAGCAGGTTTTGTAGATGGATAGAGAAATGAAATTCCCGTGGGTTCTTCGTTGCATTCCATAACTTGCAGTAGATTGCCTTTGGGGTGGTTTCATTGGGTTGGGGGTAGCAGGGGAAGGAGGAGGCTGGCTTCTCCTTAAGTGTGTATTTGCTTATTTCTTTCTGGTTTTGTACCAGCACGAGCAAACTCATTTGTCGGGACAGCACAGTATGTTTCTCCAGAACTGCTGACAGAGAAATCTGCCTGTAAAAGGTGAGGACTGTATTGTATTTCAGAACTTTACTGACTGTCAGGATACTGTCAAATGGGGACAAGGGGATAAATACAGCAAGCAAGCTTAGTATTCTAAAGAAACAAGATGCTTGAATACAATTTTTTTAAGAGAGTTTGAAATACTTTTTTCTTAACAAGTATTACTTCTTGTCTGAGTGCTGGTTTCCTCAGTTCATCTGCCTCCTGGAGTTCTACAGACAGGATTAGGTGTTGTCAGGAGAAGGTGTGTAATGTGAAGTTGGATTTCTGTTACCCATAAATAAATAAGAAAAACTTTGTCTGTTATCCAAATAATATAATTATTTTAATTCTGTCTTAAACAAGCTTGCTCCAATATGGTAATTCCTGCTGTAAAAGTAACAGAACGTTGCATTCTATCAGTTAAGGGAAAGGCTACAGCTTCCTTTGACTTGAATTTAGATCAGCTTGCTGTTATATTTACTAAGCTGTGCTTGGGGTTTGCAATGGTTTAAAGCTCATCCCTGCACCTGGTATGAGTGATACCCTTATGGAATTTGTTACCTTATTTAAATTAGTTCTTGATGGTAACCTACAGACTGTGTTGTATATTGATTTTATTACAATGATGGAAGAATAATCAAACTCATCACTGAGAAATCATAGGGAAAAGAGATCTCTTACATGAATAACTGATAATTTGTGCTAGGGTTTCTTAAAATGATAGAAGTAGCCTTAGACTTGCCACTTCTGCATCTAGTAAAGAGATTTGGACTGGTTTGGCTAATGGAAAGATTTCAGCAGGCTATCATCTCATTTTAGAAATTACATAATGCTAATTTGAGGAGTTTTGAGTCTTTGTTAGTATTTTAGTCTTCCATGAGGATTTCTAAACTCTAATCAAATCTACATATAGTTTACCTCAAGGTAGGATAAATTAAAAATATTCTTTCAGTCCAACACACTAAAACTTAAGACTTTCCCTCACCCCTGTACCACATAGCCTGCCTTTTTTTTTTTTTGTCTTAAGAAAAACTTTTAAGTGAAAAAGCTGTACTGTGTCGTCTTTTGTATAAAATAGTTAGAGGAAAGAATTTTAAGTCTGAAGGAGCATATATTCCATGAAGTTGGATGCATCTTTGAATTGTGGTAGTAGATAATAAGTATTCTTTTTAATCTCATTATGAACCCATTAATTATTTTCTACAAATGCAAGCTGTCTTGCACATGTGATTGTAGTCGGTTGTGGGATGGTTACTGTGTATTATTTTTTGTGAAAGCTGTGTTGCTAGTCTACTCTTCTGTCAAGGAATGAGGTGGAAATAATGTGGAATTTATGCTAGGCAGGTTTGTCCGATGTGTTCCTGCTATGTCCTAATTAGCAGAAGCTAAACTGTAATTTAAGAAAAAAAAATTCTTGAAAGATTTCTTATAGGAAAACATGCTATATGGTTTTTTCCTCTTTCTTTTGAAGCTCTGACCTCTGGGCTCTTGGATGTATAATATATCAGCTTGTAGCTGGACTGCCTCCATTTAGAGCTGGGTAAGAGATTTAAGCTAATTCTTTACATGTGGATCATAAATATATTGACCTGGTTTTGGCTTTTACCTTACTACCAGTTCTGAAATACAGTGCAGTGTTGGTGTTAATGTCATGCCTGCTTTTATTTGTCCTTCCTGATGTCATGAAGATGCTTAGACAGCTATAACTAGAGTTCCTGAGAGAGATTCCTTCATTTATCCTAGGATTTCACATGTAGTTTATACCAGAAAGGTAACTGTGCCTACGTGAAGAGGGTATGAGGCACCTCTATATTGAGGCATTTGAACTTTTCTTGATATTATTCAAGTATCACAGATACTTGGAAGACTGTATCCCTTTACCCCCTAGAAAGAGCTATGGGAATGTGACTTCACTTGTAGATCTCCCATTTAATATTTGTCCAGGTTATGCACTGTTAAGGTGAAAGAACCATGGAGAACTAATAACGAGAGCTAATATTTTTCTCTTTTGCAGAAATGAATATCTTATATTTCAGAAGATAATAAAGTTGGAATATGACTTTCCAGAAAAATTTTTTCCCAAGGCAAAAGACCTTGTTGAAAAGCTATTGGTAAATATTTGTTGCTGTTAAATGATTTGATGACATTGGAAACATTGATCTTTTCCTAAAGTTTCTATGCACTCTATTGCAAACATCATAATAAGAATGACTGTGAGCATTATTGACTGTGTAGGGGAGTGTTTTGAAAATCAACATCCATTATTACACAGCACTTAGATTATTATTTTTTTTAAAAACCTAAATTATAAAGTATGGACAAGGAATGTCTCTCAGTGAAATGGAAGGAAATAGTTCTAAATACTGTGCATTACACGGAAGTTGAGATTCAAGTACCTGAGTTTACATAGTACTTGGATTAATTGTTGTTGAGTTTTACAATGAATCATTTAGTTGAAAACTGTTCTGTACATCACAGGGAGATATATTCATTACAGTGTAAATCAACTTGCCTTGCATTTTAGCTTGCACTTACCTTGCGCTTGATGCTGTCTCAATAGTATGAGCCAAGGAATTACTCTGCATGTGAATGTTTGACAGACAGGAAGAAAAAATAGTTCTGTGTCATCAGCGAGATATAGCTATGACACTAAAATGAATATGCAGGGAACTTTTTGGGTGGTATAAGCCTTCAGAAGTTCAATAGTCTAGCATATTAGTATGGGATAGGGGGGTGAGGAGGAAACTGTCTTACATTTGTGCATGATGATGAGTGCAACCATTGTAAAGGGCCTAGCAGCATGTTTCTGTCTCTAGGCCAGCTCTGTGGCCAAGCCAGTGCCTGCTGAATGGTAAGGTCCAGGTTGCATCAACATTCTGAGAGCTGTGTGGTTTTAGGGCACTTGAGAGGCTCATGTTTGACACCAGCTATAGCTTGCACAGCTTCTTGCATCACTAGAATGTGGTGCTGGGCTATACTTAAATGAGCTGTGCTCTGTCAGGCCTTCTCTGTATGTGTGCTTGGCTTTGTTTCTGTCTTTATGAAGAAAACAAGCTAAAAAATTGTGTGGACCCAAAGAAGTGCTTCTTTCTCTGGATCTGTGAGCTGGTCTAATACGAAATCTTGCTGACAAGACACGCTGACAAATAACATTGTATTATAAACAGTCTCCTTATGTTCTAGATATGTATGCTTAGAGCAGTGAGACAACTGGTTTTCAGTTTTCGCATGCTGCTGTGCAAATGTGAATGGTGCGCACCATTTCCTTGTCATTATTTTATGCATGTGAACTGAATTCTAATTTGCTCAGGTTCTAGACGCTACCAACAGATTAGGCTGTGAAGAAATGGGAGGATATGGACCTCTTAAGGCTCACCCTTTCTTTGAATCCATTGTGTGGGAGAACCTACATCTTCAAACACCCCCAAAACTTACAGCGTATTTACCTGCTATGTCAGAGGATGATGAAGACTGTTACGGAAACGTATGTTTGTCTATTGCTATGTTCAGCTCTGCTGCCTGAGACTTCCATTAAAGCATAATTGCTGCATATTAAATATTTTTGTTGAAACTACTGATTTATTTTAATGAAGATTCAGTTATTAAGAATCTTAGTATAAAAGTGCTGGTTAAAATTTGAACTAGCAACTCTTTTTCCAATAAGGTGTTTGGAAAAAACACTGGTTGGCTTGCTTTTGACCAAGCATACTTTGAGTAAGTGCCTGTTAATCTATAGAGGGTAGGCTGTCGTCTAGTGCAACAGTGTGTTTAAATTAAAAGCCACAGTTTAGTGAAAAGTGAGCATTTAAATTTATTTACTTCATTTTGTTTCCTCCTTTAGTATGACAATCTCCTGAGTCAGTTTGGTTGTATGCAAGTTTCTGGTTCTGCCTCTTCCCATTCACTGTCTGCGCCAGAGACAAGTACACCACAGACGTCAGGAGGAAATATTGAACAGTATATTCATGATCTTGACAACAATTCCTTTGAGCTGGACTTACAGTTTTCTGAAGATGAAAAGAGGTTACTTCTGGCAAAACAAGCTGGTGGAAATCCTTGGTAAGGCCTTTGAATATAGCTCATCTGTTACATACGCAGCAGCAAGGAGTCCAGAAAAATAAGTTATTTTGATTCAGATGAATATTTTAGTATCTTCAAGCAAGCAAGAAGACTTTTCTATTTGTAAAGCAATAGCAGTGAAAATGTAATACTATGTTTCTAAAATTTACAATGCCTAGAAGATTTTGTGGAGCATGTTTGTAAGATAGGCAGAGATAACGCTGTACCAGTGCTGAGAAGTCTTCGCTCTACAGAGTCCTAAACCTAGCAAAGGTTTGTTCTTCCTTACAGTTGCCATAAGTTGGGGGTGTGTGTGTCTGTGTGATTCATATTCTGTTGATACCTAACCAAAGCATTCCCAGACCATGTACCTATTAGTGTTTCTCTTCACCCTTGAGAGGAGTTTCTCATTTGTGACTTATTTTTTTTCCCTGTCACATTTTTTAGAAAAAACTCTTTGGAACGGAATGAGGAAGAGTCCAAAACTCATCTAGTAAAGTTGTTCAGGACTTTGGCGGAAAAGGAGACACTAGGGAGAGACATGGAAAATTGCTTGACAATAATAATAATTAAAGCTGATTCTGTGGAAGAATTACTTCTGGAGTAATAGTTATTTTTATTTTTTTCTTTTTAAGGCATCAGTTTGTAGAAAATAACTTAATTCTAAAAATGGGTCCAGTGGACAAAAGAAAGGTAAGTGCATTTCTTAATTCCCTGTAACAAGATTCAGCTGTCAAATTTTTGCATGGTTGCAGCATCGATAAGGAACCTGTGTTAGAACTTCCTTGCTTCATTTATTTGCAAGTGTCAAACTGTTCATTTCTTAAAATGTAGTCTCTTCTTGTGAATAGATTGTTTTTTCTTAATTTAGTGGGGTGCTCTTGATTTTTGGAAAAGGCTAAGAACAAATGTGTTATTGATACTTTAATTTTAAGACTGTAGTAAACAAATCTTTGTTCACTCTCCTCCTCCCCATCTGATATAGCCCACTAAACACTTTGCCTAGTGCATATCTGCATGTGGATCGAGCCATAAATATTGGAAAATAAAATACAAGCCCATATTATCCTTAACTGTTGTTTATCCTGGATTTGAGTAGCGTCTGTATCCCAAGAGAGCCAGAGGTGACATTAGAACAGTTTTAGGTATTAATTTTAATGTGGTACAGATGAGTAACAATAGTCTGTGTCAGCTTTACAGGAATGCAGGTTCTCTTTCATCTACGTTACTACCTGCTTGCTCCACATGTTCTCCACAAAATCCTGAGTATTGACTTCTGTGCTGGAATCTTTGACACAAAGATTTTGCTTCACCCTGTACAGCTACTTGTTTTATGTTTTCTTAAAACTTGAAGATGCTTTCTTAAAATACAAAGTGTTTTGCCATGTAGTAGGAATGTACTGCAACCCCCTAAAAAAGGAGTGAGGTCAAACAGGTAAAGCAAAAGAAAACAAAAGAGTCCCCCAAACTCACACATACTGTCCTATCATTAAGCTGTTAATTTTACCTCTGTTGCTAAATTTAGGGATCTACACACTTAGATTTTTTTTTTTCACATGCTTTTTTTGCATTGCTGCTTCTGCTTTTCTTGTTAGGGATTGTTTGCACGTCGGCGCCAATTGCTGCTCACAGAAGGGCCCCACCTGTATTACGTGGATCCTGTCAACAAAGTTCTAAAAGGAGAAATTCCATGGTCTTTAGAGTTGCGGCCAGAAGCCAAGAATTTTAAGACATTTTTTGTTCACACAGTAAGTTACTTTCTTTAATTTCTTGAAAGTTGCAGTAAAGTTCTAGGACAACTATTGTAAGTTAACAAATAGCTCTGGAGAAAACATAATTCTGTAAATGCAGATGTTGATAGCCTTAATTGGAAAAAAAATAATTCAAAACCCAACCACCCCACCCCCCAAAAAAATCCACCACAAAACCTAAAAAAAAAATAAAAAAAACCCTGACACATGCATTTCCCACAAATACAAGTCTGTCTTTTTATTGTTCTTGTGTAAATAAACTATAAGGGGATTTGAAGGAAGTTCTTAAAGACTCTTAAAATTTAGCCACCTTTGTATATAGTGGATCACAAGGAGTGTACCAGCAATATATTGTTGGTTGACTTTACTGCTTAACAATGTTGAGATACCAGTTGTATGGTTATTCAGTAACATATAATGTTATATAATTGTAACTGAATGTAACTTCTGGAAAGTTTATGAACTGATTCTGAATAATTATTTTATTGGTAGGCACAGAATAATTACTGCTTTTTGGTTAAACTGTGTGTTTGGAGTACTCATTAAATGTTGTTTACTTGTAGCCAAACAGGACATATTACCTGATGGACCCGAGTGGGAATGCTCATAAATGGTGCAAAAAGATACATGAAGTTTGGCGGCACAGATACCACCAGAATGCTGCTAAATAGCAAAGCTCATCCAAAATTTCCCAGTTTCCCTACTTGCTGCTAGAACTCCGTGTGCAGCCGATCAGAGGAATCTTTTCAACCCACCTATTACCATCTCAAGGGGAAGCATATGTCTGAAATGTTCTGGTTTTGTTGTTGTTTTTTTTTTTTTTTAAAGAAAGAAAAAAAGAAAAGCAAAAACCTAATGGAATTCAGGGTCGCTTTGCTCGCTCTTTGTGCTTCTGTTGAGGCTTCCACATGCATATCATTGCAGTGAAGATCTTGCTTTTGTGCACTTCAGCTCAATTTCTGCTGCAGACTAGTGGGTAGACCTTGCATTACCAGCTTCACTTAAGATGAGTTAAAACCAATCCACACGCACACACGCTGAATCATGTACCAGCCTTGCGTTTTATGGGGCTGGAGTTTTCTGTGACTTTCAGATTATCATTAAACTGTATTTCATCAGGGAGCTTTTATATGCCTCTCCTAAGCACCACCTCTTTGTTTTCTCTTCCTTTCCTCACAGTCCCCCAGCTTATTGGTATAATGGCATTTGTAGCCAGGTCAGTTGCACCCTTTTGTAATTCCTAATATAGTTCTGGTTGCAGGATTTATGTGGTACTTTAGTAATTATGTGAATGAATCGGATGTATGTGTCTGGCAAACAGGCTCCAATGATACAGGTTGTGAGAGAGTAAAATGATGAACATGGCACTGAAAGATTTCTAAAATTGAAATGTTGGCTTCTGAAGCAGATAAGATTTTAAACATTCAATTTAAATTTTAATATGAATCATATGTGTGTTTAATCAAGGGACAATAAACTTACCAGCATGCTTTTAACTAATGCTAACTAAAAAATTAACTAGTTAGTATGGGGGAATAAAGGTTACTATTGAAGTAGTAAATAGTTTTTCACCTTTTCAGGAGATGAGGACTAGAAGCTTTCTTTCCAGGGTGTGCATGTATTGTGCATTTTAGTGGGGCCAACCTATTTACCTGGTAGAGAAGGAAATGTGAAAGCTTTGTACAATTGATTACTTGACTTTTTTGTCTCATTATGTGAGATGTACAAATAATCCGATTTTTGGTCCTTGGCCAAATATTGAGCCACTCTGGGGGAAAAAAAACCCCCACAATTGAAATATTGGATCCATACAGTAATCTGGTTAAAAATTCAAAGGAAAATATTGATACAAAGGGGAAAATATATGGTACTTAAGGCATATCTATAAAATGAAAATATTTTTCATATCGATCTCCTTTATCCTCTTCAAATTAAGGCTCTTTTGTGGTCAAACATTTCTTGTAACGTTGCAAAACCATAACTTTATAAGTGCTAAAAACAACTTCCCTAATGGTATTTTCAACATGCCCACGTTCCTGAAACTTGCAGAGAGGAGTGACCTAGGTCTGGACAAAGGCATTCCTTCCTTGTTTTAAAAGCAGTATAAACATCACACCTATTTATTCACCTTCTACACATACCATCTCTTTGCATTTTGAGGTCTCATACTATGATGTGCTTTTCTTTCCACCAAAGACAGAAATGTTCCACTGCTATGTTGGAAAAACTCATGGGCTACTGTCCTAGAAGCAGTTTTTTAAAAGCAGTGGCTTGTCAGGATTTCTCAGAAGACACAAATGTTGGGTATTCTGTTGTTGTACAGGGTGAAGGAGATTTATTACTGATCTCTTAAAACCTGTGTTATGTGGTTGAACTTGGTGACACTTCATCTTTTCCAGTATCTTTTCAGTCTTTGTGAGAGACTGGAGTTGTCTGTTCTTTTGAAGGAACTACTTTCTTGTAGTCTTCTGTTATCCCACCATGTACATGGACTTGGCAGAAGTAAATCACTGGCTTAGTGCCTGGTGTTAAGGGAGCTAAGGTGTCCTGTAAAATGGCAGAGGGGAAAGACAGAACACCATTCCTTTTGCATCATGAAAAATTTCATCACATACAAGGTATGCTCCTTGTCACTAAAATTTGAGTAACACAGTACACCTTTTATCTGTGCCCATGTTAATCCTCTGTTTACCATTCTAACCAAGATGACATGTATTGTAAATTTATTGCAGTGCTATACATTTGTTCTCTGGCTGTGAAATTCCAGCTCTTATGTTGAGTCTACTGGAGGCAACCCTACCGCTTTTGGATTTAGTCTTTGGTTTAGAGATGTAGATGTATCCCCAACTTTATGCAGGAGAGTTTGGCAGTGATGGAGATTCATTGTGCCACTGCTGTTAGGTGGAAATCCAGGAATGCTTAAACATGTCTTCTGTAATACTCAGGCTTGCAGTCATTTTGCCATAACAAACTAATTACTCTGCTTTTTCACACCTTGAAAATCCTCTCTCAGTAGACTTCCATCCTGCCCACCAAAAGCTTTCAGCCAAAGAAGTCTTGATAGCAGTAAGCTATCAAGAAGGTGTCTGGAAGGCGGATATCTGCATTCCAGTATTCCCTTTTTCTTTTGACAATGCTGTCACTAGAAAACTCTGAGCTTCTCTTACAGGCATCCCTCCCCTTAGAACTTCAGTGCTCCAAATCAGGTCTTCCTTAGCTGCTGCTTTTTTGGGAAGGGCTAGAACTTTTCTGGGAGAGGTATTTGTCTGTCTTGGACTGTAAGTGAAATGTGTGGTTTTGAAAGATGGCAGAAGAATAGAGTGAGGCAAGACAAAGCAATCATGTGAATTTAAATGTCTTTCACCCGTTTGCCCACTTCAATATGTATTGGCAAGTGCTGCACACCATGAAGGGCTGGTTCCTATTTTAAATGGTTATACTTGAAGTGAGGTAGCTTCAGATCTTTGTCCTGAATGTCATTCCTGTGGTTCACAGGAGTTCATGGAATGAACTGGACAAAGGAGGTTCATCAGAGCTGCACATAAATTGCTCTGCTCTTTATCTGAGGTCTTTCAAAGCACAAAAAGGATTGTTCGGCACTTGAAGACTCTTCTTCAGACTCCTCACTGCAAACCTACTGAAAACCCAATCTGTTGGTTGCTTCATTCCATCTTTTGCATTTTGAAAAACTGCCAATCATTTTATAAAGAAATAACAGTAATGTCATTTTGTTTTGCTTGGGATTTGAACTTCAGGAAGGTATTTATTGCATCTGTTTTCTGTGGGGTGGAGCTTAGGAAAGGATTAGGTACTACTGTTAGGATTTTTGAATCATGCTGTGATTCACTGTCCAGCCTAGTCACAGGAAATTTAAAATGACTTTGACAAACTGGAGAGATGAGTTTATTACCATTGGCCTTAAAGTCCAGTTTTGAGAAGGATTTATATTCAGGGAGACTTGCTTCAGATGTGATGTTTAGGCATTGTGAGCAGACTAATAATGCCCATTAAGATCTCATTTGCTAAGCACTTAGATACTGAAGACATCAAACTATCAGATAGTACTGTGCTCCACTTACTTTTCTCCCTCTGATGTGATTTTGTTGTGAAGTATCTGCTATATATAAGCCTGGAAAAAAAACCTCTGTAGGTTGAAACAAAGATGTGATGTTTGTAATTAATTTTCATAATTCAAGATGCTTAATTTAATGTGCTTGATATCATTACATTTTGTGCTGGGAACTTTGAATAATCCCGAGGATTTCCCCACATGTACATTTAACAGATTCTTTGGAATGATTTAGTGAAGTCAGGACAATGACTTCATTTGGCCTGTGGACAAAACATTTGATTTCAACACCTTGCCGAGGACAGAACTTGTGTATTAATAGTTGCCTAAAGATGTGGTCTGTGGATTCTGATCATTCTTTCTACTAGTGAATTACATGAATAGGTGTGGTATTTATATCTGAAATTTTGCTGAATGCCTGTAATTTATGCAAGTATTTTATTAATCAAATGGAAGTGCTCCTGCAAAGCTTCGTGACACAGATTGTCCATTAGTTGATCAAGTGAGCTTACAGATAAGTAATTCTCTGACCCAAAATGGCATGCTTTCAGTTAAGACTGGGAATTTAAGAATGTTTCCTCTTTCTTAGTAGAAATATGACTTTTGTACAGCAAACGGAGAGGTTCTGAAGCACCCACTGACCTGGTCTGCCCATCAGCATGGCAGTGAATGTAGAAGGTTGCCATTTGACACAGCTTCCTATGACCATGTGCTAGCTCTGACTGGATGTGGCAAATGTTCTAAATTGTAGCAGAACTTACAATTAGCGTTATCTGACAAAAGAGGAAAAAAAAAAATAGGAACCAGGAACCATAATCAGTTTTGATAGTTGTATGCTAGCTGTTTTCAGGTTGGTGGCAGTCAGTTACATGTGTAATATTCTCTACCTGGTTTGTAGCTGTAACTGTGATGTACAGATAAAAGCAAAAAAAAAAAAAAATTAAAAAAAAAAATAATCCCCGCCTAAGGAAAACCAACCAAAAACACAAATACCCCCCAACCACAAAACAATCTCCCTTCCTCTAAGAACTCGTGAAAACAGAAGCAAATAATGCAATGATATAAGATACACACTTTTGTATTTTTATTCTTATAAGGTTATTTGCTGGCTCTTGTTGGCCTCTAGTTCAGTCTGTGTTATTTAAATTCTAATATATGAATTATTTGGATTGAATTCATGTTCGGGGCCATGGTGTTGTATGTATTGATGTACAGCCTTGAATGTGAATAATTATTGTAAACTATATTTTACACCTTTTTTCTGGCTTTATTATATAAATTTTCTATTGGTCGATGATTTAATCATATCTCATAATTTAATGACTGTTTATTCTCCTCTCGACAGATCTCTGTGCTGTAGATGTGTAGTTAGTGACTGGATGATGGATTTCACTTACGCTTGGTAGTCTGTAATAAAGGCATGTAGGGTCCTGGCCCGGCCTCCGCCTCTTCTTCCGCGGGGGGGCGGGACCTCCGGGCCAGCGGCGGCGCTCTCGGAGCCGGGGGGGCCGGAGTTCGGCGCTCGGGCGCGGCTGCCCGCTGTCGGGTCGCGGGAGACGGCCCCGG
>VWZZ01005496.1:824772-860946 GCA_013399095.1 Psophia crepitans
CCGCTGAGGGGGGCTGGGGAAGGGCCGCGGCAGGCCCCGCCGCCGCTGGGGCAGTTCCTCAGGGGTCGCGCTGCTTGACGAGGCCGCGTGCTCACGGAGGACGGGGGGAGCCCGCGTCGCGCAAAGCGGCCGGGCTCCTGGGTGACAGGAGTGGTGGCCGGCGGAGCGAGCGCAGGATCCTTTGTGTGTTCGCTGAAATGCTGCTGCTCCCCGCCCGGGCTTAGATTTAACTGTTTCATGGAGTGTCTGCCTGCGCTGGTGTCGTGTTATTTCTGCACTGTCATCACCCTCGTCTTCGATTGCAAGAACCAGATCAAGCCACTCTCGATAATAAACCGCTTTCGCTTAGCCTGAGCGTTCGGCGCTTCAGTAATCCTTTGAGTAAAGCGTTGCTTACCCTGCGTGGCCCGCAAGTGGTGGGTGACGCTGAATATTCGGGTGTTTGTTCCGACTCGGTGTTGGTGGGGAAAGAAAAGTTACTGGTTCAGCTTGTTGGAGATAAAGGTTTGTGTATAGCGCTGGCTCTGAAAGGCGCTTGGGAGCATAGTGGACAAAAAAGGACCCCCAGGAGAGCGTGCTTAGCGAAAAGAAGGCAACAGCTTGTAACCCTCCAATATATAACCGACAGGGTGAAAACAGAGAGTTGACTTATTTATATATCAATTTTAATATATTTCTTTAGTGAGACTAGCAGTAGATTTCTTCATTTTCTCATGCATAACTCCCAGGAAGAATGTTTGAACGCTGAAGACGATAGGGAACAGAACCTGAATGATGTTCCAGGGTTAGAGAAAAAAATACCTTAAAGCATGGTGGTGTTGGGATTGGGTTTTGTTGTCTTTGGGTTGTTTGTGGGGGCTTTGGAGAGGATTAGCTTAAACGGACCTATAAAAATAAATTTTAAAATGTAGATGTCTTGGTGATAGGTCAGAAACTTGGCTTGGGAGGGAGTAGGAAAGCTTTCTTCTAAGGTTTCTTAAATAAAAGATAAGGGACACTTAATTATTAAGGCAGCTGTTTCAGTTGTTCTACTGTAAAAAGGTGCTTATTTGCTATCTCTCAATGTCAGCAGAGAGAGAGATACAGCACGGTTTTAGAAGAAGTGTTTTAGTTCTAATTAAGGCTTTTGGCTGCCTTTTTTCACCAGTTGTGGAAAACGACTGATTTCATCAAGCACGGGCAGCGAGATATTGCTGTCTTGCAGGATTTTCATGAGGCAACTGATGTAAACATTTTCTTTTTTACTGTGCGTACATGTTTGGGTAGTAGCAGCAAATCATAAACGTATGCTAAGGCTCTTTAGCGACTTGGAAGGATATGAAGAGACCTGATGAATTTTTGTCACATTTCTAGACTTACAATTGTTAATAGCGTACCTGACAACTTAAAGCTAGCTGCTGTCACAGCTACAGAAAGATATCCTTTGCTTACAGGAAACATGCCTATACATTATTTGAGCTGCTTAGATATTACTAATTGTCATCCTTTTTTGCCAATGTAGAAGTCTAATGGAAACCACTTCAGCAAGACGCAAACAAATTGCATTAACCTATTGTTGTGAGTAGCGTTTTTTAATAAAATTGTAGCTGGTGTAGTTACCTTGAATAGATGATTGTGCAAGTCAGTATTGAGCATTAGAGCTGGTCTTTGACCTATAATTCTCTGGGTTTGATTCCACTGTGTTTTCTTCCTAAAAATCACGTGGGTTTTAAACACCTCATTTTAAACTTCCAAGTGAAAGCGACTGTGTATGTGAGCTCGTGTAGGCTGATGCCTGTTACCCCCATCCCAGAAGTCCATGTCCCTGTTGCCAGATGAGGATGCCAGGGAGTCTGGGCGGGGAGAATCCTGAGGGATGAGCCAGCAGATGAGATTGTTGAAACTGATAGCCACAGCCCTCTCTTTAAAAGAAGTATGAAAAATCCAGTCTTAACAAGGTATATCGTGTTTCCTGTATGAGGAATTTGTCTGGGATGCACTTCAGAAACTCACTTTCAGGAGTTCTAGATGTATTTTCAACAGTTTAATACTGAATTGTGCTCATAATACAAACCACATTTTATAGTTCATAGGCACATTTCATATTCCTCTGATCATGCTCCATCTGATAAGCATGTAACTCGGCAAAAAAGAAGGAGGAGGTATATTTTTTATAACTTTAGTGAGTAAATCAGCGTGTGGAAAGCTCTAACGTTGTTCCAGCCGACAAAAGAGAAGGGAGCAGATTGTGCATCTAGAAGCAAGACCAAACAGAGGAGTCAATAATCAAATTGTACAAATTACAAATTGTACAAATTACATTGCACACCAGTCAATATGTCTTCGAAGAAAAAAAAGTCTAGTTCATGTTCTTTCTTGCTTTGCAAGATTGCCAAATCAGAATCTGTAGAAAATGAAGCCATAAGAAATCCTTACCTCAGATGAGAACAGACGTATAAGCAAAACCAAAAATTAATAATAGAGCTGTTTCTGCCTAAACTCAGCAAGTGAGACATATCAAAATTAACCACATTGATACTCGGAAGTTCTGAAAGAGGTTAATGGAATGAGTTTATTAGAAATGGAAATAACCCAAAATACTTCATGCTATTAAAAAGAACTGAAAGGCTTCAAGAAAGGTAACTTGTTTACCTTCAAATTATCTTCAGGTGCTAGTGTGGAACAAGGCTGTGCAGCCTGTCTCTTGGTATCAGATATGTTCCCGGTTGCAACAGAAGAAAAATTAACCTTGGCGCACACCCCGTGGCTAAACTAGTGTCAAATGGAATGAGATAGAGATGATGACTCTCTGAATTTAGTCTGTTTCCCAATGCAATGTGCATCTTGGTGTTTAAGACTGCCTGAGAATCCTTTCAGCAAACGAGTGGTAGTGATCATGCCTACTGTTCACAGGAAGGTTTGTTTTCACGAGTATTTTAATCTTGCTTTAGAAATGAATACGTAAAAATAGACAAGCCAGAAGTCTTGCTCACTTTGTCATCCTTGATTAACTTATGTAGTGTTTTACTGCTAGGTATTTCCTGATTTTGGCATCTTCCTGTTTACCTATATACCAGTTTTTCTTTTATAAACTCATCTATCATTCTTTTAATTTTCCCTAAGCAAGAAGATTGTCAGTGTTTCTTAATAAGTTTTTTGGCAACCGTACTCATGCTTGATTTTTAATGCCTTTCTTAAGTTAAGCATAATTGTACTGAGGTAGGATCTGTTAAGGAAGGAAGGAAGCAGCAAGCAGTGAATGTTTTAGAAAAACCAAAATCTTCCTGGCAGCATATCCTTCACTGTCAGCACTAAAAAGTATCTTAATTGTAGTCGTTATTCTAAGATATAGCTGAGAGAAACTTGATTTGTCCATGAGATTTCTGACTAGGTAGGTGGGTTGTGTTATTAATGTAGTTTTTGGTTAGTACTGGCAGTCTGCTAAAGCTCAAAGTTTTTAGGTCACATCGTTTGAGAAAAATGTGTTCTGGGCATCTAGCTCAAGATTTAAAAGGCATAGGGGGCAGGGGAGACGATTATTTCTAAATCCAGATTTAGTGCCAAATATGATTGTATTTCTGTGCGTACTGCTGCCCTTAGCAGAACTGCTGCTTGCTCGCTCGATGTAAATGATGTCAGTTTTTCAGGTACCCATGTCAGAGTGCACGGCTTTGAGCCAGGAGCTTGGCGGTGTGGAGTCTGAGTGTGTCGCTTCTGGAAAAGTATGTGAGGAGACATCTTCGGACTAGTTTTGACCTCAGTGAAGATAATTAACTGGAAATAAAATTCTGACTTTTCAACTGGTGTATTAGTGCAATTATTGGGGAGAATGTTAAATTGGGTTAGGGACACGTATGTACTTGGTCCTACTTTAGAGTCCTACTGGAATCCTATACCTCATTCTGGTATCTACGATTCAAGGTCACTTGAAAAATTGGAGAAGTTGAAGGGTAGTCATGAGATGAAGTGCAGTTTGGCATGAGGTTATACAGAGCAAAAGCTGTTTTTTTGGCAAGGAGTTCGAGGCATGACTTCTCAGCCCGGACATACAGAAATCTAATAGGGAGGCCTGTTCAGTCTAGCAAAGGTATGGTGAGATCCAGCTGGTGAAGTGTATACATCTTTATATAACGATGTAGAAAGTACAGCTTTTTAACAACAATAGTAACTTCTTATTGGAATAACTTGCACAAAATGGTTAGGCTTCAGCACTGCTTTCTGAAGATTAAGTTTCACTGTAAATAGAGTCTTATGTATGTCATAAATTAAGATCGAGCTGAGTATTCGTTGTAATTTCTTTGAGCCTCAGTCTCTATAAAGATTGAAGTAGAAATGTTTGAGACTGGAATAACTCATAGTT
This sequence comes from Psophia crepitans, assembly GCA_013399095.1. Lineage (NCBI taxonomy): Eukaryota > Metazoa > Chordata > Aves > Gruiformes > Psophiidae > Psophia > Psophia crepitans. Next base: position 829,112 of record VWZZ01005496.1, read on the forward strand.
TAAATGTTTTGGACAATGTTTTTAAAATTCTTTGAAAATACATGTACATTTTGAGTCTCCTGTCTCCATGAATGCTGGATTGTAGATACACTTTGGGGTTAATTCTTAAGGAAGATGATTGTGAGCAACACTGACTTTGCATTGATACACTGAGCCAGGTGATTGAAAATTTAAGAGCAAGTTATTAGGCTTCCTGTAAAATTCTGTGATATTTGTGACTTGGACTAAACATTGGTGTGGGAGAATGCTAATAAACAAATGCAGCCTTCACTGCACCTCAGCAAGGTTGTCTTTTAAGTAGTGTCCTCGTAAAAAGGAGTGGGTTTGGAAAAGGTCTAGGGCTTACGGACAAGGAAGGAAAAACTCTTAGGAGAGAGAGGAACATATATGCAAAAATATAACTGGGCAAAGATACAATTATATTGGCACTTTTGTGTTGGATGTGCAAAGACAACTGGGGCATTTGCTTTGAGTATCCTTACAAAGGGTGGCAACATTTGTATGGAATATCTGCGGAGTCAAAACGTGGGGTAATGTGACTCCTGAATAGAGAAGAAACTTGAGTTCCAGCTGCTGTTCTGGTGAGCATTAACACCTGTTTGTATAAAATCCATCTACAGGAGAGATAACAGACCTTGTTAGAATGTCGTTTTTTTCTGGCATTTGTGGTATTCACCTAAAACTTATTCACCTATAACTTGGGAAATGGCTTCAGAATACCCACATCAGTTGTGTCAGTGAAGATTCAAACTTGCTCAGAGCTTCTGGAAACCTAATTAATTAGTTAGCAGAGGAAGTAGCATAGCTGGGACAACACAGTCTATTAATATTCAAGCTACCAAGCTTAAAGCTAGACTGGTGATGCTTGCGCAAACTGTAGCTACACCTTTAAGCTTTTAGATCACATTTGAAGTGCAATTTATTATTCTTGTCTTACAATAAACCAGAAATGTTTCTTTTAGAAAAAAAGTGTTCAAAATGCTAATTACACATGAGAACACAATGTGTTTTCATGTACATGTGCATGAAGCCAATCCTGACAATACTCTCAAAGTGTGGAAAGATTTACGACCCATATATTCAGAGTTCTGGGTGGAGCTGATGACTACATTACTCTGTCAGCTTCTATTGGATTTATGTTTACATAAATATCCTTAAAGATGTAGCGTAATCGGCTTTTAGTGATTTCAACATGAAGTGCTTAGTGTGTGTTGAAGGATAATCAGGCAGCTCACTCCAGAGGAGGAGTGGGAAGGCATTTTCTGTAGGAAGAGGCCTTGGAAGTCAGTTTTGTGCCTTTTTTGCGTGTGGGTTCTTTGCATGATGTTACAACGTTCTTTACCGAACGGTTCACGTTTTGGCTCTTGACTCCCTGGCACTAGTCTGTAGCATACCTCAGTTGTCAGGTCAAAGTCCAAGACTCACATCTTTCTTTTTGGAAGAATGTTAATTAGCGCATGTTTTCAATATCTGTAATCTGGGTAAGCAAGTGACCAGTTACTCTGAATTCTTCAGTTTATTCATAATTTTGCATGGAATTTATATGCTAAACTGAATCCTATTGACAGAATTTGGACTGCTCACTGTTAGAACTTAGCCGGAGTTCTCAAATTTGTAACTACTGGTATTTACTAATGTAAAAAAGAAAAATAGAGTTGTTATTATTAGACAATAAATTCCTTTTTTCTTTTAAAAATTATTTTCTGAGGATACATTGTTGCCTGAAAGGCTTCATAAACTATGGCACTAGTGAGATGGCACTTTATTTGTATGTGGTATATTATACATATGCTTGGTATGGTATTCGTATTTATCAGTGCGAAGATTAAGCATTATATAGATTCCAAATGGTATTTTGGTGAGGAAGAAAACTCAGTACTGGCTGGGAAAGGAGTGAGTATAACAGGAAAAAAAGTGAGATGAGGAGCAACGGAATGGAAAAAAAAGGTTTGTGGATGAAGAGGAAAATGGTTAAAATAGGTAGAAGACAAAAGCAATTCTATCTTATGTTTCACAGAGTGGATGCCATCAGTATGTGTAAAGCGTGTTTGGTCCAAGTGCTAATAATAAGCTCTGATGTGCATGCTGGGCTAATGAATTCAGGTAATGCAGGTTACTGCTGACCTCTCCTGAGGTGGAAGTGGAAAGAGAAGGTCTGATATAGCTTGTTCCCTTTGGGGTTTTGTTGGGAGCTTGTTTAGTATGTAGAAATGTACACAGGGAAAAGTAATTTCAGATGCTGTAGTCCATTAAAACAGAAAAGGAGGCCCTTTGTGTCAGGAGTGAAGTAACCGTTGTTACATGAGATTTCATTTAGAGCTTTTAGTTATTTTGCTTCTGTGACCCACCTGTCTATCTCTGTACTGGTGTAGAGCTGGTGGCCAGTATTGCTTTGGAGGGTGATGTGAGAAAACACTGTAGTGTAAAAAGAATACTATAATCTTATTGAAGAAGCTTGTTTCTGGAGAATTATTTCCATTAACTGGAAGGACTTCCAGTTTTGTAAGCCCATACGTTTCTTAATTCAGGTCAGCTGATGACCAAAGGCTGTGCTGCTTGCTTTGAAACAGTTTCTTTTTATCAGGTTTAGATCTTCCTTTCCAACTTCACTGGTTTCTGTATTAAATAATACTTTTTGGCTTATAATTCATACAGTTGGCAGCTAATTTAATTTCTTTGGGTTGTATCTGTAGACTGTTCATTCTTGAAGTGTTTTGATAACGTAATGTGTATTTAAATGTGAAACATTAAGAATATACCATTTTATGCACTTCATCTATCTTTTGGTGCATAGTCTCGCTTCTGTGAGACTGAGTTTAGGTCAGAAGAAGTTATGGTTAGCTTTCATCAAGCACTGTCTGTTCCGAGTGTCAGTTAACTGACAGCATAATTTAATATATTAGCATTTTCTTGAACAGTTAATTTTATATAAACTATAACAGCTCTTCACTACTTCTAAAATGTCAGTGTGTCTAAGTGTGTAAAACATTTCGTTTGTAATTATAGAAAGATATTTGGGTTTTATAGTTCAGACTGTGGTCTTTCTACATTTTACCAACCCTGGTTAGACAAGTGCAGTTGTAGACAAGTTGCAGGAGGAGTGGATGCATTAGATGTCAGTCTTATCAATCTTCCTTAGACCTCTGGCCAGCACAGCTTATGTCAGGACTGCATTGGTCATAGGTGTTCACACATAGACTCTAAATTATGCAGGAAATACCAGTTTTTCTCCTTTGATGTATCTCTTTGTCATGAATATCAGCTATGCATGTGAATTTCTTGAACTGTGTTTTCCATTCCACAAAATGCTCTACTGCATTCAGTAAAATAAGCATCAGTTTCAGTCTCTGCCTTCTTTGCCTGCACGAGGTAGGTGGCAGCGGCATCTTCAGTATACTTTATTTTTTTAGAAGGTGCACGTACAGCCCATGCTTGGTACACTGCTGTTCACAGCACCCTGTGAGTATTTGTACATCTGAGCTAAGGCAAAACCAGATTTTAGAACAAAGTGTTGAGGTTAAAGAGAAGGTAAGTTTGTTTGCCTTTAATTAAAAAAAAAAAAAAGTCAGTATTTGAACCTCACTGGAACATAGACTTTGTTCTGATTTTTCAGGTTTCCAAGCAAAATGGTAGTTTTCCTGTTTTTAAGTATTATTTTTAACCTTAATTTTCGGTGTTCTCACTTACTGCCTAGATCTTTCATGCTAACGGTGTTGATAAAGTTTTCATAAGGGGTTGGGGAGAATTGGTCGGGTAAGAGAGGTCGTGTAGGATGTGATTGAGTTGAGTGATTAGTCTGCTACAATTACAACTACATTGCTGAATTCCTTTTGACATCTTTAATAAATTTGGTTTTAAGGGATGTGGCTATATCGGAATACCTGCTTGCTATTCAGACGCCAGGCTGAATCTTAGCTTGCAGTTCCTGCTTGGATGTTCACATCATTGGGGGTTTTGGGAGGGGGGGGGTTTTGGTGGTGTTTTTTGTTTTGTGGTTGTTTTTTGTTTGGTTTTTGTTTTTTTTTTCTTCCCTAATCTAGGATGAAACAGGTGCCTATTTAATAGACAGAGACCCGACCTACTTTGGGCCAGTGCTGAACTATCTCAGACATGGGAAACTGGTTATTAACAAGGACCTAGCTGAGGAAGGTAAGATGTTACTAAATCTCTTGGTTTCTTGTCACTTATTTATTATTTTAAGTCACGGAAAGTAACTTACAAGTAGATGGTAACTCTTAATCAGTGTAGCATTTTGAGCTGTTTGAAGCGAAGCCGATAGGTATCGTGGAGTTAAAGTATATGCTGTTATTTAAGCGTTTTGAGTATGATTCCTGATTTCACAACGCCGGTCCACAATTAGAAATAGAACATAAATATTGAAAGGTGAGGGGAGGTGCCTTTTAGTGTATAATCTTGTATCTTTTCTGTATGACTGTGTGAAGTATTTTGGTTTAGTCTACTTCAAGCAAAATAATACTGGCTGTGAAACAAGCTTTAGAAGATATAAAGCGAAGTAAGAGCGAAGTTCTGGTATGTTCAGATGTGTGCAGTATGCTCTCAAAGAGTAAATTCTGCCCTCAGCTTTTTCCTCCCTGTCCCCAATTCATGCCAGTTTTACCCTAATGGAGGGTGACTATTTTAAACCATACAGTACAAAAACTGTATTGATCAGTATTGAAGAAATTGATTAAAGAGAAATACAGTCTAACAATATTAGCAGGAAGTAACATGAAATGTAATTTCCATGTGCATTGTTAAACACATAGTCTGCACAAAGAACAGGTAAGGCTTGAACGCGTGAGTGGGACCAGTTTGAAATGTGTATCTTTAAGCTTTTGTTTCAGGGTTTAAGATCTCAAATGGCAGGAAGAAAAATTTTCTGCACACTGTCAGCTGCAGAGCTTGAATTTCTCTTTGTATTCCGGCCTGAGCTATGGTGGTCCATCAGTCTGCTGTGGAACAGTGTTTGTGTTCCTTTTTTCATGTTTCCTGCCTCTCATTCTGTATGTGAAATGGCATCAGTTTTCTCAGAATGAGCTAAACTTTGAACCACATGTGCTTGAAAGAAGCCAGAATTATTGGGTTGGTGAATGGACTTTTCCATGGGCAAAATAAATAATTTTCGATAGCTGTAGAGAAGATAAGCTTAGGAACTGATTGGTGGGTTTGGCCTGGAATCTTTGGTTACGCTCTCTTTCCAAAATATGTTCTTATACTAGGTGTACTGGAAGAGGCTGAATTCTACAATATCACATCATTAATAAAACTGGTAAAGGACAAAATAAGAGAAAGAGACAGCAAAATCTCACAGGTGAGGCTGTTTTCTAGTGTGTTTTTAATTATTCGTTCTATGTCAAGTGGTGGGTGGGTTCCATTTTTTTTTCTTTAACTGCCTTTTTCCCCAGAAAGATACTGAATGGCTGCCTCCATCACTGGCTGAGCTGGAACCATGAGTACACAAAGATTACCTGCCAGTACCTGCCAGTCTGCCTACAAAGGGCACAGGCATATGGTTCCAGTTCTTGTTCAAAAAGTGAAAACATTCTAAAGAATTGTTCAGAAATGTCTGGTAATACTAGAATTTGTCATAATATGATTTCTGGAAATAGTTATTTTAGAAAACAGCTTTTGTAGAATGTATTTTCCTCATATATATTTAAATATATTTAAATCATATTTACTCTGAATATGATGTGATTGCCTAACTACAGGATGACTGCTGTTCATGCAGTATGTTTATACAGCATATGTACAGATGCTGTTTGGCTCCTGTGGTACACTTTTGTATCTAAGTTATTTTCTTTATTTGTAGCACCCTGTAGTTGAGAAGCCTCTGCCTCTTCTCGTAGCAGCTTATGAATATTTCTTCACGAAAGTGAATGTGATAGAGAAATTCTTAAGTAAAGAGAGTATTCCAGTTTGTTCTTTAATTCTGGTGCTCTGGCCTTGATGGAGGTGTTACAAACTCGTGTTGCCAAATCTCTCCTGAAGCCGGGTTGTGGGATAGCAGAGTTGCTCTGATAGTATTTTCTGAAGGGTTTCAGCTGAAATAGTCCCAGTTATTCATTGCTCTGGATAGGAAACTTTGACAGGGAAATAAAGACATTTTTAAATTGGGTCAGACATTCCTTAAATTAGGTAGGCCTCTGCAGAACCTCAGCCTTGATTTTGAATGATGTGATTTGCTACCACATGGAGCGATAAGTAAGTCTCAGGATTATTTTGTTATAACTGTTAGTCCCTGAAACATGCATGAAACATTGAATCATCTGCAAGGTGATTTTGAGCAGATGAGATTTCTTTTAAAACAAAAAAACAGGAAAGATGTTCAAGGTGATGTTGCTTACCGTTTCTTTAAGAATAATGGCAACTTTCGACAAGTCACAAACATAGTGCATTCCATGCTGTATTGAGCATCTTTTTTTTTCTTCTTGAAGGTGCCAGTCAAACATGTGTACAGGGTGCTGCAGTGCCAGGAAGAGGAACTCACTCAAATGGTTTCCACAATGTCCGATGGCTGGAAATTTGAACAGGTAAAAACCCACATGGGATATAATTACAAAGTCTTCTAAAAATTCAGTTATGTGAAAGAGGAGTATAAAATCAATCCTGTGCATCTTTTTAGGTGCAGTCATTTTTGGATATTGGATAAAGATACACAGTTAAGTTAAAAATTGGTATTTGTATTCTTACTTGTCAGAGAACAAAAAAACTGTAGCTTTCCTGGAGGTAAATTGAGCTGACTTTCTATTAAACCATCTATATCATGTTTGAAATGTAATTCTTCAGTGTCTACCCACAAGCATTTGAAGGGTGAATAAACTAAAATTAATTGATAATAATTATGATTATCATAATATATAACTTATATCACTTATTATATAAGTTCATACAACTGGTAGGTCAGATATAAAGAGCTCTGGGTAAAAGACATGAGCTTGGAAGATAAATGTCAGGCCCAAACAATGGTTCTTCACATAAAGGGCTGATACCCGCAGGAGAGCGAACTTAACCAGCGTGGATGTGAAGCTGGATAGGTGTGAGCTACATGAATGTTTTCATTCTTTGCACTGCATAAAAATAGCTCTGCTTGTACATTCACGAATACATTGTAAAATTGCAAGAAGATATTTGTTATCTTTGCTAATCTCTCTAAATGAGAAATTAACTATGTGGCCTCTTCGTCCTTCACGTTCCTAAACTACCAGAACATTTAAACTGCTTTGGAGCAATGAATCTGTTAACTGGAGTGAGACACAAGTGCTCAGCCACCAGCATCTTTTTGAGCATCTGGTGCCAACTGTAGGAGAGACGAATAAGCACAAGCCTCTTATACTGTGCAGTCTCATTGTAATAATACAACAAAGCATTTTTAAAAGTATAGCACACAAAGGTGAAAGAGAACATTTTGTTTATATCTCATGAAATGTATAAGGTACTGGTGTCATGGAGACAGCCATGAGCAAATAAACAAAACCAGCACAGAGAAAGCTTCTTATGCTTCTCCAGCTCAAGTATTACTGGGTCTCTTTGGCATGCCAGCAGCTGAATGTTGTTTAAGTCTCACCCAATGCATGTGACTTTTTTTTTGACCAGTGCATTGACAACATTTTTTGGTCATTGTTCTTTCTTGTGAGAAACTAGCTTTTATTGCAAATAGAGACTCTTTACTTTTTAACAGATTAAATGATACTATGGCTTTTACCTTGTATTCTTCGGGGATATTGTATTTGGGAGTAATACTGCTTTGACAGTGCAACTGCTGAAAGAACTTTTATAATCTCTTTTAGAATTTAGAATCTTTTAGAACTGGAAAATTCTAGTGGTTTTCTTGACTGTTATGTCCTTGTTTCATCCAGCTTTCTCTCTACTTCCTCTCTCCCCTGTGTTGCTCTCTCTTGGACCCATAGTTTGAAGTAGATAAACGCAACAGCTGTATGGTCTCCTAATACTCAGCTTCTCATTAGCTCGAACTAGGCCACTCTCTCCTCTGGTTGTATTCCAGACCTGCTTTTAGCAGACATCATTCACATGAAATGTACATGATATATATACATTCTGAATAATTGAAACAGTTTTATTGTTAAGATTTGAGAACACTGTAGCATTTCTGCTTCTTTTTTTTTTTTTCTCTTTTCTAAACCTGTGTTGTCAGAAGCAGTTTTCGGGGTGGCACCTACCCTGCTTTGTACATATTATCATTGATGGGATAGAAATCATCAGCTTTTTCAGAGGAGTGATATTCCTGTGGATTGCGAGTCCTTGTGTTCTGTGCCCCATATAAGATGTTTAAGTGCTTGGTTTTGATCAAAAATATTTTTTCCTCCTTAACATGTCAAAATTTTCTTGTAAAACACAATTGAATGTGCTGATCAAATAGGAGTGGAAGGTGTTAAACTTCTGGTGCATTTACTTAGATGTATTGATGCACTTCTCCAAAGAATAGGAGTAAAAGCGCTGCTCGAACATTGCTATTATCAGTCCTGATTCAAAAACTACTGCCAATAGTTGTGCTGCCCCCCTTTTGTGATTCCAGTGGGTAGATGATTTTTAGCTTCAATTGTTACCTCTTCAGGCAATCGGAAAAAACCAATATCTTATCAAATATGTTGCATAATGAGAAACTTTGGGCTAGACAAAATTGCTACATACAGAGGCTTTCGACAGCAGTGGTGTGTCAGTCGTGTAAATTCTAATGATTAATGTAACCTGAGTCTGTCACCGTAATGCTGTCTTAAATATGTTCACTGTATGAGGAGGACAGTCTTTAGCTGCTGCCTTAAAAATTACTCACACAGCAATAGCAGGATAAAAATAAATTTGCTGTTCATGAGCCTTCTCATCAGTGGTAATCTCCACTTTACTCAGAATAGGCAGTTGTTGTATAGTTCTTCACACTTGATTTAAAGCTCTAATCTTTCTGAACTGCCCTGACAGGTTATGCTTTAATTTAAATGGGCTAGGAATTGCCAAGTATTGTTAAGGTATAAATTTTTTTGTAATAACAAGTTGAGAAATTTAGCTGAGGTTGTTCTGAACTTCTGAATTATTAGGAAGTTACTGGCAAATGTGAACAGAGTTCCAGTACTGATTTTTGTGGGAACAAGACAGACAGTTTTTTCCACTCCAGTTTTTTTCTTGGATCTTCTGTAAATTATCCCTTCTATAACCAATTTAGAGCACTCAACTTTTTGAGTTCTAGTTGACTTCATATGTTTCCTTAGCCGTATTTTGTTTATCCATATCTGGAACACGATGAAGCTTTTCATACCCAGGCTTGATACATGGCTTTGCGTAACACCTTCCAGTCTTATATCCACGTTACCTTCTGCACTTGGCAAGTACGACAGGACAATAATGCTTGCTTCCATAATACACCGAACTTTATGTTTCTCAGAGTAGTTGGTGAATATAAAACCTCCCCACAGTGATACGGGGAGTTTTTCTGACTTACTATCAGTAACTTAACATCTCTTGAAATTACAAAAGGCTTTGCAACTGCCTCTGTAACTTTTAAGTGTGTTGAAATGAAAGTTGTAGCTTGATAGCAACCTGTTCTAGTGGCAAGTAAATGTTACCTGAACGTTTGAGCTCATCTGTTATTTGTACAATTTGGATAACGGTATGTGCTTCAGCTTTACAAAGGTTTCTTTTTGTGTTTTGCTTTGATTGGTTATTTCAGCTTGTCAGTATAGGTTCCCAGTACAGCTGTGGCCGGGCCCAGCAGTCAGAGTATCTGCTGATAGTGTCACGGGAAGTGAAAGGGGAAGAGAGATGCTTCCAGAAATGCTGCAGTGAGGTGTGTCACACCATTCTTTTTGCCCTCACACTGATATGCTTGGCCTCCTTGCGTTTCTGCTGCTTTCAAATCATTCCACTTTATTCCTGGATGTACAGCACGTAGTAATTTGTGTGTATTTGTGACTGGCTTTTATTTATATTCACGGTATTTCATTATACATTATGAATGTTCATATTGTAAAAATAATAAAAAACAAAGAAACGACCACCCCTTAGTTATTTAGTTAAAGGTCTTAAGAAGAGTTCTTACCTTCTCAATAGGTAACTTCTTTTCCTTTAATCTTCCTCCAAAGTTAACAGCTTGTGATCCATACTTGTTAAGTAAAAATGATGCAGTTTAAACATTAGGAGCCCTATAAATAAAGCTTTGAGTTCACTGAGTTCAGAAAGAGACATTTCTGGGTTAATCGTTGTTCCAGTTTGAGTGTATTTCATCCACCAAGTAGCCAGTAAAGTTCTGAGTTCAAACCCTTTATTTCTGGTAACTCAGAATTTACCTGGGTGTTTAGGTGGACAAATGTATTCAAACTGGAGCAATGAGTTACAGAATTTTTCAGAAATAAACTATGGAGGAAAGAGAGGAGAACAAAACCAGCAGTTTTAAATCTTGTCTCACATGGAAGGAACATTGTGAGGGGTTGGGTTTTGTTGTTGTTGTTTTTTCCCCCTTGGGAAATTTTCTTGAAACCCAACTGAAGAACTGTAGTTTCACTCATTGGCTTTTTGAGCTGTCTCATCCTTCCTGCTCCCCTCACCCTCAGGTCCCTCCTCTTTAAATTGCTGTGTTTCTTCCCAGTGTTCAAGCATTTGGGAGGTATTTTTTGCTAACTATTACTATTGGAGGCAGTTTCCAGTTCTTTCCGTAGCTGTGCTCCATTTTGAAGTGTCTTATGTGAGTTGATTTGGGAACATGATGTTCTGATATATTTTTCATCAATAAAATACTCAGAGTACTTATTCTTTTCCTTGCTATGTATATAGTTATTCAGTCTGAAAGGTCAGTATAACACCAGGAAGATAACATGACAGTAAAGTGACTTGCCAGGAGCAGAACCTTGCCTGTGAGTTTACATGGACACTTAGTCATGCAATTCTAGATTTTAAACCTGGACTGTTGCCTTGCTGTATTCCAGAATCTGCTTTCAATGTGCCAAGCACTATCTGTTTCTTGCAGTTGTATAGGTAACATTTGGAATGTAGAATTAATGCACTGGGTTTGCAGACTCTCTGGAACTGAGTAGGAAATGTGGTCGGTTGTTAAGGATGTGCAGCGTCCAGGCAGCATCATATTATTCATGTATTCCTGTCCTAGATAGCTTGAAGTGAAATTCAACATAATAAAAGATGGGAGATGGGGGAAGGCAGTGAAGAAATTAAGGCAAGTGTAAAATTTAAAAAAAAAAATCTGGAAGGGAATGAATTTTTCTTCCTCCTAGATTTGAAGTCTGACAATTGCATTAAGAGACCTGGAATAAATATGCTTGCAATCTTGGTGTCAGTGCTGAGTCTAACAGCCGATGTGTACCTTTATAGCCTTTTGCAAATCCTTTGGGAAGGCAGCGGAATGAACTCATTATAACTCTAAAAGATGTAGAGGGCATTCTTACGTTCATACAACTTGATTCTGTAAAAAAGATTGAGGGGAGGACTTTCTTTTATTCTATCAACTGTGAGTATAATTTAGGAAAAAAAGAAAAAAAAAAAAAAGACAAGCTTTCCAAGAGAAGCTTTCTAGTGTACAAAGAGTTGACCACATCTGAAACAGAAGCAGTAATACTCAAAGTATAAGAATATTTAAAATAGAATTTAATAATAATTGTGATGAGATTTACTCAGCTTTGAGAATCAGATCATCACAGAAAGAGAAGGAAATTGGTAGCCATGAAGTAGAAGAGTTAGTTAATATAAATAACTCCAGTGGGAAGCAGAGAAAGACAGGGATGCTGTTTGTGCATACTGGTGTGGTGGTCTGTGATGGTAATACTATTGCTAATTTGTCCTGTAAATTCACCCTATAAATTCTGAATCAATATTGTTAAACCAGTATAGCACATCTGTATAGGCAAGTTACTGAAATGTGGCTGGTTTTGAGATCTGTCTCAATTCAGTTAGGCATGAGATCTGTTCGCTTCAAAAATAAGGTTCCTAAAAGTCATGCACCAACTGTTTTGCCAATTCATAGGGATATTTTTAGGTGTACAGTCATTGATTTAAGACTGGAAGAGTTTCATATATTTTGCTGCTGTTGAGTAATAATACAGGAATTATTTGACCTATTCTCTCAGCTATACACTTTTATCATCTGTTTTTCTTAAATAGTCTTTTTTTGAAAGACACAGTTATCCTCTCACAGAGCTGTAGACTTGGGAAAAGTTCTTCAGAAAGTTACTTCTTTATTGTTCCTGAAATCATTCTTAAATCTTCCCTTTTTGAAAACAAGCCTAACAATAGCTAGGCATCAGGTAGTCTCTGTCCACCTTTACTTCTACCAAACTGTTGGGTTTTTTTTAACTTTGCCCTTTCTGATTATGATCTTTTATCTTACTTAAAAGTTCAGGCTTTAGGAGACAGGAACTTCCCTGTTGTTATTTCTTTGTCTTTTCAGGAAAGTCTTGACCTGGATTGGCACATCAAGCAATATAATGCAAATAACTATATTTCTCTTGCAGTAGTAGTAGTAATAATAATATTAATGCTTTCCATTCCTGCCTTTTCTAGTTACAGCTGACAGCATACTAGTGTCAGCACCCTTATTCCATGCAAACAGTGATCTAATGAATTGTCTGTGATAAGTAACTGGCTTTTTCCTATGCTTCGTTATGACACTTGGGGCTCACAGGGATGCTCGAGCAGCATCACACTGCTTTAATAAGGAGTGTAATGAAACAAGTCATGGAAGTTAAGAACCAGTGAGGAAAAATACATACATGCATATATACGTATGTATATATAAGGATACAAATTATGAAATTCAGAGTTTCAAAATGTTCTTTTTTTCTTTCCTTAGATTTTTGGTCATTATAATTCTCTCCACTGTTTAATCCCCATGAGCCAAAAAGAGTTTGTCTTTTCAGAAAGTCTGAGAAACAGTACGCTGGATAATCTGAAATCCTTTTCCCAGGCACTGTAATGCATGTTTTGCAGACCTCGGATTACTTGGATTTGTTGTGGGTTCTTTTTTTTTTTTTTTGAGGAGTGGGAATGGACGGACACGGGGTGAGGGAGTTCAACAATTCCTTCCAGTTTATCAGCATCCTTCTTAAGGTGTCACCACCGACACTAGGAACAGTGAGGTGTCTTTTGGAATACAAGTGCTAAAATATTGCTTTCTTCTGATCATACTTTCTGACCCAACAGTTCAGTTCTAATTTGCAATCATTTTCCATTGTTTCTCTTTTCTGCCATCACCCTTATTGCTGCTGATGCATCTCAAAAAGCTACAATGAAGTTTCTAGCATGCTATTGATATTATGCAAATAATACATTCTTAGTTGGACACATACGGAACTGTGTACAAGAGTACCACGTGTTGGAGTTTGGAAGAACTTGTGTTTAATGTTGCAAAAGTGACTTTATCTTGAAATGCAGCAGCTGATCAATAATGGCAAAAAGTAATCCAGATGTTTTGCAGTCAGACTAAATCAGTAGTCTTGCCCAACTAGCTAACAGGTAGTCAGTCTGCTACATCTCCTAAAAAGACTTATGTGCAAAAGGTCAGCATATTTGGATTATGAAGCATTAGTGGGGGATGTAAGTAGCCATCAGCCAAGGACCTATCCACCTTGTTGAACCAGGACTGATCATTTGGCCGATGTTTGCATCTTGTATCATATCTGCTTTCAGAGAGATAATTTCTTTCTTTTGAATGTCAGTGAATAAAGAAGTATTTTTTCATTCTGGTAGTTGTTATCAGAGCTTATCTGATAGCAAGATCTTGCCATTTTGCAAGAAAAATTGTTAACTGTGTACTTAATCAGATTATGCACTTGAATTTTATTCTTCAAATTTCCCTTGAGAGAAGGTGGATTATGTGTGGCTTAATATAAATGTGTATCCAACTTTTTGAATATTTTCTAGCCTTTGAGTGGGTTAAAAATACTGTTTAAAGTGGTCCTACATTTACCTCAATAATTGAAGCAGTTATTTTACTTGTATTATGTAGTTTATAATTGCTGTATAATATATAGGATAAACTTTATACCATGTTAACAGACTTAGAGCCAACTTAACTGTTTTTTTTCCTGAAAATTTGCACATATTTTTTGCTGCTAGGGAAGAAAATCAGTAAATCATTTCTATATATGAAGTAAGTTTGGGCAGATTTTCCAGCTCTTCAATAAACTTTCTCAGTCCATTTTGTGCAACTAAGAAACTTCTAACTTTGTGGGTTTTGTGATTCTATATTTCACAAATACGTTACGGTGCAGAGTATCCATTGTGAAAGATTAACTGACTTAACGACTCAAGATAAATGGTGCCTTTGTATTCCAATGAGGAGGTACTGGTGCTTCTAAAAAAACTGTGATTTTATAACTTCATTACGTGGTTTTGGTGGGAAAAAAATGCCTTTATGACATTCATTTTTGATAAGCCTGTGTTCATTACTGACTGCGTCTGTATCTTGCAGAACTAGAGTGGTGTTAGGAGTGGAGGAGGGAGGGGAAGGTTTCTGGCAATCACACCCAGACAGTGTAGTTACAGTAGGTGGTTTGAGAGTGCTGAATTTTGATTGCCCCTGCTGTTCCTTGGGGGCTGAGCTTTGTACGCTGTGATACCATCAGGGTCCAAAAACTTTGACATTGCCTCGGCCTGGCATGAAGTGGGTTCGTTGTGCAGACATACCGCCTGCTGCTCTTTGTAGACATGGGCTGTCTGCCTGTGGAGGTGCTTTCTTGGCTGTCTCACCACAGTGCTGGAACATCTGAGCATCTCTCTCCTCTCTCTCCTTAAAAGTGTAACGAGGCTTTATTTTCTTCTGGCAGTGCTATATGGAAGCTGCTTATGACCTTGGTCTGCCTTCCACTTTTGTTGGGGGAACAGTCTTATCCCTCAAGTATAGATTCTGGACCAAGATTTCATCTAGGCTGCATCTTCCCTGCTTCGACAAGGCTTTCACTCTCTTTGGTGCTCTGTTAGACTAATGGCAGTGCACAGTTTGTTTTTAGACAAATAACTACAGCGTTTCAAGTGCCATAGCCCTAAAATACAAGTCAAGCCTTTTCTATGGGCACTTTAATGATATAATAGAGATTGGGGAATAGGACAACCTTATCACATGTGTGAGGTGATTTGGTAGGTAGGTTTAACATAGTTTTAGTAAGGACATTTAGATACAATGCATCTGTGCAACAGGTTGGTTTTTAGGACTTTGGTCTGTGTCAGTGGTAGTAGCACCGTACATTATCTTGTCATGCCTTTGAAATAAACCTTTAAAATAAATGAACCAGCTACATCTGAATTGATTCTGGCTTGGAAAGGCAGGCTCTGTAAAGCTTCTAGCATTAGGTAAGTGTACTGTGTGTAAGGTAAGACAAGTTACGTGAAATTTGTGCCATTTGATAAACATGCTGCACACGAGGTAGTACTGATGTTGAGTATAGCCTTCTTTCTCAGTAAATTGTCATTTATCATTCGATATTGGGGTTTGTAGAAGCTTGTAAATATGTCACATTTCATTATACATGGCTTCTGCTTGTAGCGCTTCCTTAAATAACTTCCTTGTAGCAGTACATATGAATTTCAGATGTTAATCTTGGTGTCCCACCATGCTGTGTCTTGCTGTTTTCCAATCAAATGCAAATTTCGTCTTTGTCCACTCAAAATATGTTTTAATAGAAGTACCGTTATTGTGTAAGTAAAGTGGTGGGTATCTCTTCAGGCTAAAGTGCTTCCTGCATGCAGCCATTTACATGTTAAATCACGCCACATTAAGATACCACATACAAAACATTTAAATATTAACTTTGGAGGATGGGAAGGTTTCTAGTAAATAGCAGAAACAAGGAACGGGCTACTTCTCCACTGGCCTGCCTCTGTAGCCTTTACTTTCACAGTATAATCATAAAGGTAAATCATTAATCCTGTAAATCTTTAAAAAGAAAAGCTATGTTTATCTTATCTTCAGACTGTCAGTGTATTTGTCTACATGGAAACATATTTGCATTGAAGTGGAGAATCATGCCTCAGGCACAGCCAAGAGTCTGAAGAGTGAGGGGTGTTTGTACTGATGATGAGGATTCATGGAATTTGTTTTATGTGGAAATGCAATTGACTTTTTTTTTTTTTTTCATCTTTCAGCTGGTCAGTATTGGTTCTTCCTATAACTATGGCAATGAAGATCAGGCTGAATTTCTGTGTGTTGTCTCAAAGGAATTGCATAACACTCCCTATGGCACAACCAGTGAACCCAGTGAAAAAGCAAAGGTAAGTTACTAGACGTTGGACTGAAGAAATGGTGTTAAACTGGGTGGGCTTCACTAAGTCGTGCTAGGCCTACCTCTGTTCTGGACCACTATTTAATTGCCTTTTTTCTCCTCACTGGTGACTAATAATGGTTCCTTGTCCATTGGATGAGAGACTGTAAATGATGCAGCCAGCATGCATTTCTTATACCAGTTGGGTTCTTTAAATGCAATACTCTGTACGGTTCCTGATACCTGTCCTGTTTTTTCAAGTATAGGCAGATATTTGCTGTTTCCAGTTGAGAGGCTGGGTTTTGTTTCTTACGCATTTGAATGCTTCCTTCCTCTGCCGCTGGTTCAGTGGAAAACTGTTTTCTTGCTTCAGTTCAACTACAAAGATGTTTCTGTAAAGACTGTAACATGCTGTCTCTGAAAAACAGTCATGTTCAATATGTTCTAAAATGAAGGTATATGTTAGCTTAATATTTTCAGGTTTCTACCTAGTTCTCTTTCCTTTCTGTTACCAGCTTTACAACAAGATTGTAACAGGCACAGGATCTTAGCATTTTATTCAGTTGTCTGTCAGAGTTTGTACAAGGGAAGATGTAAACCCACAATGAGTAATAAGGCAGACCAGTTATGTGTGTAAGTGTATTCTTCCACGCATATTGAACAGGTTTTGTCATTGTATTGTTTTGTATGAGGAGATGATGACAAACTGGATACTTCCATAGTTGACCTAAAAGCTTTCATTTGGTACATGTAGATGTGAAACAGTTGGTTACACATCAAAGGTTGCATTTCCAAGAATCACATTCAAACAAATTAATTTTGAAATAATGCTAAGAATTGATCTGGGTTTTGGCACTGAGGCCTCCAGTAGATAAAACTTCACTGCTTTCTGTGCCTTGTAACTTGGATAAGCAGCTACACATATGGAGACATTTTTGTAGACTGCACTATAAAAATACTCCAAGTTTTATGTTGGATTCATAGTGAAATGAATGATTTAGGCTCCTTTTATCACTGTTGAGATAAAACTTCCAAAGTGTTGTAAGGGATTAATGTAGTCAAGGGTAAACAGTGAACATCGGTAAGCCATGGCTCGCTCTTTCCAAAACCCTAGTCAAGGTCTCCTGTTCCCAGGGTGCTTCAGGAAGACTTTAAAAATCGACAAGTTAAAGAGGGATGTGATAATAATTTAGGGTTGAGATATGAACCTGAAATGAAAAGTGGAATTCTAGAACCTAATAAACATCTTCATAAGAAATGGTAGTAGTACATCTTCAGGAAACTTCAGAAGTTGCGAGTTCCATTGCATCCTTAATGTAAAAGAAAATACAGATCAAACGAAACTATTAAACCCTAAATACAAAAGCTAGTTCAGAGTGCAGTACAACTGTGTACCTTCAGTGGCTCTGAGAGAAGCTAATCTTAGACCTCTTCATTGAAGTGCTGCTTGGTCATCGTTTCAGAGAAGAGAGAAGAGCAGCATATGACCAGGGTGATGAATAAGAATTACTGTTAATTTTGGTTGGAGATACAAACATTCACTCCTTTTTTCCTGGAAGAATTGAGCTGTTGCTAGCAATTAATACTTGAAGAATCATTTTTACATATATTGTGGGTTTAATAGATAATATTTTTTTTTCTAATAGGTTTATGTTGTGCCTGGGGAAAAAAAATTCTTTTCGGTTGAGAGATTTCTGACAGCTGTGTTCAGGAATCCTGACTGGACCTTGACAGCTGGTGTCTCAATAGCTCCCTCTTAGCCAGCGTTAATCCTCTAATCTGCAGTCTGTTCGTTAGTGTCCGAGTTGGTCTTTACAAAGTTCGTATGATTGAAATCCTAGTGTCCAGTGGTACATTCAGAATAATGTGTTCATGTACTGGGACTGACTTTCAGAAGCCCTGAGAACTTTTACAGCAGGTTGGGTTAGAGAAAACAAAAAACTGTCAGTATGTAATTTTTATTGACAAGCACTTCAGTTTTCATTAATAGTACTGGACTTTCAGAATAGGAAAAAGCATTTTCTGGTAGCTCATCTAATTAAGCTTCACCTTCATTCCTTCTTAGAGACTTTTTTCCTTGTGTTTTCTCTTTTTTGGAAAAGTTAGTAGTTGAATTCCGTGTAACTTTCTAATGCACCTAAGCAGAGAAACCTAATGGCATTTGGGACACTGAACTTAAATGGTTCCAGTGGCTTTTACTGGTAGCCATGGCACTACTGAAAGATAGCCTGCGTTCCCACAAACATTCTTCTCTTTCACACCACTTTATTCACCCATCACTCTTGAGACAAATGACAAAGCTCGTTCATCACGTCTGTATCCAAAGTTAAATTCTCAAGAGCTATCCTTTCCCATCCGTGGTGAAGAGTACACGGAGTTAAGGTTCCAGCTTTACAGTTTGATTTAAATTTTCTCTATACTTGTGGTCCCTGTTGTTATGTTGCATGGCGCTATCGGCTTCTGTCTGCTGACTTTAGGACACTTGAAAAAGGAAATTTTCATGAAATCTGTAACGTTCCTCCTTGAAATTGTCTTCTGTTGTACTTTCTTACAAAGAGCGGGTGTCCCAGAGAAAAGTAAATAAATGTCATTCCCAGATGCTTCAGGTGGACTGTACTTTGCTGCAGCTCTGACTCACTTGCAATCTCTTCTTTTCCCTTCCTTTCTCTATCCTTGCTGCATGCTGCATGCCACTCAGAGTGAGGATGAAGAAACGGATTACGATATGAATGACTCAGATTAAGTGTAAATGTCATGGTGAGCACTAGCTGCCCTAGGATTTTACCTGGATGCTTTTCTGCCCCATCCAATTCCTACCCCCACTAGTGCTGTCCTTTGGCTAGTCCTGGTAGTGTGTGTGTTCGTGATTATAGTTGTGGCATGGTTAGCTAAGATAGAATTCCTGTTCTGGATATTGCTTCTTTGACAGAATAATTAGTGTTACTGTTATAAGCTGTATTGTGATTGGTTCCTTTAAAGCTTTGCTGAGAAGAGTTTTTCATTTAGACCGTAGGGCCAGAATTGCTTTTCATTGTTATTTTCTGTGCATTAGTTTTTCTGTCGAATGTTTTTTTTTAAAATGTGTGGAGGCATCTGATACAAACTTACAGTATACGTTTTCAGTAAATGTCTGATTTGGCAATAAATTAGTGAACTTGACTGTTGTCAACATAGTCAAAAGATAGTCTTACCTGATAATTTTGAAACTAATAATCTTTTAGTCAAGACATGGCAAATATAAGTAAATAGTATGATCTGAGTGCTGTAGTTATATTTATCACAGGAAACAGCTCTCTCCAGGGAGGGATTGGGTCCTTTCCACTGTAGTTTGACATCTTATTGAAGATTGAGGTACTTTAAAAGTCACAAGTGGAAGAACACAAAAGTTGCATCAGAAACAACAACTTTGCAACCTTTCCCTAATGTGTCTGCAAGCACTGCTCATATATATTCTGCTATCCTGTTTCTAGAAGATAACTTATCGTTGAATGTTCAGTGATACAAGTGTGCAGGTAGTCACTTGAACCTGTTTAAATTGCAGGTATTTACCATTGCATGAGATTGAACTCCAGCTTCTCACCTACACTCCTGAACTTTTTAGCTGCAAAGCAGCCTTATACTTACCTCAGAAGTGTTGCTTCCACATGACTGAAGAAGAACCTATGTTGTTTTCTTAACTGGTGCTAACAGAAATTACTGCTGAGGTAGAATAAGGCCTTTTGCCAAGTCTTCAGGAATGGCTGCAAGGAATGGATCAGATCTGAAGCTTCATTGAAAAAGTAAACTGGTGCTGTGCTGGAATTGAATGCAGGATTCTTAAGTTGCCTGAGAGACAAATACTGTTCTGTCTACAGCAGATTTCTTTTGGGAGGAAATAGTTCTCATGTTCTACTTCCCTAAGAAGCAATCACACTCGGGCCCCTAGAGTATGAGAGTTCATTCGTCATAGCTTAGAGTTTGTAAGTCAACTTTGGATCTGGTGCACCTGGCGGAAAAACAGAACAGAAATATGAAAAGAAAGAAAATTCTGAGCAGAGCAGATTTGCTTCAGGGTCAGGACAGTCCCCAGTATCAGTACAGACTGGGCTATGAATGGATTGAGAGCAGCGCTGCAGAGAAGGACTTGGGCATGCTGGTAGGTGAAATATTGGACATACGTTAGCAGCCCAGAAAACCAATTATCTGGGACTGCATCAAAAGCAGTGTGACATCAGGTCGAGGGAAGGAATTCTTCCCCTCTGCTTCACTCTTGTGAGACCCCACCTGCAGTTCTGCGTCAAGCTCACGAGTTCCTGCTACAAGAAGGACATGGAGCTTGTTGGAGTGAGTCCGGAGGAGGGACACGAAAATGGTCAAGAGGACTGGAGCACCTCTCCTGTGAGGACAGGCTTGTTCAGCCTGGAGCAGAGAAGGCTCCAGGGAGATGTTACTGTGGCCTTCCAATAGTTAAAAGGGGCCTCTAAGAAAGATTGAGAAAGATTCTTTACCAGGGCTGGTGCTGACAGGACAAGGGGCAATGTTTTTAAACTGAAAGGGGGTAGATTTAGATTGGATATAATGACAAAATTCTTTACTCTGAGGGTGGTGTTACACTGGCACAGGTTGGCCAGAGAAGTTGTGGATGCCCCATGCCTGGTAGTATTCAAGGTTGGGTTGGGTGGGGCTTTGGGCATCATGTCAAGCATTTGATCTAGTGAAAGATGTCCCTGCCCACAGTAGGGGGGTTGCATTAGATGATCTTTTAAAGGTCCCTTCAAACTCAGACGATTCTGTGATCTAAAGCATGTGGACAGAGGAGCGTTATCAGTGAAGTCACCTGTTTAGCTGGTGGAGCACGTTCTCAAATGGCAACTTGTTCTGTGCCTGATCCTGCTCCAGACACGCTCCTCAATCCTAGCTATTAGCAGTTTGGGATAATGGCAGTTGTCATAACTGTTTTCAAATTTTATTGACCTCTATTAGCATTCAGACTTCTTCTCTCAGCATTTTTGACCAGTAAGCCACTAAAATTTTTAGGAATAGTCTTATTGAAAGGTTTTTCAGGGAAAGAAAAAAAAAATAAAGGAAGTATTTCAGATTTCAGAACAGTCATCCTTTCAGTATTTAGTAAGTCCAATTTCGATAGAATTCCTGATAATTGAAATTCAGTTTCTTCTTTGGACAAAGTCACTGCCCATGACTACAAAAGATCCTCTTTCACAGAGTTTCTGAACAGAGGTGGGTGGAACACCTCTTATGAGAGCTTGCTGATCAGAAATCACTTCCCCTTAGTAAAGGTAGGGGTTACAGAAGCTATACCAAGCAAAGTGTGATAAAATATTGCCTGATTCACAAAACAAACAGGTCCACTGTTCTTTTCTAACTGCATAGGTGCTTGTTTCAGCCATGGTTTTGTCTCTTGGAGGTTGTGTTGCTTACTGACTACATTTGCTGCGTCAGACTGTTCCCCGCTATGTGAACATCTACTCCAGCACTTTTGTTCTCAGCTGCGACCAACAGCAAATACTCAAGGAAAGAGTTTAAGTATGAAGCATTTATAAAATTAACTCCTGATATATTTCCCCACCTTCCAAGTAAGCTTCAGTTTAGGAATTTTGGCTTCAAGCCTGCATCCAGATCATTGTATGAAAGCTACAGTGACACGATGATACCATGAGTTAGGTATCAGTGGCACTGCCTTCTGTAAGCTTGTCTAATCCCTTTCGAATGTATTATACTAGCAGTTGCTGAGCAATTCTCAGGGCCTGGCCTTTCCTTACACAATTCACATGTATCTCTACCACAGTTTCATGGGAAAGGCTTTTTGCTTAGGACACATAGTAAATGATCTTCATGAAATAAGCAATGTTTGCATCTAAAACATACCCTAAAGCATGCCATGGCCCATGGGGAACAGGTCTTCGTATTTTGGAAATTTACTGAAGTAGCTGCAGTGAGATCTGCCTTCCTAACTTCAGAATAGTAATACTGAATTAGAAATGAAAAAGAACTTTGTATGCACAAAGCGAGATCCAGGTACTGCAGGTAGTGCAGTGAGCGAGTGATAAAGTGGATTTTATTTTTTTTTTTCCTGAAGCTAACACTGAACTATCTCTGCACTGTCCCGGAGGCACACAAATGGTGACGGGTTCTTTGTGAACTCCAGTCCTTAAAAAATCCAGTGGAGTTGTGCAAAGCAAGTGAAACCCTACTTGACTACAGTCACTATGAAAGACATATTAGGCTTGACAACTGATAGTGGCTGATAGGTTAAATTATCAACATTTTAACAATATTAAAAAGAAACCAGATACCTAGGCTGCTTAAATTTAAAACCATACATCAAAGTGCTGTGCTAAGTGGTTGCCAGCCTTTGCCCTACGAGCACAAAGATTGAAGTGCTTGCGTGTGCTGTCAGATTCTGTAGGTCCTCTGGGATGGAAGGTGCTACTGGGTACGAGCATCGCGTGTTTGTCTCAATATCAGACTGCACTGAAATCATCATAGAAGGGAATTCTGCATTGGAGACAGCTGTGCCATTGTCCAGGGATTGTGCCTTTGCTTTATTTCAGCTTTCGAAATCAAGAGCCCTTCCCAGTATCAGGAAGGCTATCACGAAGCAAAAGACAATGAAGTATTATTATAGATACTTTTACTTACAGATTAACATTGTTAAGTACTTGTGCTCTGTACATTTGAAGCTTTCCTTAGTGCTTTATTTCACTACTGTCACGATTGGTTCTACAGTTTGCTTAAAGGCTTCTCTGCAGTACTACACAGCCTGAGAGTTGACCTCGTTATTTCTGATTGCCGTTCAGTTTAGGAAGCAGCTGAAACAGAAAAGGAAAAAAATAGTCAAGTTGGAAGTAAAATAGGTGGTCTTCATGTTGTAAGATGCTGTAGTCAAAGATTCCTAGTTTTTTCAGGAGTAGATATTTTGTTTCCATCAGACTTCAGTCCCTATGTTTAATATAGGCTTTTTTAAGTGAGTATTAAACCAACCAACTGCTTTTAGGGGGAAAAAAAAAGTTTTCACTCCCTGTAATGGGAATCTCATTTCCATGGTAACAGTGGGAGAATCAAATTCTTAGACAGAATTTTGGAGCAATATATTCCTCCTCGTGAAGTCAGAGCCTGCATTGCCTCTCAGCTGCCTGACTTGAGCGTTTCAGAGGATAATGATGGACAAGGTAACACATGAAAAGTTCAATGTGCTATGTCCTGTGTCCACAGAAACAATTTTCATGTGGACAATGATGCCTTAAAAAAACCTGTGAGACCTTACATGAGCAAATAATATTAACGTAAAAATATTTTAAGACTGCTGTCAGAGTAGCACTTCTTTTCATATAGCTGGTCAGTCCAGCTAATTAGCTTTGTATATCTGAACAGCATAGTAAAAATCTGTGAAGAAAGGGGGTTGGTTCACTTTAGTCCATGCAAAAGACCAAGCCTGGGCATCTATTTCAGATTTTAAATCTGTCAGTTTGTACTCTTGGACTTTGAAAACTTCCTGCGTCATCTCACCCAGTGCGCTATTTGTGTGCGTTTCGAGTTGCTAGTTCATTTTTTCAGTACTAATTTATGGAACACAATTTGCAGCTGAAACTTCTGACAGCTAAGGACATTTTACTGAAACAGGAAAAATGAAGATTAAATTCAACATATAATAAAGTAGCTGAGTTCATTTACTATACAGGGCCTAAGTATCCTCAGAACTAGGATGGGGGAAATGGCTTACTTTTTACATCTACCATCCCTTAAGTTTTGGTTACATTAATCATACTCAATTCCTGCCAGTGATTTACATCTATTTTCATTATGTTTGATCGTAGATATTGTACATATCAATCTTTTTTCAGCCTTAAAGCAGAGACTTCAGGAATGTCCTTCAACCAGCTCCCTGACACTTTATCAGTTACTTGAAATAGTCATTATGTTGGTCTTTGACCTCCATGCTTTAGGAATGACATTGAGAGAATTTTCATTGATAGAATTTTTATTGGTCTGTTTCAGATTTTGCAAGAACGAGGTTCCAGGATGTGAAGACAGTATTGAACGGTGACAATTTTTTCTCTTTTATTCCAAGACGCAGTGAATTGTCACACTGAAGAGGCTCGGCTGCAAAAGAAAAAAATCTGATTTAGACAATTTTCTGTTGATCTGGGTTCAACCATTTTTGCCTATAAGCTGGTGTCAACTGGCCGAAAGCATTGCAAGATTACATAACAGGAATAGATGGTGTGGGAGTGTGTGTTAAGTTTTGGTTGTAGTGCATGGCTGTACTCTCTTGTGGGCTGACAGACACTGGTCATTTGAAAAGAAATGACCATGCACTCATATTTTCCTCTGAGACATGTAGCACTTAATGTCTGGTGCTGGATGACCCAATGTTGATCAGTTTGGAGACGTTTTCCTACTAATAATTGTAAACGTTTAAAGGACAATGTAATTGGTGCTACACACACACACACACACACACGTTACAGCCCACAAATTCAAATATTTGGGCCTACATTGTTTCAGAATCGGTGGCAGCCCCAGTTGACTGTGTTATACTGCACATTCCTTATGGCTCTGTGACATGCTCTATTATGTAAAAACAGCCTAGGAGATCAACTGAAACTAGCACGTAAAAAGCTACACAACAGACAAAAGGTTTCTCTAAAGGAAGGGTGTATATATTGACTGGATTTATAGCTTATTTTAATACCCAAAGGGAAGACTAAACTCAGAGAAAATGGCCTTTGTCTGAGTTATTGTTGATGTTCCTTCTGTTAAGAGTCTCCTCCTGTAAAAGTTATGCTCCAGTCTTGGCCAGATGTTGGGAAGGGGAATCAAAACTCACTTAAAATGAACAACTGAACATTCTGTTTCTTTTGAGATGTTTGTACTCATATGTGTGGTTGTGGTTTTATAAAATGCCTGTAAGCGTTGAACTCTGTGGATTATGGAGAGATTTTTCAAGAGCTGGAGGCTGTACAGAAATGTGGCTGGCTAGTCCTAGATCCCTAGCTCTGTGGCTGGGATTAAAATCAACCTCGAGTGTGAACACAAGCTCATCTGATTGAAAAACTTAATTACTTCAGACATTCAGGATACCTGTAATCAATCTTTCTCTTTCTATACTGTTTCAGCTATGCAGTTAAAGAACACTGTTTGAAACCATCTGGTGCAGCTTTAGAAGTTTGTCCTTGATGAAGGCTGATACACAAGACTGGAGCTTTTTAATACACTATGTTTTGAGCAAAATCTTTAGCACATCTTTAAAACACTTAATGAAATTGACAGTATCAAACTCGGCTTCGTTAACTTATGAAAGCAGTGGAAGGGAGTTTCAAAAAGCTACAAGATTGTTTCAAATTCTAAAGACATCACAGTTTTGATTCTCAGTAATTCAGAATTTATGCATATGCTCTAGGTAATCCTTTACACAAAAGCCTGATTTTCAAACACCCAGGGTCTACTCTTTTTTTCTTTCCTTTTTTTTTTTTTTTTTTTTTTTTTTTTTTTTTTTTTTTTTTTTTTTTCTAAAAAGGACTTATTATACATTAATAAGAGTTTGGCAGAAACAATTTGTAAAAACCATTTCTACTAAGCAGGTTAAGCATTGGGCTAAATGTTTTGTCCATGCGCCTAATGCTTGAAAGGGTTTGTAATGCATTTTGCGACTTGGATGTGGTCTGCACAGGAAGCTGCTGGCCCCTCCACAACAACACTTAAAATGTTTGTCTTTTTTTAAGCTGTTAAAACTGAATTGAATTTACTAAAAATGTAATTGTGTAGGGGGAAATGTTTATACTTTTATACTTTTTTAGGCACCCATATTTTATCAGCTTAAATTTAGCACCCAAATTTCCCCTAAATAGTAAGAGATTATCTTGTGTATCTGAAAATAAGCGTAACAGTTGTCTGTGTTAACTGCATATTAAAACATTTCCTCTGCTGCAGTAGTCACTGTGTTTTTAAACAGTATGACTCCACCGAATTCTCTGAGCTCTGTAGCTCATGGAATTGCAGCCAACCATGTTTCTTGTTTTCTTGATGTGCTCTGCAGGGTAATTTGGCATTGGCCTAAGTGGATTTTAATGCCTAAAACACCTGTTTTACAATTATCTTTCTAAATCAGGATTGCTGTTGTCTCCCTTCTTTAACCCAAAAAAAAAAAAAATTTCTTTCATAAAGTGAAATTTTCAAGAATGTCAGCAGCAAAGCATGGGTAACAAACTGAGCAAACTGAACAAATTTAGAATATGTAAGAGTGGGGTTTTCTAAGTATGGGGTTCTTCACTGGAGTATTTTCAGTTTAAAAACATGCTTTTATGGTGAGATTACCTGCCATCTAGTTTACATTGTATCCGTATCGTAGCAAATTTTGGGGAAATGAGTGGTTAATCATTTTGCACTTTGTTTCCAATACCTCACAAAGATTTTAAGAAAGAAATCAAAAAAAGATAACTTTAACAGGCAGGTACCTTGTAAATTATTTTAAATATGCTGTTGTTTGAGACCACCTGAACTAACTACTATGCTGTTCTTGCTAATGTCATGATTGCTTTAATTTTTGTGAACGTGTGAGGCTTTCAGATAGATGGAAGTGCTACCGTATGCCTTTTTCAAGGCATGAAGAATGATCCCTAAATAACTTTGGTTTCCTTTTATTTAACTCTTGTAATTTCAAATAAAATTAGCTACAGTAACAAGGTCATTGCATTAGAGTCCAATCTGCATCACCAGGTGTTGCAAACGTTGCTTCGTCTGTTAAGACCTTGCAGGCTGAAGTAATGTACCGCTGGAGTTTAAACTGGAGTCCTTTATCTGTTTCTTTTCTGTCATTTGGAGAGTATTTACCTCAAGAGAACTGCCTAGGACTGTGTAAAGCTGATGGGTTCACTACGGAGCTGTAGTTGTAAAGCTCCAACAAGCTCAAAGGCTGCAAAAGCCTTTGGCATGAACTCTGGAGTTACACAGCTTCTCTACTCTGAAGTCAAAACAGTATTGCAGGTTAGAATTCAAGATCCTGAACATGGAGAGATGATAGCAGAAGGAAATAAAGCAGGAAGGGAGACATACCACAGCATAAGTTAATCAAGGTGACCTCTCATGAAAATGTAAGTTCTGTGAAAGATTTAACTTTTGACCCTTTTGCTATATGAATATTCAATGAAGGTGTTTGGCCTGTTGTCCATGGAACAGGCAATTACTTCAGCAGATGAGTGGGTTTTCAGTGAAATTCTTTAAAACCTTTTACATGACAAATGTCTTGCAAAGCAAGTTCAAATTTACCATAGCAATTTCTTGCTTTGAGTTAGGAAACAGATAACACGCTGGGGGCCTGAAGCTTTCTCAGAGGCTAATTTTCTGTGTTGGAGATGATGGTTTTATATTAAATGCTTTTGACTTCTTCAAGCAGCAATTAAACCAGAGTTTATCTGCAATGAACAAGTCATTCTGAGGCCTCCAAGATGTGAATGTCGCCTGGTCCATAATAACTGTCCAAAAGTATAGCCTGACTCAGCAGCTCGACAGGAAATGTGAAATAGATTAAAAAAAAAAAAAAAGACAAAAGGTTACCTGGAATTTTCTCCCTCTTACTGTGGGGTTTCCATGGACTATGGCTAACTGCAGTTCATTATCCCACGGTAATTTAATTGTGTGTCAAAGGTCTGATTGTATTTAGCAGTTTATATTGATTCTCTCTAAACTTGTAGTCCTCAGAATCGTATACTCACAAAATTTGGAAAACATACTGGGTTGGTTTTTTTTCCAAACTCAGCTAGGTTTTTTATAATGATTAAAGTTCCTTTCATCTTTCATTGTAGCATTAGTAAAAGAGATTTCTTAAGAAATTGAGCTCAATGTATCCATCCATCTTCTTTGTCTTCAGATTTTCTTTAGATGGTAGCAGTGGAGCTCCATTTCTAGCGATGTGAACGTGCAGCTCTGATTGATTAGAAACAGGACTGTTTCCTGAAGATACCGAAATTGAATCAGTCTCCTCTTTCTCTGAGAGAGGGTTTTTTTCAGGAGAAAAATGAAAACTTCTAGCAGATTAAACAAAAGAAAACTTTCAGGCATGCCTAAGGAACAGGTCTGTTGAGTAGGATGATGGTGTTTTCAGAAAATGTTTCTTGGAAGAGAACGCTGTATTCTGTGAACGTCTGTTCAGAGTTGTCAGTCTCTTTCTGAGCAGTGGAGAGCTACCACCAGCAAATTAATGCATATTAATTACAAAGTACTATTTTTATTAGTATTGCAAAAATGAACTTGGGATGCAAAAATGCTGTAGTGTCTGATTGAATGAAATTACCTAGAAACTGGATTATAATGTGTATTATCCAGTCATTCACTGGAATACATTCCTTGAGAAGTACTGGGAGAAAAGTGCAGTTCTGGGCGTTTCATGGAGATCAAAGTCAAGTGAAAGAGAGTCTGGAGATGAAGCTTGGGATTTTGTTCACCTGCGAGGTGAGAAAATCAGAAAGCATCACTCTGCTATTTTATTCTCTCTCTTACCATATCAAAAACATCTTTCAAGTTTTCAAATTGTCTTCAATCAGCCCTGAAAGGTTGGGCCCTGGAAAAGAGATGAGATTTTGTTACGCCTTTAATAGTACCTGTTAGTTCAGGACAGTAGGATTCAAACTTCCAGTGGCCATTGGAGAAGTGTCTTGTCTAACAACAATTTTGGAATACCTGCAGTCTGAGGATGCTGCCTGTTAACTTCATTAGAGTTTAGACTGCAGTTATCTCCAGCTGTAAGGACAATCTCAGGATCTTACCTGGGTTTCTGTGTAGAATTATTGATTCTTAAAATAGTATAAATAGTTTAAAAACAATGCGGAAGGCTGCCTGAACTCAGTGTCATATAACTTTTCTTTCTTTTGGCTCACAACAATCAGGAGCTGTCTTCAAAGGCTTCTTACTGAACTGAGGCTTCAAAGGGCTACACAGATCTTACTGCTCAGTTTGCCTAAAGGACTGTCAGACAGAAGGAACTCTCCATTTTCAGTGCAGAAATGCTAAGGGCTAAAATCCTTTCCAGGGCTATTTTGAAGTTCTGGAGACATAATGTTAAAAAGCAGCTAGTCTGTTTTTCTTTCAGCTCACGGACTTAAAATAATTTTTACAAATGGCTGAACCAATTGCAGATGTAAGTCTTCACATGTGGCTTGGAATTGCAGCATCCAGCTTGGTAAGGAATACAAGTACAAAACCAGTACACTTGCCCACCACTTTATTATTGCCTGTGCTGAAATCTAACAACTTTCATGAACAGCACTGGCAATAGAGAGACTTGGAGGAAGGTTCTGCCCCAGGAAATTGTTGCTGAATATTTCATTGCACCTCAGCTGTCCTTTACTTTAGCAGGGTCTACTTCTCAGAAGTTCAGTGAATAGATACTGCTGCAAACAGCTTTCCAGGCCCACCAAAGGGTTCTCTTTAGGATGTTGCGTGTTAATAACTACTATCGTGAGAGAAAATTTATAGAAAGTTATTTTGCTACATTGGGGGTGGAGGAGGAGGGTCTGTGACAGTGCTCTCCTTACCTTAGAAAGCTGAGCCTAAATTTTGATCTAACACCTGTTGAGATTTCCAGGCCTGGTCATCTGAAATGTAAGAGTTTATGTATTTATGTGCATGATTCTTGCTCCTTTAGAAGATTTTTTCCAAAAGCTTATGCACAACTTCACTCAGACTCAACTTGGCTCACGTGTACTTGCTAGGATGAAGCAAGTGCCAAGGCACTGCAAGGGAAATGTTGCCAACCTGCCTACCTGAACTGAAAGAGGATCACCGAACCGAAGGGGTATCAAATGGCGACTGTTTCCACCCGCTTCTGTCCCGAGCCTCATCTGAGCCTAGCTATGAAAAATCTGTTTCCTATGGACTCTCTCAGCCCACCTACCCAAGTCAACAGATGCTCCTTTTTTTTTTTCCCCCTTTTTCCCCTAATCACTGGTCTCAAAATTAGTTGTGCATCAGCTGTTTGTGTTAATATCCAAGTGGCCATACTTGCAACATGTTATTTCCTGGATAGTGGATTAGCAATAACACTTTATTTTGTGCCAATTCATTATCTCTGAAGTGTTCTTACTGCAGCAAAGTTTGAGTTTTGATCTGGGTTTAATGCTTTTGCATTAGCCAAAACTCTTAGCACAGACGTAGACAAGAAACTGAATCCATGGAATTTCCCTGGATAAAAACCTGCTAGGGCTTCCCAAACCATTTGAAGATGGTTACAATTAACCATCATTTTTAAAACAAACATACAGTTAAAATGTGTGTGGGTATTTTTTTAACCTCCTTTTCATAACACTAGCATATTGTAAACTGCATGAAATAAACCTGTTTTTTTCCCTTTTAAAGTCTGATGTCTGAAATCTTCTTTTCTGAATCCCTTAATGTTGACACTGATGTTCCTAGTGTAACACTTCGGATATAAAACGTAGTTGCATTTTTGTGCAGTGAACCAAAGCAGTAGTACTTTTTCCTTTGTCAAGGACCCTTTGCCGCTGCCCTGAAGACTTTGTTACAAAGAGAGACTTGTTTTTCAGATATATATCCACTGGGGAACTATGGTATTTTCCTGTTGCTGATCATTATAGTAGGAAATAGTCCCCTCTGGTATGGATATATAATCACACAAACAAGCACGCACCGGGTTTTAACCGGCCGGCGCATGAAGGCGGTTGCGGCCGCAGGTGTCCGTGCGTTAGGGAAAGGGGAAGCTGGGCCGGCGCGAGGGTGTGCAGGAAGGCGGGTGCCCTGTTTTACATCCTTGTGATACGTAATGGCTACGGCACAAATGTGAACAGGCACCGTTCGTTCCGAGAGAACCTAATTACTGTTAAATAACTCATTCACGGAGAGAAGCTAAATGGAGACTTGGTGAAATTAGGGCGAGTGGTCCAGGGATTTGGTTGGTGTATGTGAAGGTGCAATCATTATTCTGCGTTCTTAAACATTTCTTACTGCGGTTTAAACTGATGGCACCTTGCCCCCTCCCTTACGGGCGTGAGTCGCACATCATTACCTTGCGCTGTGCAGCAGCCTTTCATTTTCTCAGGGGCAGTTTAACGTTCCGTCGTGCGAACGTCGTGTCTGGAGCGATACAAAACCCAGAAAGTTAACAAATTTTTCAGCAGGAATTTTAAAAGCCAAACAGAATGACGGCTAAATGGAAGCACCCGGCAGTGCCAAGGTTCGTTCCGCCCCTGTGGGGGCCAGGTCCACCTCAGGGCCCAAGCCTGCGCCCAGGCACAGGCCTGCTCCAGCGGGACCCTGCTCCAGCGGGACCCTGCTCCCCAGGCGGCTGGGCAGGAGGGCTCCTCACCGCAGCCCGCAGTTTGGTGAGGGCTGGCTCAAATTTGTTATTTATTGGCTCGAATCGAAGTGATTATTTATTGGAATAGTTAATTCTAGAGTTCCCAAGAAGAGAAACCCTTCTGAACTCTAATTCCACACAGAACACAGTCCAAGAGCCGTTGGCAAGCGCAGCCCAGTGCCGGCACGGCCCAGCGCGGGGTTCAGGGCTGAAATTTCTGACGTTTCGGTGAAATGAGGAAAGTCAAAGCCGAGAGCAGGGTGTGATCCACGCGCCACTAAAAATGCGTTTTGGAAACCAAACCAAAACACCCC
>VWZZ01005496.1:861934-880930 GCA_013399095.1 Psophia crepitans
ACGGCCGCCGTTGGAGGCGGGCGGTGCTCGGCGCTGCCGCGGCGGCTCCGCGCCGGGTGCCTGGGCCGGTCGGGCTCCGAGACCCGTTGCCGCGCGGCCCCTTTTGTTGTTCTCCGTGCGGCTCCGGTAGCCGTTCGGCTGGTGCCGCCTCTCCTGCCTTTTTCACGCCGCGGGCAGGAGACTTTCTGTTCCAGCCCCGCGTTAGCGTGCTGTGATTAAACCTCGGCTATCTCCGCCCTTTTGAAGAGTGAAGTTTGTATAGTTTTGGGGCAAACTACTCCAACGGATAACTTCTGCCAGTGTTAGTGTTTAACCTGCAGAGTAACACTGTGAGGCTGGCCATCTGAACGATTTTTTTCCTGCTGGTTGGATTTAACAAGGGGTATTGAAAGTTCTTGAGACTCAAAGAGTGTGTTACTGATGTGTTTAGGGTCCTGGCATGGGTCAGAGTTGTGGGCTATTGCCGTTCCTCTGGTACGGCAGTGCTTCTTCGCAAGACTTGATTTTTGTGTTTGGAAGTAGGTTCCCTCCTCGCTCCCATGAGATAGTGTGGATGGGTAAGAGGATCTGTAATGGGGCACAAACTTTGTGCCAATGATGAGCGTGTTGGTTTTGGTTTGTCCTTTTTTTCCTAAATAGGTAATGGTAACAGCAGCAGAGGCAAGCTACTGATTAAATTTTGTAGTTTCTTTTAATTGTCTCACGAGCTGATAGCACTAAAAGGGCTGTTGCTGCCTCTTAATGCTGCAAATTCAAACCAAACCAGATTTGAAGACTGGTCTCTTAAGCTTGTGTGGCCCCTGCGAGGTAGGGTTGATTAACTTCCTTTGGTGCAAAAGTTTGTGTTCTTCCCAGTGATAGCGTGCATAAATATGTTCAGTTCTGTTTGTTAGCAGTAAATTTCTCAGGTGAAGAAAAAAAAATTAGATGTGATTTAAAAAAAAAAGCTACTAAGGGCTGGGGTGTTTGGGGTTTGTTTGACGCAAACTGTTTGTTTGGGTTTGTGGTTTTGTTGGGGTGTGTGGTGTTTATGGCTTTGTGTGGTGTGTTTTAACTGTTTCAGGTAAATAGGTGTGTCTTGCATTTGTAAGGTATTTCAAAAGCTTACCAGAGTTAAACTTACCATACAGATATTTGGGCAAACTACTGTTCCAAAGGGGAGAGAGGAAAAAACACGAAACTAACTAACCATGCATGTAAATTATTGAAGATACAAGTGGCAGTGAGAATATCATAACTTCAGGTTTAATACCCACTTAGTATCTCACTCCTTCCTGCTACTCGGTGATTTCCAAGACCAAAATGTATGGTGAGACAAATCAATCTTGTTTGTCCTCTCTCAAGTTCCAGCAGAACTGAAGTTAAATGCTGTTACTGTAGAGCTGCTACAAGTATATCTTGGCAATTTGTTAATAGATTGATTTGCTTTTGAGGAGATGCTTACCTAACATGATATTAATTTTTTAAGTGGGCTTTCAGTCTTCTTTGTCTCTAATCTCTACTTGGTAGTAGTTTGGGATGAGGTTTTAGGTGCTTGTCTGCCCTTGTCAGGGTAACCCAAGCCTGTGGAGACCATATACATGAAGGCTGTGGTCTCTCGCATGTACTGAAATTTTGTATGTAGTCAGTCAGTGCTTAACTAAGTCAGATACCTCCTGACTTGGAAAGGTATTTATTGCATGTAAGAAAATACTTAATTTACTGGGGCACAGTGGAGCACATAACCAGCTGTGAAGACAAGGAGGATACA
This sequence comes from Psophia crepitans, assembly GCA_013399095.1. Taxonomy (NCBI): domain Eukaryota; kingdom Metazoa; phylum Chordata; class Aves; order Gruiformes; family Psophiidae; genus Psophia; species Psophia crepitans. The sequence continues at coordinate 863,685 of VWZZ01005496.1, forward strand.
GAGCCTGAAAAGTTGTGTTCTGTTGAAAAGTTGCTTGATGAGCGATGTTCTGTAGAACATACATTGTTTATATGCCCTCTGAGAAGCTGGCTTTTCCCTTGAGGAGCCTGTAATTAATTTGCTATTAGCCACAGGAAATAGAATTAATGTTTTTGAAAGCATCTTGTAATATGTTTCTTGGCAGAAAAGGTGGATGAGTTACTAAACTATCTAAGAATATTTGAATGGTTTATAAGCATAAATAACTTTTCCCAAATTATCAGGGTACTAACAGCACAACTGAAATACTGCTGTATATTCAGTAGCTTGTTTACATCTGTTGCAAGGCCACGGGCTCACAAAATACTTAAAATTAGTCCCTGTATAATGAGGATAAGGGAGAGGGTTTTGGTTTTTTTTATTGTTCTGACAGTATCTCTTTGGTGGCTCCACATCTGCGTGTAAGCAGACTAAAATCTGAAGTGGTATGTACAATTTGTGTTGACCAAGTCCTGCAAATCTTACGATGTAACCAAGATACAGATGTCTACGTTGGGAATACCAGAGGAACGTTGGACTGAATATAGGAATCCGTGTGTGTGTGTGCTTATTAAGTGTTAATGGTCCCTTTTTAAAAAGCTTTATCTGACATGAATTTAATTGCTAGTTTGGAGTTGAAATTATGGATTATGGCCATCCATGCAAAATTGACTTTGAAAAAAGCTAGAAGGAGGGTATGAAATAGCAGCTGTCCTAGGAACTGCATAAAACTCTTTAAAGACTTTTAGTTAAGGTGTCTGCACTGCTAAGCCACTTTTACTGAGGTGTAAATGCTTAAATTAGAGGTGTGCTGTCTTCTAATCTTTAAAGGGTATAGCGGATGAACATGAGATGAACCTATTACATATCTTATGTGGAATAGGTCAGTGCCTGGTAAATCTTTTCAATGTGAACATCATGCTGAAGGCTGGAGCAGGAACGTGTGGCGTTTTTAAAACAAGGATCTTTGTGAGCTACAATTCATATGGTTATAGTATTAGACTGCAATACTCTTGCAAGTAATCTACGTATTAATAGAACATGAATTTTGCCTGATTCTTAACCAGTGTTTAAATGTTTGTTTTGATAGAGTGGTAATGCTCCTGTCATTAATTCCGTGAGCGTATCTAGTGGAAGAAGTCTACTCTCCTGACTGTCATAAACGCTTGTTAGCTACATGTGGAGCAGAGAGCAAACTGGCCTGACTTCTCTAACTGCTGAGTATCAGCTCGTATTTAAAATGGGTAGACGTGCATAAGGAGGAGGATTAAAAAGCTTCATTGGAGTTTGTTTTGACCAGATGGCTAATGAAACCCTGAGTTTAGGTACAGTTTAACAATGAAAACTGAACTCTTGCTTTGACTGCTGTTCTGCGTGGATGAAGAATCCTCCCCTGAATTTGAAAGCAGTACTCCGTTGCAACCACAGTGTCTAGAACTGTTCTTATGTCATACGCATTAGTGACCTCTGCTCTGCGTGTTTCTTCTGCAGTTCTCAGTCACCATGTGTGGCCGTTACTAACGCAGTAAAGGTGTAAAAAGATCTTTTGGTCTATACTGGAATTGAAAACCTGCCCTGTGGAATGAGTGTGCCACTGGCTCTTCCTTAGCTTGGTTCTGCTTTGCTGTCTGTTCCTGCTGCTATATAGAATTTGCAGAGACATTACTGCAAAACTGAGGCGATTTTGTTAAGTTCTGTGCCAGTGCTGCTGTTGTGTAGAATACTGGCTTTTAATGGGAGTATACAATTTAAAAATAACATTTCTTATTCCTGTTTGCCAGAAGCAGGAGCAGTGCAGGTGTTTGCCTGCAGAAGAAAGCCATACATTTTGTGGTGTAGTAAGGACATAGATCTGTATTTATCAGTCGTGTAAGTAGGAAGTCTGAGCACTTTTCCCATTACTAGTAGTATTTCTGTTGTCAAGCAACTGTTGAAGTTGTTCCTAAGATGTCATTCAAATACAAAACGCACGGTGGGTATAGTATTTTGTAGGTTAAGTTCAGTAACTAAGAGGTGGTTGACATGGGGAAACTCAATGTTATTCCTGATGGTAATTTCTGCAGGGTGTGCAAAAATGTGTGGCTTGGCTGTAGTAGTGAAAATCAGAGACCAAAATGTTTCCCAAGTGAGCAGGGCTTGTAAACAGATAATATGATGTGTTGTTTATGCCATAAGTAAAAGTTTATCTTAAAAGCAATTATTTTTGTTTTAGAGGGACTTTGAATATGTCTGGCATAGCTCTTAGCAGACTTGCACAGGAGAGAAAAGCCTGGAGAAAAGATCATCCATTTGTAAGTATGAGAACTGTCAAATTTCTGACTCTGCACTTATTTTGGTGCTCTGATGATGACTCTTTTTTTCTGTACCCTGATGTGGTGATTTTTTAAAAATGAAATTATTTTTTAAAACTAAAAATCTGTTTAAAACTATGTAGTGTTAAAAGAAATAACTCTGTGTAAAGATAAAACATGTCATGAAGTATTCTAAGTACATCTTCCGAAATCCTCACCCTTTGGCTTTTTGCTTTAATTCAGGGATTCGTAGCAGTACCTACAAAAAATCCAGATGGCACAATGAATCTAATGAACTGGGAGTGTGCTATTCCAGGAAAGAAAGGGGTAAGACTTACTGTTGTCTGAACATCTCTCTCACGGTGAAAAGTAACGTAAGCCTGCTGATGTAGTACACTGACAACGGAGAGTGTAACTTACATGTAGCTTAACAGAAATGCTTGGATCCTGTTGCTGCTTTAGAGTCCAGGTGGAGTAGGCTGAGGGTAATATTGGACAAAATACATGTTCAACTGTTGGCATCAACCACCTTAAGAATAGAAGTTTAGAGGAGTGTGTAAGAATCCTGCATTGAGCAAACTTGAGGTTGTCTTCTGCTTCGTTCCAAGGCTTATTGTGACTTCTGTTCTTGCTAAAGGCTGGTTTAAACCCAAAAACTTGAAAATGAATACTACTAAAACGTTGCTTCTGCTGGTTAACTGCCGCTACCTTTTTTGTCCACAAAATAGTGAGACCCTTTGGTCCTAGAGAAGCGGTGTAGCACTGTGTTTTACCTTTTTGGATTTCATGGAAAATAATTCTGCATTATCAACATGGAATCTCATTGCCTTCTGTTGTATGGATTTTTATCTTTTTGTATTAGGGAAAGAAGAACAGAACTCTCAAACATTGTTTCTTTTTATCTGATTTCACTTGTGCTTCTGTGTCCCTTTCCTTAAAATAACAAGGGAAAGGGAAAAAGTCTGCAGAGACCAGAATTGTTTGTTTTTATCAGCTTGATCTGGTTCTAGGGGATAGGACAAATACAAACTTTCAAGTGGAAATAACCATTAATGAATGAAACTTCTCCGATTATTGTACACTGCTGTTACAACATCTCATTCTGAACAGAATCTTGTTTCTATTTTTCAAGATGTTACTTAGCGTGTGGAGATTATTCTTGAATTCACTGGATGCAGTTGTTTCTTCAGAGATAGTACTATGAATTACATGGTGGTTTTCATTCTTTTGCGTCTTTAGTGTTTTGCGTTGGTTGTGGTACTTTTGTTGCTCTGCCTATTCTACTGCCTCTTATCAACTTGCTTAAGTCCCCTTAAGATCTCATTGCTTAGATTCTGAGAAGATAAAGTGTGTATGGAGAACCTGCAGGTTCTGTACTACTGCCTCAGTTTAATGCTGAACATGGTGTCGCTGTTACGGTTATAAGTATTCCGCACACCTCAAGTTAATTCTTAAAGACACATCTAAAAATAATCTAAACAGTCTAAGGAAAAACACATCCTCTTGTGTTTTGCCAAAACGACCCTCTGTTGTGAGGGGTAATCTTGTGTACCTTACCAAGATGTCACCTTTAAATACTTATGTAAAATCTTCATGCTACTGCTTTAAAGTTTTGCAAATGACAAAATAAGAGTGAAGACAACCCTTAAAGCTGCCAAAGAAAAAATACATCGTACTAGGAAAAGATCAGTTAGGCTCATGTGATTCCTGGTAGAGATCTAATTAAAAAATGGAGGATTTTACTCGAATACAGATGCCATTTCTTTAACAAGAAGCAGCATGTCTTGCTCATCTCTACCAGACCAACCAGTTGCTCTCTGTTCCTTTGTGTTTGGAGGCACACTGTGCTGCGCATGCTTCCCCTGGGGTAGATGAGTAGTTGAAAGCACCAAAATGCTTTCTTGTCAGCCAGATCAAAAATTGAAGTGGCGTTAATCCTGAGTTGGATATTTCCATTCACTTTTTTGACAGCAAATTGCTTGTTAACTACCTTAGAATTTGACTTGGAACATCTGCAACCTGTCCAGTAACACAATACGATCTTGGTAACTGCTGACATACTATTATCTTAGAGATAGCAGACACTCAAAAGCATAACTCATCACTAAGGCATGTTGTTCTGTCAGGAAGACAGTAAAAACTTTGACTGTTCTGGTGTTCTAGTTGAAGAAATTAAAAGCTGTTTGTCTTCCCCTATGAGTGAAAGCAAACAAAATAGGAAAAGTTTATTCTGTCAAAAGGCTCCTCTCTCCTAAAAATGGACAAATTTGTCTCCTCTGAGAAGGTATGGGTACTAGATATCTCTTGTTGTTGACAACTGACTACAGTTGTTCAGAACAAGTTCTTTAAATATGCTACAACAAATATAATCAAACTCATTGGCTTTTTACAACACAGTTGTCTTAGTATTCCATAGTACACTTTTTTCCTAGTCTAGGTTGAGACTTTGCACAATGACAATGGGGTATTTTTTCTTTTGAGGGGTGGGGGTGTTTGTGTGTTTTTTCTTTTCCTTCTGCTAAAAATCCCTAATTCTTTCCTACCTGAATTATGGGATCTCCTAAGGTGATCTTCAAACATACCTTTCTTTCCCTGGGGATAAGATTTGATCACTATGCTGATAAGATGTGAGACTGTCTTTACTCCAGTTTGTTTAAAAGAATGAACCCAACACTTTTCATTGCATTTCATTTCCGTAGCAAGGGCAAGTTACAGAAGAAATGGTCTGAATTTTAAATATACAATAATTTTTTCTGTATTTCTACACTTCTTACCAGAAATCAGTTTGTCAGAAGATGGGCTTTTTTTCCTTATTTCCAAGGAAGATGACAAGGACAGACTTTTTGTCCTTTGCTAGATGTTTTTCCTTGTTTATGTGACCCTTTTCAGTAGTGGTGTGTTATTTGGTCTTCTCTACAGTATGGGAACTGCTCTTACCAGTGCTTTTCCCGGTTTCTGATGGGGATAAAAAGCTGCTTAGAATTCCTGTTACACAAAAAGATGGAATCTATGAGAGTACTTGCTACCAAATGCAGACAGGGTCAGTTTAGACTCATGAACCTCATATTAATTGCAGTGGTACTACAGTGCTGTCCAAATTTTTTGTTAATTTCTGGGTTTCTTAGCCACATTCTAGTGAGGCAAAATAGAAGCCATTTACCTCCACATGCTTAAGGGGTGTATCAATATCCTATCTTCTCAGACCCACTGTAACTGGGGGTATAATGGCCCCTTTCTCACTGCATGTGCATTGTGTAAACCTGTAGAAGTGTTCTATGTAATAAAAAATTTTACTTGTATATGGAATTATCAGTGATGATTCTGACTGTCAATGACTCGGCAACACTTGTTAGCTGTAATGAAGTGGAAAAGCAGGGTTTTCTTAACTCCTTATATAGGTAGGATAACTTCTCTCAGTCTAGACAACATGCTACAGTGTAGGGAGGCCGTTTTCTACTGTGTAGCAGAAGGATGCCTTGTGCTTGCCTGAGAAACTGAATTCTTGATAAGCTTTTTTCCAAAAGTTTGATTCCTCTTTGCTGTAATGTAAACTCTACCCTAACTATTTATAGACACCATGGGAAGGAGGCTTATTTAAACTACGGATGCTTTTCAAGGATGATTACCCTTCTTCACCCCCAAAATGTAAGTAAAATTACTAAAAAACATGGATTTATTAAAACAGTGTTAAACTAGTCTATGAGGATCTGTGAATGATTATTAATTTCTTAAAGTTTTTTTTTAAAGGAAAGTTGCATTTTTCTTTTTTCCCCACCGACCACTTTGCATTTAGAAAGTTGTGGTGAAATGAGTTAAGAGCTCAATATAACAAACTTTGAGGCAACCCACACAGCAATCCACCTGCCCTCCCAAAGTTTGATGGAAGAACTCCTTGGAAGTGTTCACTACCTGATTAACACTCTTTGGAAACTAATAGCTAGGCATGGTTGGACCAAATCTCTTTGAGTTGGTCTTTTAAACTATGAACTTAGGAAAAAAAATGGTAAAAAAGTTCCATCAACTTGCTCTAAACCATGGATCTGTTCTTTTTCTCGTACTATGTACACAAATCTTCAGATACTTAGTCTCCTTGTTAAGTTTTTAAATTTTCCTTATCCCATCTCAGACTTACCTACTTTAGAAACTTGAAAGCATCTACTGCCTTGCCTAACTTCCTGGTTCTTGAATTGACTACCATCTCAAACCAATGACAGTGATTACAAATTACTCGTCTTGACAGCAGTTAATCTCTCACTTCATTTTAGTGTTTGAGCTCTGTCGATTGTCTTGGCTACTCCTTTTGTTTGTTACGACCTAAATATATGTGACAGAAGGGGAAGCATGTCTTTTGACTAGAAAATATTTAACATTAATATCTCAAGAGATACCAAGTAGCACATCCTGCAAGTGTTAAATGAACGGCCATGCCTTAAAATAATATGTGTATGTGGCTGGTAAGACTTGTTACCAATGCAGCGTCTGAGTTCCTACTGAACTTCATTGGGCAGCTCATAAGCACGACTTGTGATGTCAGACGGATTAGAAAACTGCACCGACATGTAGGTATTTCATATATAGCTAAACAAGCGTTCATTATGTTACTGAGGGTGGTACCTGTTGCATTCAAGTTCTATAAAGATCAAAGAAATGCCAGGATATAGATTGTGTGGCAGAAGGAGAGCTGCACAAGCCTACTTCTTCAGTCAGTCTTGCTACTTAGACTTGGTTCCTCTTGATTATACAGAAAGGAAAAGTGAAACTGAGAAAATGCTAGAAATGTAGTCACCTTTTTATGGAACTTCCAGTATTTTAAAGTGAGAAGAGATAAACAAAGGGCAGTATCTTTCCTTTATATAGGAGTACGTGAGACTGTAAAGACAGAACTGGTTTAAAAAGGTCTTTATTGCAAAGCTACTACAAACTATTTTGTCAGTTTCCATTCCTAAACCGAAAGATCACAAGGGTAGTGTTGCATTGCCTGGATTGATACCACAGATGTGATGGAATTCCTGCTTTAGGTGTAGGCTGAGCCAAGAAGAAAATCAGTATTAATAGCTCCTGAAATCTGTATGGGTTGTGGGTTTTTTTGCGGGGGTGGAGGTTTCTCTGGCTTTTTTTTTTTCTTTTTCCCCACTGATCTAAACCAACTCTCTCATCTCAGTCTTAGCGCTGCATGCAAGTAATTCTCTCTTCTCCATCAGGTAAATTTGAACCACCGTTATTCCACCCAAACGTGTATCCTTCAGGCACAGTGTGTCTCTCCATCTTAGAGGAGGATAAGGACTGGAGGCCAGCAATCACAATTAAACAGGTCATTAATTGTACTTAGACGTATTCTTAGCCCTTTTATTTGCTTTGCTTGCTTATCTGGTGTGAATGTAAGATGTTCGATGTGTTTCTACAGTTGGTTTCCAACAGGTTTTTAATTGAATGTCGCTTGGTAATATCCATGCCTATGTTACTTCTATTCTTCTTCCACAGATCTTGTTAGGAATACAAGAACTTCTAAATGAACCAAATATTCAAGACCCAGCTCAAGCAGAGGCTTACACAATTTACTGGCAAGTATCTTTGCATATCATCTTGAAAGCTGTCATATTGTCTACAGCTGGCTGTTACTTATACTATATGATGCACATGTTTTTAGGAATGATCGGGGAGTTTTCTTGCCTTCGTGGCAATATTCCGTGGAGATGCCTACCTTGTGTTAAACTTGAAGAAAACAGTAACTTCATAGTTAATAAGCTAGCAGAGCTGTTAATAGCATCATGAAAGCAGTGAAGTGCAAAGACTTGTTCAGTTAGACCATGATTCTCACCCTGGTTCTGGCCCAACGTAGAATCCTTTCTCCTAAAGGCTGAGTAGTAGTGATGAGGTGTAAGGAGCACTTGTGCCGTAAGGATACAGGAGAGCTTCTCTGATCACCATAGGAAATATGCGGCATGTTGGGAAAACTAGACATTCCAAAAGAGTAGGTTAAAAAGTACTGAAAGCTTGTAGCTTTAGCAGAATGAAGTTTGCATAGGTTAGGAAGGGTGATAATTTGTGAGCTAAGAAGTACTTTTTTTAGGCTTAATCTTAAAATTTTCCCATCTTAAAAATGGATGGCTGATCTGTAACCTTTAGGGGAGCAAAACACTTTAAACAAATGTTTTTGGCACCAACAGCTACTGAAATAAGGACCAAGATGAAAAAGTGGAATTACCATTCTGGACAGGAGAACAGGTCTCCAGGAGAGTGTCAAGTCTGAAAAATGGCATATTGATACTTCATATGCAAGCTATGTAAAAATATCTGTTAGAAGATCCTAGTGAAAAGGAAACGTCGGGATGTGTAGTACGTCTTGGATTTAATTTAAGGCTTTACTCAGTGTTATTTAAGTACCTACTGAAGACTTGATGGGACTGAGTGCATGTGGAGGACAGTTGGGTGGCCGTGGTTGTAGGCAGCACTTTTGGGAGCCAGTAATGATGAGGCAGGCCTCCCCTCCTGGTTTGGTGGTGGGGTTTTTTTTGTTTGGGGTTTTTTTTTTTTTTTTAAAGCCACTCTGAGGGAATATGGGGCAGGAATAATAGTTTGATACATGTATAAATAGTCTGTGTGGTTTATTTTTATCGCCTCCCGCACACATATATGGACAAAATCAGTCTTTGCTAGTCTTCTGTTTTATTGTAAGTGCTTCTAGAAATAAATATATTGAGAATAAAATATATAGTCTCCCATTTATCCCCTTGATACCTTTTGGACATGCATAGTATTTCAGATAGGTTACTGTATTTCTGCATCTGAGAGTGTGTGTGTGTCTTACTGCTTAACAAGTAACTGGTAGAAGCAGCTCAGCAGAGCAGGATTGTGTATGCATCTGTTATTCAGCGTAGTTGATAAACGCTGGGGAAGGTGCAGTGTTTTTTAAATGTCTTTTAGTCAAGTTGTTAGACTTTGTACTGAAAAGAAGAATACTTGTTCTCATTCTCAGGATTGTTTTGGCACTGTTGCTCTGTAAGTGGCACTCCTAATGTGCCAATCTCCTCTGCTGTAGGCATGCAGAGCCTACTACCGCAGGCATTCTGAGGGGGTGAGACTTAACAGCCAGGGTGGGTTCTCATGTGACAATGCAATATAATATAAAGCAAAAAAAAAATTAGAAAAAGATTTGTAAATTTCTTCAGTGAAGGAAACTAGAATATTTTCAGTCTGTTTGCTGGTAATTGTTCATTGGATGTGACCAAAATGGGCTTCACTACTTCTTCCCCTCAAACCGTCAACTTCTGAGGATATAATTTGCTGCCTCTTTTTTTTTTCTTACCGCAGCAAGCCTTCATAGCTGAAAGTAAGTTAAGTTTACTGCAAAGCTGTCTGCAAAATCTAGTCACTGTAAACTACCTTTGGCACAAGAGTAATGGTAACAAATTTTTGTTTAGCTCTTGACTGACACTTCTGACAGCTAATACAAAACATGGTGCTGAATGTAAATGGATGTTCTACTAAGCTACTACCATCCCTTGTTGGCCCAGAATAGAATACAAAGAACTTGCCCTTTTATGTGTTGAGTGTGCTTAATGACCAGTCATAGTTCCTTGGAGTAGTACTTGCTTGTTCAATCAACCTGTAGCAAGTATGTGAGACTTAGCAAATTATAGTGTTTCTTCAAAATGTTGAGCTAGCTTTTTTCCAGCTGAAGCTTAGGATAAAGCTAGCACTGCGTAAGGGTCTGCAGAGATAAAGGTTGCAAATACCATACTGTTTTCTTTCTGTTTCTTAAAGCACGCTTTCCCTCTCTCCCCAAAGCAGTAAAGATGATACTTCAAAATCATACAGAGTCCACCAGCTGTTAGTGAGCTGCTCTCATCTGCCACTTGTGTGGTTAGGATACCGGCATTTACTGTTAATGACATCAGGTGTTAACGCGGGGAGTGGAAAACTTAGGTTCAGATGAGTAAGAAGAATGCTTGTGTGTAAGGTACAGCTGGCCTTGAGAGGAAGCAGGTGCAAACCTGTCTCTAGAGACTGGTACGGTATGAAGTCCGATAGTACAATGATTTGACAACGGATGAAGTTTGGGAAGTAACTAGTTAAGCAGTACCTTACTTCCCTACAAAGGAAATGATGAGAGTAGTGGTCCAGAAAGCCTTTAATATATTGTAGTGTTCAGTTAATTCTGATCTAATGGTTTTGCCTTCAGCAATGACTCAGTTTCATACTGAAGAGAAACAGAACAATAACTCTATAATATTGCCTCTGATTTTTCAAGCTGTAATGACCCTTTTTCTCTCTTCTATTCAGCCAAAACAGAGTGGAATATGAAAAGAGGGTTCGAGCACAAGCCAAGAAGTTTGCACCATCATAAGCTTCTGTCATGCAGCATCTTAAAAAGGAAGGGATTGGTTTGGCAAGAACTTGTTTACAAAACTTTTGCAAAATCTAATGTTGCTATGTACAATTAATATCCACTTAGGGGAGGGGGTTGTATGTGTGCCATTTTCCATATTCGCCACTTGTATACAGTTCTAAATTTGCTGAATTGCCCCCAGTTTTTTCATACAGGGTCTCTTCCTTCAGTCTTTTGTATTTTTGATTGTTATGTAAAACTTGCTTTTATTTTAATATTGATGTCAGTATTTCAACTGCTGTAAAATTATAAACTTTTATACTTCTATAAATTCACTAGTATCTCTAGTTACTTTGCTATCTGATGCAGGCATGCTTTAAAATGTTAGAACTATATTTAGCCTCTAGCTGGCTGTATGAAAAAAATCATGCCCTCCACCCCCTTCCCTCCCTGAATTTGTTTTTCTATCTTTCAGAAACTAGGTTGTTATTGCTTAAGAGCCTCTGAGATCCAAAGTCAGCCAGCATCTTTATTCTGCATCACTTCCTTTGTGTTTATATGGCGTTCTGTCTGTGTTGCTGTTTAGAGTAAATAAACTGTTTATATAAAGGGCTTTGTTTCATTTATCTTCATTAAAATTATTAAAAGGCTGCCGTTTAAATGGCTCTGAACACAACTCAGTGCAAGTCCTGTTCTTAAGGCCTGTGATGCTGCACTTACTTTTGTTTAGATGTTGCCTTCATTTCTTTTCCCTGCCCTGACCCCAAAGTCAATGGGGCCCTTCTTTGGGCCCCCAGTGGTAACAGCAGCTATTCAACTTTGATGGGTTCCTTAAACAGCTGATGGAGCTCTGACTAGCTAGAGACCAACCGCTGACTCTCCTTAATGGGATCAACATCCTGGTGTGACCATGTTAACATAAAGTAACAGGAGTGTTAGACTGATGCAAACAGTAATAGAAGCTGTCCAAGGAATGCAAGGGGACCTACAGCAACTGAGGATTTTACATAGTACTTGTTATTACAAATACTTCTGTGCCTTCTTCCATATGTCAATGTATATAGCTTTTAGGAAAAGGACGTGCTCTATGCAATTACAGTTTCCTCCTGTAAAGGAAATCAGTTAAATTATGTAAGTTATTTTCGTGTATGTTAAGCTGATATGCCCTCTATTAAACTTTCACTGCTTTTTTATTGTATTTTTTAGTCAAAATCATTCTGCAAAACAAATGAAGTGTAAAAAGCTTTGTTCCATCTGAGCTGTAGCTTCTTCAGTGCTTTTGTTATTAAAAAATGGCTGCTGCTAGAGACTTAAGTTATTCTAAGTGTGCTACAGCTCTGTTCTCAGATCTGTTCTACTTGTCTGCATTTGATTGTGATAGCTTTGTAAGGTAAAAGCATTCCCCTAAATTGGAGTAGCTAACACCCTCATGTTTGTTCTCAGTCCTTTAAAAACTGCTTGGGTAGGATTGCTTCCCCTTTCGCTATCTAGAAATCCTTGTTACAAAAGCTGATTTGGGAAAGCCTTCATATGCTTGGGATGGGAGAGTGAGTAGTTGAGAACCTGAGTTAAAGGAAGATTCCCTGTCAAATTCATTAACTTGGCTGATTTTTTTCTTTTTAAAGGAAAATGGAATATTTGTACCACTAAAATGCTGCTGTGACTCCCAGTTCCAGCTCCAGTAGGGCTAGCATTTAAACTCTAGTGGAAGAGGGTTAAGAGATGGAAACCTTGCTCTGACTTTGAAGAACTTGTATCTGTGGAGGTAACACCATGACTTGTCCTCAGGATCTCAAATTCTGCTGAAGCGTTGCTGACATTTAAGTAAGTTCCAGTTGGGTGCTGGAAACTGTTTCAGTGACAGAAAACAGCTGCACTTTCACTATACAAACTGGCAGGCACATGGAAAAGTGAAGTAAGGTCCTAGTGCTGGCGCACACCTTGAAGGGCCGGGCAATGTGTATCTGAGGTAGAGTGCCGCTTCAAGGGAGCATGGGCCGAACTGCTGAACCTGTTAGCTGAATTTTTACGGTACGGCTCTGAATATGAAGTGCCCAAGCATTGTATGCTGCTTAGGTCTATCAGAATAAAAAAAAAAAAAGCATGTAAAATTAGTGAAAACCCATACTGAGATGTTAACACTATTCCAGGATGCACATTTCCTTTTAAGCTCAGGTAATCAGCTTGCCCTAAACTAGATGTAGTAGTTGAAATACACGCGGCAGGTTTAAGCCTGCAAAAAGTCAGAGGCTCCTTATCTGGTGGGTACTGTGGGCAGGGCAGTAACTTAGTCATGTTTGCCAGCTGCAATACAGCCCAGGCGTTAGGAGGGTTTACTGAACGTACTGTTAGGTAAAAATAATCCCTATAAACCACTTCCTTGACAATTTCTGTTGATGAGAATAGAGGGGGTTTGTTAACCTGTAACCAAGCTCCAGGCTCTTCACATAGTAATTAGCATTCCATAAAGAGTTACCTAAAAACTAATAACCTGTAGCCTTGATGTGCACAAATAGACCCACAAACCCAGATCAGCCTGAGGTTCACCTAAAGGAAGGCATTTGCTAAGCACAGAGATACAGGTGAACAAGCCACACTCTTAACTGTTCACAAGAAGGATTCTTTATACAAGATGTTACAACTTTTTGGGATTGTTGGGGGGTTTTATCTTCTTATGATTTGGTTGTTGGGGTGGGTTTTTTTACTTTTCAAGTAGTTGTTTTATTGGCTCTTGTTGCGGCAACGTTACAGTACTGTCATCTTCTGGACTGCTGTCATCACTGCTTTCAGTGGCAGCATCTGGAGTGCTCGCACTGTCCTCGGATTCGTCAGTACTTTGTGCTAGTCTGGAAACATTGTTCAGGATTATAAAGGCAAAGTAACTTCTAATAAGGAAAACAGTACTTAAATTAATTTTCATTACCCTGGTGAATTGATTGGTCTGTTGGGATTAGAAAATTCTCTTCCTGAGTCAACATCAAATGGATCTGGAAAAAGAAGGAAAACAGACACACATTGATGGTGTATTTTAATGGTCTGCCTTAATTTTCATTTTAAGGGAAGATCATTGGCAAGGAGGGGAAGGCATAGAAGGTCTCGTTCAGTTTTCGGGTAAGTTTACCAACTGCCATGTCCTGCCCCACCATTCTAGTCTTCTCGCTCTTTTTCCACGCGCCCTCCCCAAGCGGTTCAGTACCTCTTTGGGGCGCTCAGGCTGTACGCTTCGGTTTCTGAGGCTTTTGGTAAGAAAACGCAGATGTTCTCAGAATGGTTTAGTTGTAATAAGGCTAATTAGCTCATGTCTACTGAGAAGGGAGGTGTAACTGTCCAGGTTCAGCTCTTGCTGAGTAAGGGTAGAGCTAGACTTTGGCTTACACAGCTGGGGAGAACTGTTACCTCAGAGAAGTCAAACAAGGCACGATAGCCTTGGTACTACAAGCCATCCAGAAAACATACGGGAGCGCAGGTGGCAGCCTGCTTTATTTGCCACAGTAGTGTTGCCCCTTAAGAACTATCTTCAGGCTTCCACCAGCAGGATGATTGCATTCAGCCTGGCACGTCATGGCAAAGAAATCAATGCTCAGAGAAACTAGAGGCTGTCTGCTGTCTCCTTACTCCTATTTTTATGGGACTTAACCACTGTGAAAGGAAAACAGTAATTAGAAGCATCTCTCTTCATATGTTCTTAATCATTTGGCTTTCTTTGTGCTGTCTTGAATGAGACCAAGCACTTAACCTGTAAATATAGCCTAAAACACTGGGACACCAGGAATTGCTGGAAGAAGTTTGGAATAAACTACTGAAGCTATTTTCATTATCTTTACACGTCTGATTTTAAATATCTTTATTATGTTTACGTATAACTAACGTGCTGTCAAACTGTATGCCTGTATTTCTCTTACAGTCCTGAATTTCTACTCTTTTTACTCATACTCTGCTTTTAACATATGTAGATAAAATGAGGAAGGATCATATTTGCTTTTCTCTCCCTAGTTCTTCCATATCCTGAAGTTAATCAGGGCAGCTGCTCCACAGCTCCAGCCATGAATACACTACTATAGGCATTAAATTGCTTCAATCATTTTCATCTTTTTGAGTTGAAAAAAATAGGTAAACTTCCTTATAAGAAGAATACACAGTCTAAAGACAGAGCAACACGTCTCAGCAAAGCTCTTATCTTCTACCTTACCGATATTTTCATGAGATTAGGGGAAAAGATTGTGAGGAGACTAGTCAGGAAAAGGGGGAGGAGGGGTGTGTCTGTGTTTTTTCTTACCTATCTCTTCGTCTTCTGTTTCTTGGGCATTGGCTAAAAATTCCTTTTCAACTCTCAGCACTTCTTCCTGGCAATGACAGGCTGCATATTTTTCCAAGAGGTTTTTGTTCAAATCAATAAATGCCTTACCCCATTTGAATTTCCGTAGAAGAATGGTGGCTAGGTCTGGGAATCCTAAAACAGAAAAGATCAGTGTGAGGTTTCACTGCGCTTACAGGTGTCTAAGTTCAGTACACACCTACATATCACTACAGTAGTGAGATGTTTGCCAGCATTTTCTTTAGGGATTCAGACATTTAAAAAGATTAAAAATCTTTTCCAATTTCAGTTTAAGTTGAAATATCTAACTGAATCCAAGAAAAGTTCATAGACTGTCAGTGACTGTTAGATAAAAATATTCTGCACAGGCCACGAATGAGTCAAGCTCTAGCTCCCGCAGCCCTTCAGTGGGACAGCAGTTGTTCTTACAGTATTTTCAGAAGATGTGTCTGCAGTACAGCAGAGCATGTCTCTCCAGTTGTCATTAAAGTTCTGTGATGAGTCTGCAAAACCTCACAAGAGGTGGCAGTTTCTTTTGTTCTTAACCAGAACCCACCATATTAACAGACCGCGTTACCTCTCGTTAAGACAGGTGCCTAAGGATTCACACTTCTTTAACAGTTTTTCTAACATGAAGTGCCATCCTGACAAAACCAGGATCGTCAGTTTGAGTGTCCTGTTTAGCAGCTGACACAAAGACCCCGCAGATACCTCGATGCTACCAGATACGAGTACTTGGCAGCAAGCTACGCAAGCTGATTCAAGCTCAACAGTGATGAGCAGTGGGACAGCATTGCGGTGTATCCTATCGCAGATCATCTCTTCTGAGCTATTAAGGGTGTAAGAACTGCTGGTAGCATATTCGATGTCAGACACACTACAGCCTACCAACAATGCAAAAAGCCGCAGCGAAAGCTTCCACGCAGGACAGCTTGCACGGGCGACCATAGTTCACGGGATTTGCAGCCACCAAGTAAGGCAGCAGCCGCGGGTGACTTCCTCTCATTTTCTGAAACGGAGTTTCTTCTAACTTGGCCCAGGAGCAATCTATGACTGCGATTCCACTCTGAGCAATGACATGCCTGAAAAAGAAACTTCACTGTGTTTGAAAAATTCTCATCCTTGTACTGATAAAAAAAATAAATTACAAGTGCCACTTTATACTAGCAACAGATTTGCATACAACCCGCCTTCTGTCCATGAAAAAGCATGTTTTCCAATGATCTAAAATGCAGATACAATGAGAAAGAACAATTAAGTGCTTTTCCTCTGAACGAGCAGGTGGTAAAAGAGGTTCATCCATACATTTTGAACGTGAAAAATTACACATTCAAAAAGGCGACAGAAGAGTGTGGTTTTTAATAATGTTCACATTGTTAAAAGTACACCAGAGTTCAGATGTAGGTTCTCCACTAGCTCCTGAAGAGTAACCTTTCGCTGGGTAAACACATCTTTATAAAACTTGAGCGGGCTCATCTGAAGGAAACTCTCCACGTTTCCCCACAGAAGTTTTCCAGTTCCCGGGCTGTGCTGCCTGCCCAAAGAACTTGAACGGGGGATCATAAAAGGTACAGTAGCTCCAGGCCTAGGATTTGGAACAAATTAACCTACAAACCACATGCTTTGATTTCTCACTGGGATCTGCAGTTGCCTTTTTCACCTGATACCAGCTGCATAAAAATAATGTTAGCCTGACGTAACGAAATGTCTGTTTCTCAGGTTCACGCGGCGATGTGCCGTGACGGGGAGGTCAGCCTTTCCCGGCAGCGCAGTTTCGGCCAGGGATCAGCAGTTCAGATGTCAGAACCACAGAACGGTTTGGGTGGGAAGGGACCTCACAGCCCACCCCGTGCCAGCCCCCACCATGGGCAGGGACACCCTCACCAGCCCAGGGTGCCCGAAGCCCCATCCAGCCTGGCCTTGGGCACTGCCAGGGATCCAGGGGCAGCCGCAGCTTCTCCCTATCCGCCCAGGGGCCCCGTGAGTGGGAGCGCTCGGTTCCGGTGCCGTACCTGTCGGCTGCGGAGACGTACTCGGTAGCCAGCGGGCTGAGGACGAGGCCCGGGAAGCGCTGCCGGAGGCGGAGGGGTCGGAGCAGCCCTTTTCGGGCCAGCTTCCTCCCGGTGCACTTCTTGGGATCGCAGTGTCCGAGCTCCCACATGGCGAGGGGACACGGGAACTTCGCCTCAGGCGGGGGCCCCTCCGCGGCCCCCTCGCCCTCCAGGCAGGCTGCAAACAGCAGGTGTGCATTAGTGCCCGGCAGGTCCCCCCCGACCCAGCCCCGGGGCCCGCC
>VWZZ01005496.1:881426-891428 GCA_013399095.1 Psophia crepitans
GGGTGCTGCCACCGCCGGGTGCTGCCACCGCCGGGTGCTGCCACCGCCGGGTGCTGCCACCGCCGGGTGCTTACCTCGGCCTTGAACGCTTCGCTGCCCTTGTTTCGGCAGGCTGAATAACCCGTTCCTGCCTCAGACGAACAGGCTGCAGCCAAAGGCGTCCCCGTCGGCAGTGTCGGGTATGTGCGGGTGTCCCTTTCTTCTGCCGGTCTCACCGCGTGGTGACAGTCACTCGCAGAACAGTCTGCCCTGCCGGTGCACACAGACACTAATTGTCTTTTTGTGAGCGTCATGGGAAATAAGGACAGGCGAACATACCTCATCGTGCTTCTGAAGGGTTGGAACTTCGATTAACCGCTTGGATGTCCCACGTCCCGGTGCTGTTTGGGGTTCATCTCAGTGCTGTCCATGTTCCATTCTGTGGTTTTGCCTTCTTTTCTTCTGGAAACAGTCCCTGACATCCTTGAGATTCCCATACAAAGTCACCCCATCATCTGATGTACTTAATATTCAAAAATTGCTTTAAGAAAAGCCCTAAGAGTAGCCCTGGAACACGTCACGGAGGCTCAGGTTCACGCACACAGCCGGGGTGCTGCAGTGTAAACCCACGGCGTTAGCAAAATAAATAGGAAATATAAAAATATGTAGATCATGTATGGAGGAGAGTAGGTAAAATAAACACTGAATGCAAAGATTAAGCAAGAGGAAATAACTCCGGCCTCTTGGGAACCTGAGGCACGGACTTAGACCCTGTTGGGGTTCAGTAAAGGCGTTTTGGTGTGGTGACCCTGAGCGGGATTATGGTTGGTGTTTTCTGGCATGTTTTGTAAACCCAAATCAAATCTATAAATTCTGTATGTGAAAAGTGAAACAGTTAGAAATGGGATTAGTAATAGAATGCAGAATGGAAAGATGCCAAAAATAGCAGGAGAAAAGTTAAAAGAACAGTACATGAGAAATCCTTCTTTCCTGGACGTGGGAACTTACGTGTGGCCAAAAACTGGGAGTGCCCATGGAACTGGAATGGCACCTGTCTTGCTCAGTTATTAGCATGGAAACCATATGCATTCTTTTCTTTTACAAGACAGCTGAGGCAGTAGTTCCCACAATTTCTCTTTCAGAGCATCTGCCCAGGAAATGGAGGCGTGAGTTTTATGTGTTCCTCAGGGACATTGAAATTTGCTTTTCTTCCTCTGTGAGGAGAGCTCCTCATCACCGAGGCACAGACCACGTGTAGTAGAGGGGCAAACCTTTGGGCCGAGCCTACAGAATCTGTGGAATGAAGTGCAAGAAAAACCATATGAGACATAGAACCTGCCCATATCCCAGTGGTTAGGGTGTTCGGAGGGCGTGATCCTGGTGGTCTGAGCTTTGTTGCTAGGATTCCTTGTCTAGATCTTTGGAAAATGTACACAGGCAATCCTGGCAGTGGGGAATGAGAATCCAGGATGGGGTTTTATTTTATTTGCTTTGTAATCACCTTTCTTCTCCTTTCCTCACAAATATTTAATCATTCCATGCAAAATTACCTTAAACAAGGGACACTGAACTACCCCTGTAGCACATAGTTCAGAACTTTTGGCCCTTTTTCGAATGGCAAGTTACCTGTCGTGGGTTCCTGTGGCAGCAAGGGTGGGATGGTCAGTTCTGCAAGAGCAGAACTGTAGCTGCTGGCCTGTCTGGCAGTGAAAGGTTTATCTTGTTGAGTATGAACAGGATCAGACCGTGGAGGCCAGGTGTGAAAAGGAATATCTAGTTAGAGAACCTCAGTGAAACTTAAATATGCAGCACTGGCGACGTTCGGAACAAATGGGCTTTACTAGTAGAAACGCGAGGAGTTTGGGTGACTTTGGGGACAGGCAGCTGCCAAGCAAGAGTTCTCGTGATTTCAGCATTAGATTTTGGCACGTTCTGTGCTGAAGATCCCTCTCATGGATCTGGCCTCCAAACGTCTGTTTGGACACAGGTTTCTTATTTCCGTCATAGAAAGAGGCTTATCTGTTTCATGGGGTACTGAAGATGAAAAATATTAAAGATCACGACGCAAACAGATAGAGCACTGGGGGGAACTTACTGTGATCCATATGGAAGATACAAATTTTCCTATGTGCAGCAGAAAACTAAATTTGTCACATAGTCCTTGCAGTCTTGTCACCACGGTAACTTGCTTCAATTTAACCAAAACCCTGTTCTTCCTTGATGTCATTTTGTGGTGTTTTTAGGCCCTGCACATCTCTTTAGGCTTGCTGGCAAGTGTTTCAGTTTCATGGAATCCACGTGAGTACTGAATTTGGATATTTTATTCTGTATATTTATTAGGAACAAACTAGTTTTTTACTCCAGTCTGAAACATTTCTTATGTTGTTGTTCTTTTTTTCTTTTAAGGTACAAGTATGAGTTTTGTCCTTTCCATAACGTCACTCAGCATGAGCAGACTTTTCGATGGAATGCCTATAGTGGGATTTTAGGGTGAGCCTTTTAGACCTTTAAGTTGTTAGCAGACCATTTTATAGATTATCAATAAGGAGGCAGTTTTAAAATTAAGGTTATTTTGTCGGTCATCTTAGGTCACTGCAGTTCCCACAGTGTTACGCATAAAAATACCCGGTCTTGAAAAATTTGGATTTGTATGTTGTTAAATGCTAACCTGTTTTAGCTGGAGGCTGATTAATAACCAGTGCCAACTGCAGGTGCGATATGCTCATGTGAGAAATCCAGTAGTGTATAACTACAGTTTATATTAACAAAGATTTCATATCTGATAACTGTTTTCACTTTGAGTTGAATATAACCTTACAAAATGAAATGAGTGCTTTATGCCTAGTGGTTGTGTTACATGTATTAAATAGAACGTAATAAAAGACTCAGTGTAGGCTCATAAAGTATCCTAAAGTATTCTAAGACTTCAGAGCGTCCAATTCATGAGACCTAAAAGAAATTTAATTACAAACCAGAGCACCGCTTTAAAATTACTGCCTTTCTAGATATTTTGTGTAGATAGATGTCTCCTTTGGTGATGCCAAGAGTATCACCGGGTTTAAGACTAGCAGAAGTAGACACCAGTTTTTGTAGGCACCCTCGCAAGCACTAAAAATCCTGCAAACAGTCCAAGTTGCACAGGGTACTTGGCGTCATGGAATTTGATGTGGGATTGATCTATAAGCTGTATTTTATCAGATTTAAACAAGATTTGTAAGTGCGAATGGTTGCAAACTGAAAGCTGATCCAAACCCGTGCTCTCCAAGTCATGTTGACGTGCCCTGTATAGCAGCCTGGTAACAAACCACACTGTTTCTAAATCTTAGAATTTAAGAAATTCTAAGATTAAGAATGGGAAGTAAGAAATGGGAATGCTGAGACAACAATAATGAAGTCTATAGGGTTAAATCCTGAGTGTTCACCTTTTTCTTTCCAGTAACTTAAAATAAAACCATGGCCTGTTTTTTTCAGAATCTGGCACGAATGGGAAATTGCCAACAACACGTTTGTTGGAATGTGGATGAGGGAGGGAGACTCGTGTGAAACAAAGAGCCGACAGACAAAGGTACGATAACCTGGGCTGTGCTAATTCTGACAGCGTGACTCCACACGCGCTTGTGACGCTGTGCAGACTGAAGCATTGCTACCTGGAAGAAGTCATCCTTTAAGATGTGATATGAAACGTAAAGATGAATTCCTGTAGGAGCTAGGTGAAGCGATGGAGGAAGGAAGCTAAAATCAGGATATAATTTGGAAGAAGTTTACTTATGTATTCTCACTGGGTACTTTTAACTGTTTTTTCCTTGATAGAGTGGAATATTCTGGTTTTATCACTCCTATAGAAACATACAGTGCTTTGTTGTTTGTGTCAGGAAAAATAAATAAAAAGCTATTTATTGAATTGAATTTATTGAATTTAGGAAGAAATTCTTTACTGTGAGGGTGCTGAGGCCCTGGCACAGGGTGCCCCGAGAAGCTGTGGCTGCCCCTGGATCCCTGGCCAGGTTGGATGGGGCTTTGGGCACCCTGGGCTGGTGGGGGGTGTCCCTGCCCATGGCAGGGGGTGGGAACTAAATGGGCTTTGAGGTTCTTTCCAACCCAAGCCGTTCTACGATTCTGTGGTTCAAGATGCCAGCCAATTGTGCTAAGAACGTCCAGGGAATAGGAAGGAAAAGAATTAGGTGGTTAACAGCAGCCTGCAGAGAAGCTGAGTAAAGTGTTAAAACAAGCGCAGAGGGCACAGCAGGGGAATCAAGGAAGGAATCAAATACATGGGAGTGGCAGAGGAACCACCGGCAGAGAAACAGGTTCTGGTGTGAGTACATTTTACAGAAAAAGTAAAAATTCTTATTTTACGGAGTAGTTAAAATGTTCCTTTTCACATTCAGACCGTCTCTGTGCCAAGTAACTATTCAACTGGAAGGGTAAGGAAGCGTGTCTGACACTTGCCCAGTGTGTGGCGTGTGATTTGCACACATCTTTTATCCTTTTATTCATTCATGTCTTTCTCTTTTCCACCTCCCGTTTCAGCATGTTACACAGTTTTACAGGTATAATGAGTTAAACCTCACATGCCCTGGATCACAGGCTGCTTTTTGCGTAGAAGATGCTTAGCTATTACAACGATGGGTGACAATACGAGACTTGAGAGAGGGGTATATAGTTGGAATAATAACTAATGTGAAGATGGGAAAAGGGACAAAATATCTTGACCAAAGCGAAAATATTCTGGACTGGAATGGAGGGGCCTTGTCAACATCTTTATCTCCCATAGGAGCTGCAGAAAGAATTACTATTCTTGTATGGCCTTCGAAACTGTGATTGGAATCTTTCACTGGCATTTAGTTTTGACTAAAATGACAGAAAATACCAGTGCTCCAAGTTTAAAGCTGAAAACAGATTTCCACAGGCTAGATGTGTGGTCTTCTCTTTATTTAGCACATTGGTCAGAACTAAATTTTGTGAAATGTATTATCCTTGTGTCAGGTGAGGTTCTAAAGGGTATCCTATTCACCCTCCTTGTTACTCTCATTCTTGCTGGAAATGTGGTGCGTGGGAATCCAAGGAACAGTGATGGGCAGGGGGATCATTTCCCTTTAGAGGAAGCAGTTTTCACATTTCATAAAGCAATGTGCAGATGTGCTTGCTGTGATTCTTTTTCTGTGGGTGACAGCCCCGGAAGCTTTGATGTGACAGCACGTACAGAAATGCATCTGCTAGCGTTGGCAGGCAGCGAATTGGTGATCCATGCTGCTCCAGTTTCATGTGGCGGTGTTTCACTCATCTTTGTTTTTACTGTTATTTAGGTTCATCTTGTTTGTGGAAAGAGCAATAAATTGGCTTACGTGTCTGAGCCGAGTACTTGTGTTTACTCTCTGACCTTTGAGACTCCTCTCGTGTGCCATCCCCACTCTCTTTTAGGTAAGAGTTAGAAAATCGTATGTGTGGAGCAGCTGGCGTACTACATCAACCTCAGTGTGTTAATTTTTAGGTTCTTTGAGTTTGTAACGATATAAACGAGTATTAAATGTAACGTATAATACAAATTGTATTTAAATACCAATCGTTATAACTGATAGGTATTTCTCAGATAAATTGTCACTGCTAGTACAGACCCAGTGAGTGATGAATCAGCCCTGCTCATTTACTTACATTTAGAAAAGGGAGAGCTCGGTTAGAATTACATGGCAAGGAAATGTGAGGCCTTCCCGCTGGAAGTAAGTGGAAAAAATTTGGTCGGTGGCATTCTCCAGAAACTTTAAATGTGTGAAGTGGAATTTAAGTTTAACCCCAGCTCTTGAAAGCAGCGGAGACTCTGTTGTATAGAAAGGTTGAGTTGTTAAAACAAATGTGCTTGCACACTGCTGGAGGAGCATTTAAGTAATGCAGGACAGCGCTGTTGGTTTTTACACGGTTTGACTTCCATTTTTCAGTTTATCCGACTCTGACTGAAGCACTGCAAAGGAAGTGGGATGAAGCAGAGCAGCTTCTGTATGATGAGCTAATAACCGACCAGGTTTGTTCATTTATTGCAACTCTATTTGGTAAAGAACAGTTGCTGTCAAACAGCCAAACCTGGCTTCTGCAGTTTCTCCTTGTGGAACAGATGCATTTATTCTGCCACTGGCAAACAGTAATTTCCATGCTCTGTAACTGCTGTATCAACTGAGTAATTGTAATGTTTTCTACAGAGGAACTGGAATGGCCAGTGCAAATTACAAGCAGAGATGAGAGTCATGTGGATTGATCTATTGTCTTCTGGAAACTGTCTTTTTCAGGGATACAAAAAATTACTGAGAGAGATTTTTGAGGAAGCAGGACTTCTAAAAGCAACAGAAGAAAAGGAAGTTGAGAAACAAAATAAGAAAATAAGCCTGGAATTTGAAACAGTGGAGAAGTGCAGTAAGGTATGGAGCGTAATATTTACAATGTGGAATTAAACTGCCACCGTTTTAATGTGTGACAGTATAGGTGGGACAGCACTGTGTAAATACTCTTTGGGTTCGGCTGAAATCTGTTTGTGGGATTGTCTTTTCTGGTTTCCACATGTAACAGTCTGCGTACAGTGTGACTTGGTATCTCTGTTCCAGCCCTGAAGTCAAAACCAAACCAGCACAACTGAATAGAATAGGATAGAATAGGATAGAATAGAATAGAATAGAATCATTAAGGTTGGAAGTGACCTCAAGGATCATCTAGTCCAACCGTTCCCCCCCACGTATTACCCACTAAACCACGTCCCTAAGTACCACATCTAACCTTTCCTTAAACACCCTCAGGGATGGTGACTCCACCACCTCCCTGGGCAACCTGTTCCAGTGCCCAACCACCCTTTCCGAGAAGAATTTTCTCCTCATCTCCAACCTGAACCTTCCCTGGCGCAACTTGCAGCCATTTCCCCTTGTCCTGTCACTAGTTATCTGCGAGAAGAGGCCGACCCCCAGCTCACCACAACTTCCTTTCAAGTGCCCAAGAAGGAGATGGGGAGGATGCAGGAATTAGTGTAGGTTATGAACACCTTGTAGGCCCTCTTTCTGGGGAACGTCAGCCTGGAAATAGGAAGAATTACTCGTGAAAATAAACATGTAACCAGCCTTGGGAATGCTGACACTTCTCTGTGTGGATAATTACCCGGATTTGTGTCAGAATGCGGTGGCCATTACACAAGCAAAAGGCAGAATGATCCATGTGTGTCCATTTCTGAAGGACTTTCATGGGTGTGAGCAGTCCTGCAGCAGCATGGGAACGGGGAAAGCAGAGGTAGAAGGTGTGCTCAGCCTGAAAGAGTGCAAGCGAACATCAGAAAAAGAGCGTGGAAGGAAATTCATTATAATATGGAGAAGAAGCTGCTGTTGTCATTTTATTTGAAAATGTAGCAGAGACAAAACACCATATGATTCCTAACCAAATAAACTGTGGTTAAGCTGAATATACTTCTATAAGTATCAGCATTTTTATGTGGTAGTGTTAAGAGCTTGAATATTCACCTATTTATTTTTTTTTTTCATAGTTAACAATACAGATGTAATAATTTGTACTTTCTTTTCTGGCTTCATCATAGCTTAGTTTAGATAAAGTTGGGTGTTTTGATAACCACAGAATCTTAAATAGTTAATATTTGGCTCTTTCTTGATTCATGTAAAAAACGAAAATACAATAAAAAAATGGGGCTTCTTTGAGATTTCAGATATGTGGTTTGAGTCTCAAAAGCACTAAGCAGTCCCTGGCCCTGTAAGTTAACAGAAACTGCTGAAAGTGAGACCATGAAGTTACTAGGTCAAGAGTTGAGGAGGTGACAGATTTCCAGACTGTAGCATTATGATATAAAATAAAATAAGGCGGGTCCTGTGGCAAACTTATGAATGCAGTGTTGTTCTATGAAAAAAATGCATGCTAGAGGATAGATCTGAAGTGGTTACAGAAAGCACTCCTGATTTTTACTCTCAGGCTTGGAAAAAGCTGGCTCCTTTTTTTGCAATACAAAAATACATCTTTTTATAAAATTTGCACCTTGTCCTTGGAATAAGCAATTTACCTTTAAGATCTTTTCAGTCAAAAGCTGTAACAGCTCTGCACAGACCCATTCTTTTTTGTAAACTCCCATGTTATGTATGCATTTAGAGAGTGGGAGAGCCATTTTTAATGTGTTTTCTTTCTTAGGAATACAAACAACTTTCTAAAGAAGTAAAAAAACTTCAAGATTTATTAAGTCAGCACGGTATTGCATATAAAGGAAATTCTGGTGAGTTTTTTGGTATCATTCTTTTCCATTATTGTCTATTCAGAATGTGAATACGCAAATGTTCTTTTCAGTTACAGCAAGTATTAAATAACCTGTCGTATATGGAGGTAAAATTCAGTAGACAGTTTTTAATGAGTATTTAAGTCTTGATTCCTGCACAAGACGACTAATTTTGCCCCTAAAAGACCTGTTGACGACTTGAAATTTTAGCTTATAGAAAAATTTTGACTGCTGTTGTAATTGAAGTTTGTCTCCAGTACCTAAGGGGCAAAGAAAAAGGAAAACAGTGTTACAGATTTCGTAGCACATCAGCATCTGTTGAGAAACTCCACTTTCTGCATAGTGACACACACGGCCTGACCTCTTCGAGACCACTTGCAATGTTCTCTCTGTTTGAATTGTTTTCATCCTTTTAGTCACCTTTTGTTCCCCTTTTTGATTTGTTAAGTACCGTATCGCATGCGGTTTTTCAAAGGAAAGCCTGTTTGGTGCAGGCGGTGAAGAAGCAAGGCTGATCTGGATGAATTCCAGACAAACTGTTTTTTGGTCATCTTGTGGTGGTTTTTTGTGTTTCCCCCTGCATTTCTGCAGTCCGTCGTGCCCATTATGACATGAACTATTTGTCTAAGGAGGATTTCATTTCCCTGAATATGTATTTACATCTTTTATGTTCAGAATCAGAACCTCGTGAGGTTCTGATAAGGTAATTAGAGTAGCTTAAAATTAGTGACATAGCTTGTGTTTTTTTCCTTCTCTGAGAAACTTTCTTCTCTTTTTTTAAATTGGTGACTTTCTTTTCTAGGCAAAACTCACCATATTAGAACTTTTGTATAACATTGTATCTGCATGTTTAAACTGTTAACTACATCATTTGCACAGTATTTCTGCCCGTTGGGTAGTTCATTTAATTATTGCGGGTCAGACCTGTATAATGAAAAGCAGAATTCAGAGCTTACTCTAGATGACTTATTTGAAAACTATCTAGTGAATTCTGTGACAAAAATGTTTTGGCGTTTAAAAGCAGAAATAACTGATGTCTTGAACTAAATATCCCAGCTGAGAACACCAGTGTTGAACACGTCAGTCAGAACCCGGGAACGGCAGCGGTTCGGAATGGGCCAAAGGACGACGAGCGCCTGCACGGCGACACGGGAGTCTGGCACGACGGCGTGTGAAGAAACCCGGGTGGCAGCACGGAGCTCACGCGCACGCCGAGCGAGCGCCGTGTGCCTCGTGGCGCCAAGATGATGTCCCCTCTGTGAATGTTCTTGACTTTCTGATTTCTGCGGGAGAGCGAAAGGGGCACAGCGGGGCGGAGGCTGGCCGGCACTGGGAGCAGTCGGACAGTTCCCCAGAGCTGCAAAACGTCTCTGCCGAGGCCGGTGCTGGGCACAGATTTACACATTGAGGGGTGCGCCTCCAGTCCCAGCCTGGTGTCTGTGATTGAGCGCGGGAGCCGCGCGGTAAGCACGAAACGGCCCGGGGCCCGCGCTGTACAACGCCGTACAACGCTGTACGAGGGGCCGGACGTGCCACACCGGGCACACGCCGCGTGACCCGCGTGCTGAAACGCTTTCTGCGCACACCTCGCGGCAGCAGCCACGTTTTCGGCCGCCGCCGCAGTGCGCGCCGCGCCGCTGCACCCCCCCCAGAGGCTGAGGTCAGCCCCGGCGAGCGGAGGGCCGGGACGCGCCAGGCCGTGAGGGAAGCGGAGCTGTGCTGGCGGCGCGCGCGGCGAGTCCCCGTACGCAGCGCGGGTACACCGGGCTCGGCGCCGCCTG